>NC_069473.1:10470817-10480817 GCF_026875155.1 Cherax quadricarinatus
TTCTTTATCTTTTAACTCCACGCCTATATATATATATATATAATATATATATATATATATATATATATATATATATATATATATATATATATATATATATATATATATAATATCAATAACAACATTCAGAATAGCCCACGAATCGAACCCATGCTGCTTTGGCCCGCCTTATGGGGGGCGAAAACTCATGACGCCTTAATCCACGGGACCACACAATCCTTAAGAGTAGCGCATCCAGCCAAGCTGGATGATGTACCTGCTACATTCGTGGGTACAATAATATATATATACATATACATATATATTATATATATATATATATATATATATATATATATATATATATATATATATATATATATATGAGAGAGAGAGAGAGGGACAGAGAGATAGAGAGAGAGTAAGACGGAGAATAGGATAGCAGATGAATAAAGAGGCTTTAGGAAAGATAGGGGGGGTGTGGACCAGGTGTTTACAGTGAAACATATGAGTGAACAGTATTTAGATAAGGCTAAAGAGAATTTTGTGGCATTTATGGATTTGCAAAAGGCGTATGACAGGGTGGATAGGGGGGCAATGTGGCAGATGTTGCAGGAGTATGGTATAGGAGGTAGGTTACTGAAAGCAGTGAAGAGTTTCTACGAGGATAGTGAGGCTCAAGTTAGAGTATGTAGGAAAGAGGGAGATTGTTTCTCAGTAAAAGCAGGCCTTAGACAAGGATGTGTGATGTCACCGTGGTTGTTTAATATATTTATAGATGGGGTTGTAAGAGAAGTAAATGCGATGGTTTTGGCAAGATGCGTGGAGTTAAAAGATAAAGAATCACACATAAAGTGGGAGTTGTCAGAGTTGCTCTTTGCTGATGATACTGTCCTCTTGGGAGATTCTGAAGAGAAGTTGCAGAGGTTGGTAGATGAATTTGGTAGGGTATGTATAAGAAGAAAATTAAAAGTGAATAGAGGAAAGAGTAAGGTTATGAGGATAATAAAAAGATTAGGTGATGAAAGATTGGATATCAGATTGGAGGGATAGAGTATGGAGGCGGTGAATGTATTCAGATATTTGGGAGTGGACGTGTCAGCGGATGGATCTATGAAAGATGAGGTGAATCATAGAATTGATGAAAGGTAAAGGGTGAGCTGTGCACTTAGGAGTCTGTGGAGACAAAGAACTTTGTCCTTGGAGGCAAAGAGGGGAATGTATGAGAGTATAGTTTTACCAACGCTCTTATATGGGTGTGAAGCATGGGTGATGAATGTTGCAGCGAGGAGAAGGCTGGAGGCAGTGGAGATGTCATGTCTGAGGGCAATGTGTGGTGTGAATATAATGCAGAGAATTCATAGTTTGGAAGTTAGGAGGAGGTGCGGGATTGCCAAAACTGTTGTCCAGAGGGCTGATGAAGGGTTGTTGAGGTGGTTCGGACATGTAGAGAAAATGGAGCAAAACAGAATGACTTCAAGAGTGTATCAGTCTGTAGTGGAAGGAAGGCGGGGTAGAGGTCGGCCTAGGGAAGGTTGGAGGGAGAGGGTAAAGGAGGTTTTGTGTGTGAGGGGGCTTGGACTTCCAGCGGGCATGTGTGAGCGTGTTCGATAGGAGTGAATGGAGACAAGTAGTTTTTAATACTTGACGTGCTGTTGGAGTATGAGCAAAGTAACATTTATGAAGGGATTCAGGGAAACCGGCAGGCCGGACTTGAGTCCTGGAGATGGGAAGTACAGTGCCTGCACTCTGAAGGAGGGGTGTTAATGTTGCAGTTTAAAAACTGGCAAGACAGTGATGGAGTGAATGATGGCGAAAGTTTCTCTTTTTCGGGCCACCCTGCCTTGATGGGAATCGGCCAGTGTGTTAATATATATATATAATATATATATATATATATATATATATATATATATATATATTATATATATATATATATATATATATATATATATATATATATATATATTATTGTGTGTGTAAGTAAATATATACGTATATGCATGCAAAACAACCGCTGTGAAAAATTAGTGAAACATCCTAGAGCTTTCATGAGAAGTTGCGAAAGTGGTTGGAATTCACATTTTAATTCACCGTCCTTGTTTTGCATATTGCGATATCACCTGTTTACTGTTATCTTATTGCAAGTACATACATACATCTCTTAGTGTATATAACTTTCTTCAACTCTGGACTAAAACATCTTGTACATATACCGCTGAGGACGTGAAGGGAACTTCCGGAGCGCTGCAGTGGGCTCGCGGTCGTCAGTGTTTGACCGTCTCTCGTGGAGTTAGCACGCGTTGCCCAATACGTCCAGTGTAGTGCTGCTAGTCTCTGCCTCCCGTACACACCATGTGATCGTATAGTGAAACTGTGTCGACTTGATCAGTGCTTCTTCCTGACTTTTTTTGATGTAGAAATATTGTTTTGATGCATGAAGGTGAGGGTATTTATTAACCTATTAGGTTAATTTCTTTTAACATCTCGTGATAATGTGTACGAACTGTAAAAGGTGGAATATATATCAAATATTTATATTTTTGATTTTAGAGTGGAATAGATTAAAATGTTAAGCTTCAAATTATGGGACAAATGTTCTCATTCATATATACGGTACATGCCCTCAGTGGCCACTATATTAGGTACAACTGTACATCTGCTCCTTAATGCAAATATCTAATAATAATAAAATCACGTGACAAAACCTCAATGCCTAGAAGCATGCAAACATAGTCAAGAGGTTCATTAGTTCATATCAACCATCAGAATGGTGAAGAAATGTGATCTAAGTAACTCTGTAATAATCGTTGGTTTGAGAATCTAAGAAACTTTTGTTCTCCTGGAATTTTCACGCACAGCAGTCTCTGGGATATATGCAGAATGATGTGAATACACGAAACATCCTGTGAGCGGCACTTCTGTGAGCGAAAACGTCTTGATAACGATAGAGGTCAGTGGAGAATGGCCAGATTGGTTCATCATGACAGGAAGGAGACAGTTACTTAAATAACCACGTACTACAACAGTGGTATGCAGAAGAGCATGTCTGACTGCACAACACATAGTGTGGTCTTCTGCTGCTACAGCAGCAGAAGACCACACTAGGTTCCATTGCTGTCAGCTAAGAACAGGAAACAGCCTACAGTGAACACTGGCTTACCAAAACTGAACAGTTGAAGAAAGAAAAAAAAAAAGTCGTCTGGCCTGATGAATCGCGATTTCTGTTGTGATACGCGGATGGCAGCGTCAGAATCTGGCATAAAATTTTGGGATGCTGTGTAACACAAGATTAGCAACATAAATGTGCAGCTAATGTTCATCAGCTGCACGATGCTATAATGGCTGCATGGATCAGAATCTCTAAGGAATTGTTGAATCCATGCCACGAAGAATTCAGGCCTTTCTGGGGGCAAAGGGAATCCCTACCCATTACTAGAAGAGTATAATAAAGTGGCCACTGAGTGTGTGTGTCTCCCCCAGAGGCAGGGTGACCTAAAAAGAAAAACGAAAGTTTTTGCTTTTAAAATTAGTAATTTATACAGAAGGGGGTTACTAATCCCATGCTCTCGGTATTTTAGTCGCCTCTTAAGATACGCATGGCTTACGGAGGAAGGATTCTTTTCCTCTTCCCCTTTTAGACAAGAGGAAATAAAAAACAAAAACTATTAAGAAAATAAAAGAAAACCCAGAGAGGTGTGTAAATATATACGCGTGTACATGCATGTGTGACTAAGTGTACGTAGAAGTAGCTAGACATACCTGTTATCTCTTGTGTTTATGAGACAAATACACCAGCAATCCTACCATCATATATATATATATATATATATATATATATATATATATATATATATATATATATATATATATATATATATATATATATATATATATATACATATACACACTTACCGGTATCAAATCACCATCTATTGTCATGACCTTTGTAAATGTCATCTTCCCACTTTGCAATAACAAATGCGGAAATTTGGCAACATTCTGTAATAAATTAAACAAATTTGCAATCTCCCTCAAGTTTAGAGAAGAAATAGAAAAAAATATATCCAGCTTCTTCTCAAAGATGTCTGAGAGATCAAAAAAAAATCATCTCCAACTAGAACTGACTGGCAACCGCAGACATTTCTTACTATTATAGTGATGTAAAAACAGTGTATACTGTCTCCATCCCTTTCCTGAGGTCCCTGAAAATCTGGAGCTCTGACAAATTAGACACATTTCTGTAGCAGACGATCTGTGAGAAATATTCCCGCATCATGTGAGCCCAGTTCCCTCTAGGTCAGTGCGTGCAAGAGAAATATCGTTGGGCTGCTATAAAATTCTTGTAAAGCAAAATATAAAAACATGCTTGCACGTGCGTCTGTGTTTGCGTTTTTATACATGCATGTATGCTCACTTTCGCGTATGCGTACGTGCGTATATGTATATTTATACATATGAATGCGTGTGTTTATGTATGCGTAAACTTTAAGTGCATTTTTGAGAATGAATACGTATGAATATGCACTTGTGTATTGTATTTGCGTGTATGTAGGTGTATGTATGTATGCATCTACGGATGTATTCTTGTACATCTACATAAGTGTATGTTTACAAATGTGTGTGTGTGTGTGCTTATGTTTACAAAAGTACATATACATCCACATATACGTACGTATGAATAAGAATGTCTGCGTTGGTTGACATCGACTCCAGTCTGAGGAACTGATTACCTCAAACTCCTTCTGATCTTCACAACTCTTCTTTGTATTAGACTAATGATTCCACTATTTGGCGAAACGTTGCCTCAATAAGATACCCAAGTGTTGCAAATGTGTCTAATTTATCAACTTGTCCGTTTTCTGAACCATAAACGAAATTATTGCATATACAAATTTTCGCTTTCTTTATTCGGCAAGAAAAGCGTTGCTATTTAAGCCAAAATCGCAAGTTTTGCCTATTGGGCACGACATTATATATATTCAAACGGCTTCAGGAAGAAACCAAAATATTCTTCCTTGAAGCCTTTTTATCCACTTCTCCGAGGCTATGGGTCCCACAATTTACACCAGAGATGGACCCCATCTATATATATGTATGTATGTATATACGTATATATATATATATATATATATATATATATATATATATATATATATATATATATATATATATATATATATATATAATAATATATATATATATATATATATATATGTATGTATGTATCATAAACATATATGAAGCTACATTCACCATTCCTCGCTCTCTAGTTTTCTTTACAAAATACGAGTATGTCCCGACTGAGGTAAGATTGGACTCTCCTTGGATTAGGTTTAAATCCCTACTTCAACAATATCATATATTCAGTGGAACACGGCTGGATGTCCATGAAGCAAGATTTAACTCTCCTCATCGAAGACTTAATAATTTTATTTAAGGTATGTCTTGATGTTGCTTGTGGTCTCTTGCTTCTGGGAATTTATTCTACTCTCCTGCTGTCTCGGATCAAACCTAATTTCCGGTTTTGTATATAAGAAACGTATGTGTGGTGCCATGGGAAATTTTCATTTGGTTACGTTTCTCTCACTTTGAGCTATAAACCCATGCGAGTTGAGAGCTTCACCATAATTTATTTTTAAGAATGCATGTTTTATTGAAATTTAAGCTTTCAGAATGAGAAATCATCCCGTTGTAATGATTAGTAAGATCACTCATCACATGTTACTGTAAGAAGCCAGAATGAAGCTTCATTAAGGAGGAATTTTGAAAAAAGTTTGAGTCATAATTGATTGGAATCTTCAGGTAATCCCTATAGAATATATAAAAAATGGAGGAATACTGTTTGTACAAAATTGTTTGAACAAAATTAAATCCTCTTGTAGCAAAACTTGAAATACAAATTAATTGCAGCTCCTGCACTACACTTGCTTCACACTCCTCTGAACTACTCTCTCTCCACCTTTGTAAAACCAAGAGAACCAAATACCAAAATAATTGCTTAAGCGTTTCAGTGCTGACGTCTAGTGGGAGTGGTTGTAGTAGCCTCTCCCATGCATTCCGCGAGGCCTTTGGTGAAGGTTGTCTCACTGAAAGCCAGAGGTTATTGCTTCAAATACGGTTTCCAGAGATGTGAGCCGATGCGTAGGAGGTTGAGTTTAAATGGTTGGAGGGCCAGAGTACAGAGGCAGAAATGGAGGATTTGAGAGTAAGCAATTAATTCTCTTCAGTCACTGTGCAGTTTCCTTCCTATTTCAGCATGATTGTTTACTTAAAATAACGCTTCTTTAATTAAGCTCTTCAGCTTTCCTTATTGCAATATTTTTGGTATGATATTATACGATAGTTATCGTCACAATGTATATAGTGTGTGACATATAATAGTGATCTCCGTCAGAACACAGTATGATAACAAGTGTTGGTCTATCAGTACAAAGTATGATAACAAGCGGTGGTCTCTTTCAGCATATAGTGTTTGCAATATATGGGGCTTTCAGCACATACAGTGTGTGATATATGGTGGTTTCTGTCCCAGCATATGTGATAACAGACGGTGATCTATGTCAACACAGAGCACGTGATAACATGTGGAGGACTCTGTCAGAACATAGTACGATAAATATAGGGAGGTCTCTATCAGCATATAATGTGTGATAACATATGGAGATATCTGCCAGCACATAATGTTTTGATAACGTATAAAGGTCTATATCATCACATATAGTGTGTGATAATGAACAAAAAGGCACAATACACTGACTGGAACAATTTATAAATAACCCGCACGTAGGAGACTGGAACTTATAACGACGTTCCGGTCCGACTTGGATCATTAACTAGTGACACAGAAGCGTGAAGGGAGGGGAGCCAGACAATATACGAAAGCGGAGGTCACGGGCACGGGAGTAGTGTAAAGAGAAGAGGGAATAGTATTAAAGTGGTGGGAGTAGTACTGGTGGAAGAAGTAGTAGTAGTAGTAATAGTGGACGTAGTCTAAGAATAAATGTGGAACACTGGACGCTGGCCCACACACACACACACACACACACACACACACACACATTATATATATATATATATATATATATATATATATATATATATATATATATATATATATATATATATATATATATATATATATATATATATATATATATATATATATATAAACAGTGCGACTAGCCGAGGATTCGAACCCATGTTGTTTTAGCCCGCCTCATGGTGAGAGAAAATTCACGATGCTCTAACCCATGAGACCATACAATCCTACAAGAATCACGCACCCACCAGAGCTAGGTGTTGTACCGTGATCCGAAGACATACGATGGTGTGGGTGCCTCAGAGCTAATTTTATTCTACTCCCAGTTTGGTGTACTAGCCTCCACAAGCAGTATATATAGTATTGTAACCACGAACAAGTGGTATTTAATCAATAACAACACTGTGACTGAGATCTCTAGTAAGGCTGATGCATGCAGGGGATGAGATGAAAAGCTGTAAGCCTTCTCTCTGAAAGCTGGCTGCCTTGGATCAAACGTCTAGCACAAGATGGACGCCAAGGTATTGGTCCTGTGTGGTGAGAATGGTATAGCACTGCGTACCTTGTTCCAAGGTTCGTAGGTTCGAGTCTCCTTCAGCCAGAGACCAGTGTTTGTGTATATTTCGCCTGCTCTTTCGAATTCCTTGCATATATATATATATATATATATATATATATATATATATATATATATATATATATATATATATATATGAGAAATGTGGAGGAATTAGGTTAATTGCCGTGGTCAACACTCTTTGCCGGGTTGTTTCCAAAGTTGCTGTCCGAAGTATTCGGAGAGAGGCGGCCATGATGCTTCAACCAAACCACCTTGGTTTTGGGGGTCCCTCAAGGAAACGAAGCAGCAGTTCATGCAACAAGGGCGTACATCAACAATCTGCCTAAGGACAATGAAGTGGTAAAATTAGACTTTAAGAATGTATTTAATCTCCTGAGAAGAGACGTTGTATTCACAGCTGGTCTCTAACCTTTGGTTTCAGCTGGATACAGCAAGAAATCATTGTTCCTGTTTGGAGAGCATGAAATTACGTCTTCAGAGCGTGCCCAGCAAGGGGATTCTCTCGCACCATTTCTCTTCTGTATAGCTGTTAGGGAAATCACAGTTAGGCTGACCAGTGAGCTAAACATCTGGTTCCTGGATGATGACACACTGGCGGGCACAAAGGAGTCCCTTGAAGATGATCTTGTGTGCACTCACCTATTTCTCGTTGCAGGGGTCAACTCACAGCCCCTGGCTCAGCCTTTCGCTGATCGCTGCTAGGTTCTCTCTCTCCCTGCTCCAAGGGCTTTTCCGTACCTTCACCGTGTTAATGTGTGTGTGTGTGTGTGTGTGTGTGTGTGTGTGTGTGTGCAGCAAGGGTTGTTAATGGGTTGAGGCAGACCCCCTGATCTCACGTCACAGATGATTGATAATACACGTCATGACACACACAGGGGTGTGATTATTGATCTCCGGGAGGACAATGCTCCTTATTGCCCACATATATGGACATATTTCCTCGCACCTCCGGTATACCACGCAACACAATTTAAAAAGAAATACGTAGAGTGTATAAAAATATTTTTTCCGATAACTTTTACCTACAAAATATTAACAGATAAGAAAAAGCATATCTTCTAAGCATTTGAAAGCAGAACTAATGAAGTTCATATTAAACTACGAAGTTGTCTTTTATATGTAACTCAACATATGGGTATTTTATACCCATATGTGGGTGGTAGGATTTTGGAGTCGCAATCATAGAATGGGTCGGTGAACCTACTATACTGCTCCTGTCTTATGTTTATTTTTGAATTTATGACCTGAAATGCTTAATCTGAATTATCTGTGAAACGTTTTCCTTATTTGTTGGATATAAGTTTATTATATGCAGTTTATTGTCTTATTGAAAATACTTCACTTGTTTAGAACTGAAATTGAGGACCAATATGAATCCTACATTACAGTGTAAATGGGGACAATTTCGAAAAGATTATTTTTGGTTTATATTGAGGTAATATAATTTTGTATACCATGATAATTTTAGTTAAATGTTTAGTCATTTCCGTTTGGCTTAACTTGCTTAAATACTAATAAAAGTAATTACAAGAATAATAAAAATATCGATGATAATAATAATATATTATTATTATTATTACTATTATTATTATTAAAAATAATTAACTCGTACTTAGGTGAGTTGTAACAGTTGACCTTTGTTCATCTTCGGTATAATACCTTGGTGTAGATGTACCCTTCAGTAAATCCACCATACCACAACTAAATAAGAAATGCAAAGATAGGCTAAATGCTCTTAATTAAAGCTGTTGCTCCAACCCCAACTATGTTGCTAATATGAGAATAGTGAGAATGATGTACATTGCCTATGTTAAGTTCTTAACTGATTACGCTGCTCCCTTGTTGATATTATCTAGGGAATGTTTTCTCCTACCCTTTTAGTTAATGCAAAATGAAGCCCTCAGAATTATTCTTGGCTGTCTCAAATCTACGAAGGTTGGTAATGTGAGGAAGGAACCTGGTATCTCTAGTATCAGTGTATCGGTATAAGAATGTTAAGAAATGGACCAGACATTGTCACCATGAACCTCACTAAATGTTTTATATGTAAATACACATAGATTTAAATGGGTTTTGAAAATATGCAATTATATTAAGTTTTATAACTTGCACGAACTGTATCACTGTAGACAACGAGGGAATTTCACCTCTCCATGGAAGATATGTTCATTTAATATCACATACCTGCAAGTCCCTCCCATGAAGCTCATTGCTAGTAATCCCTTCCTTAAATCACTTGTAAAAGCAGTTGCTCTAGAAGAAATTTCTTCATGATAATCAAGAAATTTCTCGCGTAACTGGAAGTAATAATTTATCACAAGTTATATACACTGATGGATCTAGGTAGGAGTCTACTGGAAGGGCTGCATCTGCTTTTGTTATCACCTCCCTAGTTAAGA
>NC_069473.1:10485817-10578317 GCF_026875155.1 Cherax quadricarinatus
GTTCCTTCTTTCTTATGTTCTTAAATCCAGCCACTAAAAGTGTAAAAAATTGAAAGTGAGATCTGGAAATGAATGCTTCACAGAACCGACAAGTTGATAAATTAGACACATGTGCAACACTTGGGTATCTTTATTGAGGAAACGTTCTGCCACACAGTGGCTTCATCAGTCCATACAAAGGACTGATGTTAGTTTTTACCAAATTCACATGAAAACTGATTCCCTGGCCTCTGACGAGAGACGCTGTAGCTCCCTGCGGGAGCTTCCTATAGTGTCATGATGGTATGGTGGTCAAGCCTAGCAATCCTGAAGTGTCTAACTCCTAAAGACATATTGCTGTGTTGCCCAGAGAGATGATATACGAGTCTTCCAGGACTTACAAGAGTCTAGTGTCAGAATGAGAAATGTAGCTACCCCATTAATCCAGACAGACAAAATGCATATGAGATCATTATTATGATGTAAATATCAGAAACACCTATCAATAAGCAAGTAAATTCCACATTGACGGCTATATCTCGCACTGATGAAAAATTCAACATATTTTGGTCTCAGTGACCATCTTCAGATGAAGGTTTCTGATCAAGGGAGAAATACACAGTCTTTTCCTCAGAGTCTTTTTTTACTTTTCATCCATTTGGGATTTTCCGTCCATGTGGAATTTACGTTCCATGTGGGATTTAACGTGTGTCTGGGATTTATTTGACAATTCAAAATCAATTTTGAAAACTGCATGACAGAATTTCTCAAAATGGTGGTAGAACACATCGACACAAAAGTTTACCATGGAACATAACCAAATCAACAGCTGGAGAGATGATTCTGCCAGGCGACTGTCCCTACCATAAGTGGATTATCTTTTATTCCCTCCAAGGAAGGCGCCTCGATGCTTGTGAAAGAGTTCTTGAGACAAAGAATTAGTTTTAACCTCCCCTTCTCGAATCAAACCTTTTTCACTTCGAGTTCTCCAAGCGCTGAACGATTCCTGTGGCTTTTAGCATTTCTCGGCGGCAATATTAGTAATGGTCTCATAGTTTTTAATTTTATAATAAGAAAACTGTTTTGTAAAAGACATTTTAATGGATTAAGAAAGTAAGAAGACTCCAGTCAAGTGCTTCCCCTGGGAAATCTGAGAATAATAAGAACAGAAACTAATAAAAATCGTACTACCGTGGCTGGAACGTATCACACCACGCTAGACCTTGGAAATGAGATCTGGAAAACATTTCAGTCCCTTCTGGACCATTTCCGAGTGATGAATTGTCTTTCCGCTCACAAGTGGGTGTGTGAGCAGAAAGATGCACTGCCAGGTTACACTGCTAGCGACCTCACTATTAATAACACGAGTCTCCGCCTTTGCTCTCGATATTACTAACAGGTTGTCTGTCTGTAAAACCGGGCTGCGATCAGCAGACGGAGGCTAGAGCCTTCACCACTCTTTGCAGTGAATAAACCACATCGTGTTAGCATTTCATGACATGCAAAAAAATGCATTTTCTTCCGTATGGCTCAAATTCAAGAAGCAGGAGACAGCGTCCAGACACACGGAGAGTCATAAGCCAGATTCAGATTTGATAAATGGTTTTGAAAACCGACAAGTTGAAGAATTAAGACACTTATGCAACACATGGGAATCTTTATTGAAGAAACGTTTCGCCACACAGTGGCTTCATCAGTCCAATACAAAGTAGAAATGGGTAAGGAGAGTAGAAGTATGAGGTAATCAGTCCCTCAACCTGGATTCGATGTGTTCAGTCCATCACTCTTGTAGTAAGTGCAGCATAGGGCCAGAGAGGTGGCTTATATACTGCGGTGAGATGAGTTGAAGCTTCAACTCATCTTCAGATTCAGATTTGAAAGGCACAGCAACGGCATTTGTTTATATCAAGAGGGTGGGGCACTAAACCCCTAGGGGTCATACAGCTCTTTGGATGCAGTCATATTTGATCCGAGGAGTGGGAGAGTAGCTTCAATTCTTTGGACCAAGATGCCCCTTATAAGTGTCTAGGTTAAGTTTGGTAAGATTCGTCAGGAAACAGGACAAGTGTTTCCTGACGCGGGTCTGAGTCATATGATGACCCGCAGCTGGAGTTTTTGGTCATCTGACCAAGGTCTTCCCCTGGCTTACCCTTCCACCCCTTTAAAAATTAAGGTTATAATTAAGCGTCACGAGAGGATGGGCGAAATAAAAACACACACAGCAATCCTTTATCAAGACAACGTTTACTTCATAAACAGCTTTGTCAAGCTTACCAAAGCTCTCACCGTGAGAAAAGCTGTCTTAAAGAACTGCTTGTGTCTATATAGTACCGATTGGTGTTTACCCTCTACCGGGACACAAGAACATTCAGAGCCATTCAACGATGCCTTAATAGATACAAGAGTGGCAGCGTGTTACGAAGTGGGCTACAGTAAAATTTATGTAAGAAATAACGCTCCATATGTCATTTTCCGGAGCATTAGGCAGCAGACGTGACGAGGTCTGGAATAATATTATTACAGGCTATAGAGCTGAATTCTTCTCCAGGCTGAGGGACTGACGACCTCTATTTCTACAAGACTGATAGACACATTACATCATCCTTACCTCGTCATTTCTGCTGCCTTCAATTTTTACTCTGTATTTGACTGAAGAAGCCAACCGTGTAAGCGAAACGTTTCAACAATAAACGCACCCAACTTTTGCGCAATTGTCTTGCTCATTATAATCGTTATAGCTTAAATCATCCGTAATTAACCACTCAGTGACCAAAAAAAATGACAAATCAAAAGATCATTACATGAATTCAGTTCGAGGGTCGGCATAACCTCCCGGCATTTAAAGGAAAAGAAGTGACTAAAAACTCCAATAAGCTACTGTGAGAGGTAAATGAAACCTCTAGAGAATATGAGGATAATTGCAATATTCCAAGACCAGGAAATGTTGACTGACGACCATAGAGCTTCTAAAAACAAGGCTACAATGGTATGTAGACGCTACACGACACTTGTCATAGAAGTAAACACGATACACAAATAACCCGCACATAAAAGAGAGAAGCTTACGACGACGTTTCGGTCCGACTTGGACCATTGACAAAGTCACACTAACCAGAAGTGGAGCAGGACGGCTATATATAGGCAGGAAGATTTGGTGGTGGTAGTAGTAGTAGTAGTACAAGAATGGTATATAATACCGACAAGATGAAATTAAGACACATGCGCAACACCCGGGTATCCCTCTCGTAGACGTTTCGCTATGTTGTTGAAACGTGCTATGTAGTTTGAACGACGTCTAGTAATGGGAACACTGGTACAGATGAGAAGTGCACGTCCATTGAATGAAGTGTTACAGAAGGGATAGAAGGTATATATAAGATTGTAGCAAGACAGAGGGAGAATAATGCTATTACGAAGTTACCATTCCTATAAGCCAGTGTTCATCATCGTTCCATGTAGTATACCTTCCTTGGAGATCATGTTCTTCCAGACCCACCCTTCCTTAAATAAGAACATAAGAATGGAGGAACACTGCAGAAGGCCTACTGGCCCATGCGAGGCAGGTCCTTAAAAAATCATTATGAGAAATAAAATATTAACATTATTATACTGCTGACCAAACAGCTGATCACATAACACAGTCAGACAATTTGTTGGTCCACAACTAACTATTGTGGACCAATAGCTGGTTGGTTGGCAACCATAGAATCCATGAAATACCAGTATATACATGCACGATCCAGTGTTTACTAAAATATTTTTCCACTATAGTCTAATGCACACACGCCAGAAAACTGAGAATTTTAGCAATAATGGTAGAATGTTAGGTAAATGGACAAAGATGCAAATAAAGTGGCATATTGTGGCAACGTCTCGCTCTCCAGGAGTTTTGTTAAGTCGGAACAGCTTGACAAAGCTTCTAACAATACGGAACTTAGTGCTGGAGGTGGTAGTGTCGGTTATTTGCTTATAGTTTGAATATAACTGACAGAATTATACTCAATGATTGTCATTGTTGATGGGGCATTACGAAGGAGGTGGACGGTATTTCACTCTACTTACAGGTAAATAACAGTTTTGAAACTTGATGGGTTATGCAGAAGTTAGTAATAGATGCTATGAGGAAATACTGTTGGAGGGAGTGGGTGGTAGTTGAAAGCAATTCTCGTGAAGTTGTTTAGAAAAGTGCAGTTAACCATTGTTTAGGAAAGTGCTGTTGACCATTGTTTAAGAAAGTGCTGTTGACCATTGTTTAGGAAAGTGCTGTTGACCATTGTTTAGGAAAGAGCTGTTGACCATTGTTTAGGAAAGTGCTGTTGACCATTGTTTAAGAAAGTGCTGTTGACCATTGTTTAAGAAAGTGCTGTTGACCATTGTTTAGGAAAGTGCTGTTGACCATTGTTTAGGAAAGAGCTGTTGACCATTGTTTAGGAAAGTGCTGTTGACCATTGTTTAGGAAAGTGCTGTTGACCATTGTTTAGGAAAGTGCTGTTGACCATTGTTTAGGAAAGTGCTGTTGACCATTGTTTAGGAAAGTGCTGTTGACCATTGTTTAGAAAAGTGCTGCTAACCATTTGTGCGACAACCAAATGTTTCAACAGTTAGTGGTATGCATGACCTAGAGTTTAAGTTGACGGGGAGAATCATCCACACAACTCTGAAAACAGTTCCAGTAAGACCCTTCCAGGAAGCATACCAACTTCTCATTGCGTATTTAGCTAAATCTATCAACCCAGTTCGATGTGTCTGTGCTTTTCAAATCCTCGAGTTTGGTGTTAGCCACTGAACCAGCTCGCACATAGACAATTCAGTTCTGTATCCTCACAACACTTAAGGTGATGTGTAAGTGCTCTAAAATTGTTGCTGTATCAAATTTCTTATGTAATATATCTTTACTAGATGGTGAAAAAATATTTTTTATTACCATGGTGAAGCGCTAAAGCCAAATGAGTCTTGCATCGCCAGGTAAGTAGGAGGCAATCGAGTTCAATCCAAGAAAAGATGGATAGCTAAGAGTCTTCTTAACAAGAATTCTTCAACCACATCAGAGAAAACCTTGAAGAAGTGAATGGAAAGGAGCTTAGTTCAAGAGCAAGAAACAGTGGCAGACATTCTGCCGGCGAGTTGAAGAGCAGATCTGGTAGGAACACCACTAGTTTAAGCAGTGGTAGTATATCTAGTAGGAACACCTCCATTTAGTGCGAGCAGTGGTAGTAGAGTCTTAGGAAGTTACAAGACCTCGGGACTTGTCTGAAGAAGACATTGATAGAGTGAAGATTTGTATGTCTGGTCTCCTGCCGTACAAGTCCAGCGAGAAAAAGGTGGGTGTGTTGTGTGTGTTGGAGAAACGTGGTGTCTTGAGTAGTCTGATGTATTGCAGGTGTGTGATGTGTTGTAGGTGTGTGATGTGTTATAGGTGTGTGATATATTGTAGTAGGTATGTGATGTGTGTTGGAGAAGTGTGATGTGTTATGGGTGAGCGATGTGTTTTGGAGAAATGTGGTGAGTGTGTGTGTGTGTGTGTTGTAGGTGTTTGATGTGTGTTGGAGAAGTGTGGTGTGTGCTGTGTAGTGTGATGTGTGTTGGAGAAGTGTGGAGTGTGTGTTGTGTAGTATGATGCGTGTGTTGCGTAGTGTGATGTGCTGTTGGCGTGTGATGTGTATTGGAGGAGTGTGGTGTGTTGTGGAACTGTGGTGTGTGTTGAGTAGTGTGGTGTGTGTTGAGTAGTGTGGTGTGTGTTGAGTAGTGTGGTGTGTGTTGAGTAGTGTGGTGTGTGTTGAGTAGTGTGGTGTGTGTTGAGTAGTGTGGTGTGTGTTGAGTAGTGTGGTGTGTGTTGAGTAGTGTGGTGTGTGTTGAGTAGTGTGGTGTGTGTTGAGTAGTGTGGTGTGTGTTGAGTAGTGTGGTGTGTGTTGAGTAGTGTGGTGTGTGTTGAGTAGTGTGGTGTGTGTTGAGTAGTGTGGTGTGTGTTGAGTAGTGTGGTGTGTGTTGAGTAGTGTGGTGTGTGTTGAGTAGTGTGGTGTGTGTTGAGTAGTGTGGTGTGTGTTGGTAGTGTGGTGTTGAGTAGTGTGGTGTGTGTTGAGTAGTGTGGTGTGTGTTGAGTAGTGTGGTGTGTGTTGAGTAGTGTGGTGTGTGTTGAATGTTGTGTGATGTGTGTGTTGAGTAGTGTGGTGTGTGTTGAGTAGTGTGGTGTGTGTTGAGTAGTGTGGTGTGTGTTGAGTGTGTGGTGTGTGTTGAGTAGTGTGGTGTGTGTTGAGTAGTGTGTGTGTTGATAGTGTGGTGTGTGTGAGTAGTGTGGTGTGTGTTGAGTAGTGTGGTTGTGTGTTGAGTAGTGTGGTGTGTGTGTTGAGTAGTGTGGTGTGTGTTGAGTAGTGTGGTTGTGTTGGTTGGTAGTGGTGGTGTGTGTTGAGTAGTGTGGTGTGTGTTGAGTAGTGTGGTGTTGTGTTGAGTAGTGTGGTGTGGTGTTGAGTAGTGTGGTGTGTGTTGAGTATGGTGTTGTTGAGTAGTGTGTGTGTGTTGAGTAGTGTGGTGTGTGTTGAGTAGTGTGGTGTGTGTTGAGTAGTGTGGTGTGTGTTGAGTAGTGTGGTGTGTGTTGAGTAGTGTGGTGTGTGTTGAGTAGTGTGGTGTGTGCTGACAGTATCAGCTCCTTCAACCTAGGTGATTCGTTGGCAAGGATCAACCATTATAGATACCCAAATGTAATTCCGTGCAATGCGCTTATGGTCTTTTCAGGGTAATACAGTGACTCCATCTGGGCACAAGCAATCCAACTTTGAAAAAGTAACTTTGAAGTAAAGAAGAATACTGTTTCTTTCGGCCTTCACTTAGCCTCTTTCTAGCAGAGTAAAATTTGTGGAAGGGCTGCAGAATATATATAAAATCGGTCGCTTGGTAAAAATAAAAAATGCTTATCCAGGACCAGGAAGAAATGACTTCAGGTTAGTGTTTATATTTTCAAGATTAAAAAAGCCTTTGTAAGATGCTGATACGATGAGTCTGGACTTGGACGTATAATTTGTTCTGTATACAATGGAATTAACATCTATGTTAATTTTACGATAAGAATTCTTGACATTCCGAAACGCTGCTCAGTTATCTCGTGCATTTCCAACAGATCTTTTGTCTTCAGTTCCATTAGTGTTTCAATTTCTTCCTGTTTGTCCCACGTATAATAAACTGACTGAAGTTTGGCTGAGTAGATGTTGACACAACTACTTACGTTGCCATGATAATGCGTAGGAATAACAGTCTAAATGTTCTTCAACACGTGACTACAGTAAGTCATTGCTAGTTAATTATTAGAATCAACTACACTTTCATTTTTCTTATCTGCATTTCAGTAACTAGTATTAGTTAATAAAAATAACTATAATTAAAATCAACTCAGTAGAAGTGGTCGCCCCAGAAAGGATAATATATACCACGAGACTGTAAATAAAAAAAGCCTCGTTGCAAACGTCTTGTAAAGAAAATACAATTTCCTTGAGTAGACGCTGTTGGATAAAATTTTATAATGAAACCATCAATTATAAAGTGCTGTCTGTGTTGGAGACGTGTATGTTGGAGGAGCGCGGAGGGTGTTGAAGGAGGGTGGTGCTTGTTGGAGGAGTATGGGTGTGTGTTGGAGGAGTGTGGGTGTTCAGGAGGAAAGTGCAGTGTGTTGGTGGAGTGTGAATGTTCAGGAGGAAAGTGCAGTGTGTTGGTGGAGTGTGGATGTTCAGGAGGAAAGTGCAGTGTGTTGGTGGAGTGTGGGTGTTCAGGAGGAAAGTGCAGTGTGTTGGTGGAGTGTGGATGTTCAGGAGGAAAGTGCAGTGTGTTGGTGGAGTGTGGGTGTTCAGGAGGAAAGTGCAGTGTGTTGGTGGAGTGTGGATGTTCAGGAGGAAAGTGCAGTGTGTTGGTGGAGTGTGGATGTTCAGGAGGAAAGTGCAGTGTGTTGGTGGAGTGTGGATGTTCAGGAGGAAAGTGCAGTGTGTTGGTGGAGTGTGGGTGTTCAGGAGGAAAGTGCAGTGTGTTGGTGGAGTGTGGATGTTCAGGAGGAAAGTGCAGTGTGTTGGTGGAGTGTGGATGTTCAGGAGGAAAGTGCAGTGTGTTGGTGGAGTGTGGGTGTTCAGGAGGAAAGTGCAGTGTGTTGGTGGAGTGTGGATGTTCAGGAGGAAAGTGCAGTGTGTTGGTGGAGTGTGGATGTTCAGGAGGAAAGTGCAGTGTGTTGGTGGAGTGTGGATGTTCAGGAGGAAAGTGCAGTGTGTTGGTGGTGTGTGAGTGTTTAGGATGAAACTGCGTGTGTTGGAGGTGTGTGGATAAGTTTCAGGGTGGTATCTGTGTTAGAAGTGTGGAGTGTGAATTGGATGAGCGTGGTGTTTGTGGGGGAGTGTAGTATACCTTGTAGGAGTGTCTCAGTGGGTACTTGAGGAGAGTTGTGTGTTGGAGGTGTGAGTGTGTATTGGAGGAGTGTGGATATGTTGGAGGAGTGTGGATATGTTAGAGGAGTGTGGATATATTGGAGGAGTGTGGATGTGTTAGAGGAGTGTGGTTTGTGTTGGAGAAATATGGGTGTGTTGGAGGTATTACATCAAATGACTTTCTACAATCCAAGAAAATAAATATCCATTCAACTCTTTGACTCTTAAGACAACCGTGATGGGCGTAGTTTGTTACGCAGTTTAACAAGACGAAGCTATACGATATACTTTAATACAGTGGTAAAAATTGATTAAAGTTGATACAACAGAAGATTCTTAAGGTTTCTTCAGAAGTAAGCTAACGAAAATGATCTCCGTTGGTAGAGCATTCATCTCATATACTTAGTGTCCGTGGTTAGATTTCCAGCATGGGTGGCAACGATGGGCATGTTGCCCCTGCTGCCCCTCTTCACCTAACAGTAAGTAGGTACCTGGATGTTAGTCGGCTGTTGTGGGTCGCATCACAGGGGATTGGGATTTAGTATCAGCTGAGGTAGGATAACAGCTCTTGGCTTATAAAGTTGATGTGTAAAATAAAATCCACGTGGAAATCTAGTAAGTTGTACATGAAAAGTATACAGTACCGACAATATGAAGAATTAGACGCATGTGCAATATCTACATATATCTTTATTTGTAAACCAGATATCTTTATTTGTAGACCAGATATCTTTATTTGTAGACCAGATATCCTCTGAGCCAAGATTTCATGATGTTCAGAGGACATTCAGATTTTCCTGGACTACGGTGCTCTTCACCAACTCCAAGGCTGAGGGACTGATTACCTCGTCTTTTGTATATATTTCTACAGTCTTCCAATTATGTTCTTGAATTTGTATTGATAAAACTACTGGACAGCGAATTGTCTAGAAATAGATAACCAGATGTTGCGCATGTGTCTAATTCTTCATCTAATAAATAAATGTGAGTTGGCAAACTGTAGAAATAACACAAACACCTGAGGAAACGCTGGAATACTGGAACACATACAACTACCAGTGTGCTGGAACACTAGAAATAATGTGTGATGGGTAACTCAGTTCAGTTTTCCTAACACCAATGTTGGAGGGCGCATACATGGCCTGGGGAAATGGGAGTTAATCAGGTACCATGACTGGAAGAAGAAGAAGAAATTCCAGGTCATTGGATCAAAGGCCCATCACCAACATCGAGGTACACCTCGAAGGGATCATGGTGACGAGGTGACGAGACGAGATAGTCAACAACTATAGTGCTGAGTGCCGTAAATATATTAATTTACGCTCTGGAGCCAGGGAACTGAAACTGCTCTCCCTTTCCTTTTGTGTGTAATATGATAAAGGGGTGGACCAGTAAGCCAGCGGAAGGCCTCGGTCAGATGACCAAGAGCTCCAGCTGTGGGTCATCATATGACTAAGATCTTCGTCATGGAAACATTTGTCCTGTTTCCTGATGAACCTAACTTAATCTGTCCTAACCTTTCCTAAGCTAATGTATCCTAAACTATCCTAACCTATCCTATCCTAACTTATTTTATCCTAGCCTCTCCTATCCTAACCTATCCTAACCTAATCTATTGTAAACTATCCTAACCTAATCTATCCTAACCTTACCTAACCTATCCTAACCTTACCTAACCTATCCTAACCTAACTTATCCTAACCTAATCTATCCTAAGCTATCCTAACTTAATCTATACTAACCTATCCTAATCTAATCTATCCTAACCTACCTTATCCTAACCTAATCTATCCTAACCTATCCTAACTTAATTTAACCTAACCTAACCAAACCTTTCCTAACCTAACTTTTCCTAACCTAACTTTTCCTAACCTAACCTAACCTAACCTAACCTAACCTAACCTAACCTAACCTAACCTAACCTAACCTACCCTAACCTATTTCATGGCGGTGCATGACATCTACGGGGTTATCGATGTCTTCCTGAATGAACAGCAAAACTGATCGTTGAAGACTGAGACACTTACGCAACATATGAGAATCTTTATTCAATAAAGATTCTCATTTGTTGCATAAGTGTCTCAATCTTCAACTTGTCGCTTTTAAACCATTTATCACAAAAAAAAACTGATCGTCAATAACGATCAGTTGAAACAATGAATTTGAGTTCAAATCAAATTCACAATCTCAAAATGAATCTTTTCCACGACATTTCGACAGTCCAGAATTTTGTAATGGTCCGGGGAGGACCGAAATGTTGTCTACAGACCGTAAGCTTCAATTTTGTGGATTTGGTGCGAATTGTTTCAGCATAAGTCTTGTATGTTCTGTATATTAGAATGTTATGGAAAAGATAAGTATCTTGATGAGGTAATGTAAGCCTAATCCCCAACCCCCCCTAATCAAAATCAATCAAAACTCACTCTCAATCTAGTCTAATCTATATTCACCCTCGGTAAAGTCGAATCCGGACTCACTACTCAATCAAATCTATTCTCGACTGCCTCTCAGTTCAGTCTAATCCCGACTCACTTGCAGTCTTATCGAGACAGAATTCACTCCTCGGTTTAGTCTAGTCCAAACTCACCTTCAGTCAAGTCTAGTTCAAATTCACTATCAGTTAAGTCTAGTACAAATTCACCCATAGTCATGTCTAAAAAAGACCCGTTCTAGGTCAGCTCAAGTCCAAAATTACCCATAACTTAGTCTGGTCTAGATTCACTCTCAATTCTAATTCCAGATTCACCCTTACTGGCCCAACCTTGCACTCCATCCAACATTATCCAGACTTACTCTCAACTTGCCTTCCTGGCTGAGTGCGTGAGTGCAATCAGGCAAGTGTATTGCGAGTATTCATGAGTTAAACTCCCTAAGTTTGACTCGTGAATACATCACATCACGTAACTGTGTTAAAGCTTTCTTCAAAGCTCTCTTAAGGATTAAAGCTTCAAAGTATTTCCACAGTGAATGTGTTTGTGCATTGATATAGCAACTGCATAATAATAGCTTTTTCTGGCTAACAGAGTGAGAGAGAGAGAGAGAGAGAGAGAGAGAGAGAGAGAGAGAGAGAGAGAGAGAGATTTAAACGATGTAGAAGACACAGGCAAAATAACAGACGATAATTTCAAGCTGAGTTGAGATGACTGACCTAAAATGCTAAATATAGGAAGAGCATATTATGTCACTTTAAAAAAAAAGAAAAATTACAAGGGCTATAATCACAACACGCAAAATATACCGACATGTAGACATGCAAGGGAAAGTGTGGGTTCGTTACTAAGGATGATGCAAGAACAGGAATGATGGGAAATTATGTACCAGGATGATCCTTGGGAATATCATTCAACATTTCCTCGAATATGGAACAGCAAGGAAAGAGAATTAGTTCAACAGTGACACAGTGAAAGCTATCTCCACGTAAGGGAGATAGATCTCAACCCCCACATATATAGTCAACAGCAGCCAGATATATCCTGGACTGAAAATTCTTTATATTCAACTTAAAGTACATATCGCTTAGAGTGTACAGCTGCTCAGGAATGTTCGGTTATTATGTTTGATACGAGAACGGGGTGAAGGAGAGTTTCAGTTCCTTGGATCAAAGGTACTTCACCAGCATCAAGGTAACTTCCCCTCCCTTTCAAGGGTCACACTGATAGACACCAGAGTGAAAAGCCTCATCATTCACGTTCATGTTGCTGACAGCACTAAGCAGTAGCTGTCACTGCGGACAGCACTGAGGGGTAGCTGTCACTGCTGACAGCACTGAGTAGTAGCTGTCACTGCTGGCAGCACTGAGCTGTAGCTGTCACTGCTGACAGCACTGAGCAGTAGCTGTCACAATGCTGACAACGCTGAGCAGTAGCTGCTACCACTGACAAAATTAACTATGTTCTGCACGGTAATTCCCTAGGGAGAAACATCTGGAGTTCTACCCTCTCTGCTGCTCCACCTGGACAAGTCTCTCCTTCTTCACCTGGACAAGTCTCTGCTGCTCCACCTGGACAAGTCTCTCCTACTTCACCTGGACAAGTCTCTGCTGCTCCACCTGGACAAGTCTCTCCTACTTCACCTGGACAAGTCTCTGCTGCTCCACCTGACAAGTCTCTCCTCCTACTTCACCTGGACAAGTCCCTGCTGCTCCACCTGGACAAGTCTCTGCTGCTCCACCTGGACAAGTCTCTGCTGCTCCACCTGGACAAGTCTCTGCTGCTCCAACTGGACAAGTCTCTGCTGCTCCAGCTGGACAAGTCTCTGCTGCTCCAACTGGACAAGTCCCTGCTGCACCAACTGGACAAGTCTCTGCTGCTCCACCTGGACAAGTCTCTGCTGCTCCACCTAGACAAGTCTCTGCTGCTCCAGCTGGACAAGTCTCTGCTGCTCCAACTGGACAAGTCTCTGCTGCTCCAACTGGACAAGTCTCTGCTGCTCCAACTGGACAAGTCTCTGCAACTTAGTAACACTGAGACACGACCGCTGACCGTACCCAAATTATTTTTATTTCCATAAAAAGATACAAAACCGTAGGGGTCACACAGCGCCTATGGAATGAAATGCAATTTGGGTTCGACCCAAGAAAAAGGAATTAAATTCAGTTCCCTTGATCAAGATCCCCTTAGCCGGCATCAAGACACCCTCCCATCAAAGTTTCCCTTGAAAAAATAAATAAACAAGGATTTAATGCATTGTGATACATCTCTAGTGCAAATTGTGGGATCCATAGCCTATGAAAAGTGGATAAAAAGGCTTCAGGGAAGAATATTTGGGTTTCTTCCTGAAGCCATTTGAATACTCCACTTCCTCTACCACTCCATCTTTTTTTTTTACCAATAGGTATAATTTATTGCATGTTACACAAGGCTTAAAAAGATACATTTATGGTACGTAGATGACACATACAGTACATAAGGTTGGAGGGATACAGCCTGCAAATGTTTTTTCTGACATTTTTAAATTAAATCTACCGAACCATGATACAAAAATCTTAACGTGGAGAAAGATTTATAACATATGTACACGGTCCATTAAGGCTGTGCACAAGCATCAAGAATATATAACTCTTGATGTATAACACTGATATATCCCTCTCTTGTTTTTATATCCCTCTCTTGTTTATATATCCCTCTCTTGTTTATATATCCCTCTCTTGTTTATATATCCCTCTCTTGTTTATATATTCTGTAAACATACGAAATGTATTTAAATCGGAAATGCATTTGAGAGTTAATTTTTAAGGGAAATCTAATGAGTGATATGTGGGTTACAAATTCTAGAATACTAGTAACGATGTAGTTGAGAGAGATGACAGCTAAATCAACATACTGAATATATAAAGTAAAAGGACACAAGTGCAACTAATGTGACATTTATTGTAGTAACGTTTCGCTCTCCAGGAGCTTTATCAAGCCATTACAAACAATACATGGACACAGAGGGTATATAAAGGCTCAGAGTGAGGTGAATACTAATGAGGTACCATTTCGATGTTCACTAGTGGTAGTAGTAGTAGTAGTAGTGGTAGTGACAAAAGCAATTAATTCGTACATGAGTAAAAGGATATAAAAGCTATTACTTGGGTAACATAAAGATAGGTTGGACAAATATAAACTGGAATGAGGCAGGTTGTTTCAGTGTTCACTCTCTGTGCTTTGTGTAGTATAACAGGAGAGACTATGTGATGGCAGGGTTTACTGTTTTTAGGAGGATTCTTGCTAAGACTTCGGAGATGGTGAAGCTGCCGTTGTTTTGTTTAATTGTATTCGAAACAGCGATCAGTGCTGATTCAAGGCTGTTTCGAATACAATTAAACAAAACAACGGCAGCTTCACCATCTCCGAAGTCTTAGCAAGAATCCTCCTAAAAACAGTAAACCCTGCCATCACATAGTCTCTCCTGTTATACTACACAAAGCACAGAGAGTGAACACTGAAACAACCTGCCTCATTCCAGTTTATATTTGTCCAACTTATCTTTATGTTACCCAAGTAATAGCTTTTATATCCTTTTACTCATGTACGAATTAATTGCTTTTGTCACTACCTCTACTACTACTACTACTACCACTAGTGAACATCGAAATGGTACCTCACTAGTATTCACCTCACTCTGAGCCTTTATATACCCTCTGTGTCCATGTATTGTTTGTAATGGCTTGATAAAGCTCCTGGAGAGCGAAACGTTACTACAATAAATGTCACATTAGTTGCAATTGTGTCCTTTTACTTTACATATTGTCGGTAATTCTACCAACTTTATTACATACTGAATATACCAAACAGGAAACGCTAAAACAACCAGCAGTTAAACAATGACTAGTTGGGGAGGTTAAAGCAGAAAGTTTTAACAACTTAATTATCTGAAGTGGCTAACACAGAACGTTTGAAGGTTGTAGCGGTTAAATGAGGATGATTTGAGACAACACCTGACTTTAACGGCTTAAATATTAAGGTCATGTACCATACATGACTGTGGCAGGTAATGCAATAAGCATTAAGGCTAGATAGAAAAGTTGACTGGCAGGCCATACCCGACTCTAACACATACAGTGTAAGAAAACTCTTAAGACCATACCAAACTATGGCAGCTAAAACAAAGTTTTTAAGGTCATTCCAGACTATGAGCAGCTAAAACAAAGTTTTTAAGACCATACCAGACAATGGCAGCTAAAACAGCAAGTTTTAAGACCATACCAGACCATGGCAGCTAAAACAGCAAGTTTTTAAGACCATTCCAGACTATGAGCAGCTAAAACAGCAAGTTTTTAAGATCATACCAGACTATGGCAGCTAAAACAGCAAGTTTATAAGACCATACCAGACTATGGCAGCTAAAACAGCAAGTTTCTAAGACCATACCAGACTATGGCAGCTAAAACAGTAAGTTTTTAAGACCATTCCAGATTATGAGCAGCTAAAACAGCAAGCTTTTAAGACCATAGCAGACTATGGTAGCTAAAAGAGTAAGTTTTAAGACCATAGCAGACTATGGCAGCTATTTAGCAAGTTTTTAAGACCATGCCAGACTATGACAGCTAAAACAGCAAATTCTAAGACCATAGCAGACTATGGTAAGCTTTGGTGTGGACGCCTTCAGTGTAAAGTCTGAAGCAAGAGAATACCTGGCTGTGGCAGCTTACAGCAAAACCCTGGCAGTGGAGGCATGGTTAAGAAGTTTAATCAAGTCTCCACGTTGTTCTGAGAAGTTGTGTGCTAGTGAAGTGTGTAGGCAGGTAGGTGGCTGGAAAATGAGAAGGCGGGGAAGTGGGGGAAATGCTGGTGGGAATAGATGGAGAATGAAGGACTGCTGGCAGGGAGTGATGGAGGCGTTTATCTCAGTTCTGAAGACAAGGCCTCATCTTGGGAAGGTGCTGTCGAAGATGTATGTGGCTTGAGGAGACTGGGAGGGTAAGTCTCCTCAGTAAATTATTTAGGATTGTACAATGTACATGGGTGTTCACACATGTGCACACACACACGTGTGTGTGTGCGTGCGCGCATGTGGCCAGCTACGAGGTGGGTCCAGGAGCAATGAATCGACCTCTGCAACCATAACTAGGTGAGTACACAAAAACACACGTGTGTGTGTGTGTGTGTGTGTGTGTGTGTGTGTGTGTGTGTGTGTGTGTGTGTGTGTGTGTGTGTACTCACCTAGTTATGGTTGCAGAGGTCGATTCATAGCTCCTGGACCCACCTCGTAGCTGGTCACTACTAAGTCCACTCTCTTTCCCATGAGCTTTACCAAACCTCTTCTGAAAGCTGTGTATGGAGCCTGCTTCCGCTACATTACTCTACAGATTGTTTCACTGTGTGTGTGTACTCGCCTAGTTATTCACCTAATTGTGGCTGCAGAGGTTGATTCATAGCTCCTGGTCCCGCCTCTTTACTAGTCGCTAATAGGTCCCTTTTTGCTACACGAGCCTCATCATACCTCCTCTTAAAGCTATGTATGGATCCAGTCTCCACTTCATCACTCTCCGAATTATTCCACTTCCTGACAACTCTATGACTGAAGAAGTACTTCCTAGCATCCCTGTGACTCATCCGAATTTTCAACTTCCAGTTGTGACCCCTTGTCGCTGTGTCACATCTCTGAAACATTCTGTCCCTATCCATCTTGTCAATTCCTCTCGGTATTTTATATGTAGTTATCATGTCCCCCTCTACCCCTCCTGTCTTCTAGTGTTGTCAGGTTCAGTTACCTTAACCTCTTCTTGTAGAAAAAAAACCTCAGCTCCGGGACTAGTCCTGTTGCAAACATTTGCACCATCTCTAATTTCTTGTCGTGTTTGACCAGGTGTGGGTTCCATACTGGTGCTGCGTACACGGTGTACAGTGTCGTGAATGACTCCTTACTTAGATGTCGAAACGCTATTCTCAGGTTTGTTAGGCGACTGTACATTGCAGCAGTTATTTGGGTGTTGTGCACCTCAGGAGATACGCTCGGTATGATGCTCACCCTTGAGTGAGTTTTGCAGCCTCTGACCTCTTAGGCTGTACTCCATCTGCGGTCTCCTTTGTCCTTCCCCAATCTTCATAACTTTGCACTTGCTGGGATTAACTCCAGGAGCCATTTATCGGACCAAGTTTTCAACCTGTCCAGATCCCCTTGTAGAATTACCTTATCCTCGTCCGCTTGTATTCTCCTCATTAGTTTAACACTGTCTACGTACAGGGACACCTCCGTCTCTATCCCTTCCGTCATGTCATTCACATATACAAGAAAGAGCACCAGCCCTAAGACTGACCCTTATGGAACCCCACTCGACACATGCGCCCAATCTAACACCTCCTCTCGTACAAACACACGTTGTTTCCTTCCTGCCAGGCATTCCCTGGTCTATTGCAGTACTTTCCCTACTATACTTGCCTGCTCCTCTAGCTTTTCAACCAGTCTCTTTTGTGGTACTTTGTCGGAAGCCTTCTTAGAGTCCAAGAAGATGCAGTCTACCCATCCTTTTCTCTCCTGTCCTACTTCTGTTACCTTCTCATAGAACTCCAGTAGGTTATTGATGCAGGATTTTCCTTCACTGAAGCAGTGCTGGTTGTCATGAATTAGGGAATTCCTATCTAGGTGCTCCACCACTCTTCTCCTGATAATCTTCTCCATAACTTTACATACAGTACATGTCAGAGACACTGGTCCGTAGTTTAGTGCAGCCTGTCTGTCTCCTTTCTTAAAAATCGGGAGTACATCTGCTGTCTTCCACACCTCAGGCAGTTGCCCTGTTTCAATAGATTTATTAATGACTGTTGTTAGTGCATCTGTTCCCTCTCTCAAAACCATGGATAGATATTATCTGGGCCCACCGCCTTCGATGTATCTAGTTCCTCTAATAGTTTCTTCTCCTCCTCAGTTGTGTGAATTGTGTCCAACATTTGCTGGTGCATCCTACTACCTCGGTTTGCTGGAAACCTCTCTGTCTTCACTGTAAATACCTTTCTGAGTCGAGAGCTGAGCTCTTCACGTGCTTTCTGGTCGTTCCTTGTTAGCTCTCCTCCTTCCTCAGTCTGATTACCTGGTTCTTGACTGTTGTTTTCCTCCTGTTATGGCTGTATAACAACTTTGGGTCAGATTTGACTTTTGATGTTTTGTCAGTCGCGCATTGACGCTTGTCTTCTCTCCTTAACCATGCATGTTCGTTTCTGGCTGTTCAGCACATCTTTTCCTGGGTCCTTTGCCTTTTATACTTTTTCCATGCTTTCGCACACTTGTCTTTGACCTCTCCACACCTCTTGGTAAACCATGGGCTCACTCTAGTTTTTCTGTTGTTTCTGTTGCCCCGTACGATCTTCACTGCCTCCCTGCTCTTTGTAGTAACGTGCTCCATCATTTAATTTACTGTATTTCCCTGTAGCTCGTGTGTTTGTATCCGTCTGTATGTGTCTGTATGTTCAACAGCTGCATGTACAAGTGTAGTCATGTCCTGTGATTGCATACGTGCACCCACCAGCTGTGTTTGTACAAGTGTAATCACCAACTATGTGTACGTACGTATGTACTCACCAGCACTGTGTGCATACAGACACACACCAAATGAGAGTACGTACTGCACATCCACTCAACAGCTGAATGAGTACATGAGTACTCACTAGCAGCGTATATATATGTACTCTCCAATTTAGCTTCCACTTAGCTAGCATTATCTGTAATTATCTTCTTTTGTGAGCCGTGTACTTGCTCCACATTTTCTTCACACTTGAATTTACTGGTTAAGGGGAAAACAAAGACATAGAACAGTGCAAGCCTGTATTTAGCCAACATTAATCTTAGAAGAAACTTAATTTGACGAAGCTATGAACGTAGCAAAGCTTTATTTACCAACATTACTCTTAGGAGCATTATCAAGTTATGATTTGACGATGCGCTCCAAGCGTAGCAAAGCTTTAAAGATTTACTCTGTGTTAAGTGACCTTGGATGGTCGATATACGTCGCGGTTCGACCATCCAACTAGGGTAAGAGCTCTCTTATCCCACTTCAGTTGTCTTCCCAACCCGGCCTTATCTAACGTACCCTATTGTAGAGGGAGTATAACTGTGGGACGCAGTCTGCAGGACGCGGCGTGTAAAGTGCAGTGATCTAGACTGCGGAAGTCGGTCTCACAGACGGTCGAACATTCAACTGCTCGATTTTATAAGCTGTTGCCGCCTTCGGCACCATCCCCTGCCGTCGCTCAAGTCGCTGTCCAGGTAACTCTTAGAGGATAACACTCGCTGGAGGAGCATAACAATCACTGGTGGAGCATAACGATCGTTGGTGCAGCATAACGATCGTTGGTGGAGCATAGCAATCACTGGAGCTTAACACCGGTGGAGCATAACAGTCACTGGTGGAGCATATCAATCATTGGTGGAGTGTAACAATCACTGGTGGAGCATAATCATAGGAGGAGCATAACAATCACTGGAGCTTAACACTCACTGGTGGAGCATAACAATCACTGGTGGAGCATAGGTTGGTAGACAGCAACCACCCAGGGAGGTACTTCTGTCCTGCCAAGTGGGTGCAAAACGGAAGCCTGTAATTGTTTTACATGATGGCAGGATTTCTGGTGTCTTTTTTCTGTCTCAAAACATGCAAGATTTCAGGTACGTCTTACTACTTCTACTTACACTTAGGTCACACTACACATACATGTACAAGCATATACATGTATTTACAAACCCCTCTGGGTTTTCTTCTATTTTCTTATTAGTTTATGTTCTTGTTTATTTCAGATTATCTCCACAGGAAAGTGGAACAGAATTCTTCCTCCATAAGCCATGCGTGTCGTAAGAGGCGACTAAAATGCCGGGAGCAAGGGCCAAGTAACCCCTTTCTCCTGTATACATTACTAAAGCTAAAAGGAGAAACTTCTGATTTTCTTTTTGGGTCACCCTGCCCAGGTGCGATACGGACGGTTTGTTGAAAGAAAGAAAAGACATGTATATATATATATATATATATATATATATATATATATATATATATATATATATATATATACATGTCGTGCCGAATAGGCAGAACTTGCAATCTTGGCTTAAATAGCAACGCTCATCTTGCCATATTGGACAAGCGAAAATTTGTGTATGCAATAATTTCGCCAAAATCATTCTTAACCTAACGAAAAAAAATGTATTTCACTGTGTTTGTTAAGTATTAAATTATTGTAAACAAATTTAAAATAGATTTAGTTGGGTTAGGCTAAAATAAATTGTTCTTGTTATAATAAGGTTAGGTAAGTTTTCTAAGTTCCTTTTGGTGCAAAATTAAAATTTTTTACATTAACATTAATGAAAAAAATATATCTTTAAACGTATAAGAGAAAATTTTAGAAAGGACTTAATTTTAAATGAGTTCTTGCTAATTGACCAGTTTTACATATTCGGCACGACATTTTATATATATATATATATATATATATATATATATATATATATATATATATATATATTATATATATATATATATATATATATATATATGTCGTGCCGAATAGGCAGAACTTGCGATCTTGGCTTAAATAGCAACGCTCATCTTGCCATATAGGACAAGTGAAAATTTGTGTATGTAATAATTTCGCCAAAATCATTCTGAACCTAACGACAAAAATATATTTCACTGTGTTTGTTTAGTATTAAATTATTGTAAACAAATATAAAATATATTTAGTTGGGTTAGGCTAAAATAAATTGCGCTTGTTATAATAAGGTTAGGTAAGTTTTCTAAGTTCCTTTTGGTGCAAAATTATAAATTTTTACATCAACATTAATGAAAAAAATATATCTTTAAACGTATAACATAAAATTTTAGAAAGGACTTAATTTTAAATGAGTTCTTGCTAATTGACCAGTTTTACATATTCGGCACGACATATATATATATATATATATATATATATATATATATATATATATATATATATATATATATATATATATTATTCAGACAACTGAATAGGGGTTGTTGAGGTGGTTTAGTCATTTAGAGACAATGGATCAAAGTAGAATGACATGAAGAGCGTATAAATCCGTAGGGGAAGGAAGGCGGGGTAGGGGTCGTCCTCGAAAAGGTTGGAGGGAGGGGTTAAAGGAGGTTTTGTGGGCGAGGGGCTTGGACTTCCAGCAAGCTTGGGTGGTAGATAGGAGTGAATGGAGACGAATGGTATTTGGGACCTGACGAGCTGTTGGAGTGTGAGCAGGGTAATATTTAGCGAAGGGATTCAGGGAAACCGGTTATTTTTATATAGTCGGACTTGAGACCTGGAAATGGGAAGTACAATGCCCGCACTTTAAAGGAGGGGTTCGGGATATTGGCAGTTTGGAGGGATATGTTGTGTATCTTTATACTTATATGCTTCTAAGCTGTTGTGTTCTGAGCACCTCTGCAAAAACAGTGATTATGTGTGAGTGAGGTGAAAGTGTTGAATGATGAAAGTATTTTCTTTTTGGGTATTTTCTTTCTTTTTTGGGTCTCCCTGCCTCGGTGGGAGACGGCCGACTTGTTGAAAAAAAAATATATATTATTTTTATTAACACATCGCCCGAGTCCCACCAAGACAGGGTGGCCCTAAAAAAGAAAAACTTTCATCATTCACTCCATCACTGTCTTGCCAGAGGGAAGTTTTACACTACAGTTATAAAACTGCAACATTAACACCCCTCCTTCAGAGTGCAGACACTGTACTTCCCATCTCCAGGACTCGAGTCCGGCCTGCCGGCTTCCCTGAATCCCTTCATAAATGTTACTTTGCTCACACTCCAACAGCACGTCGTGTATTAAAAACCATTTGTCTCCGCTCCTATCAAATACGCTCACTCATGCTTGCTGGAAATCCAAGCCCCTCGCACACAAAACCTCCTTTACCCCCTCCCTCCAACCTTTCCTAGGCCGACCCCTACCCCGCCGTCCCTCCATTACAGATTTATACACTCTCGAAGTCATTGTTTCGTTCCATTCTCTCTACATGTCCGAACCACCTCAACAACCCTTCTTCAGCCCTTTGGACAACAGTTTTGGCAATTCCGCACCTCCTAAGTTTAGAAGCATATACGTATAAAGATACACGACATATCCCTCCAAACTGCTAATATCCCGAACCCCTCCTTTAGAGTGCAGGCATTGTACTTCCCGTTTCCAGGACTCAAGTCCGGCTATGTAAAAATACCCGGTTTCCCTGAATCCCTTCACTAAATATTACCCTGCTCACACTCCAACAGATCGTCAGGTCCCAAATACCATTCGTCTCCATTCACTCCTATCGATCACGCTCATGCACGCCTGCTGGAAGTCCAAGCCTCTCGCCCACAAAACTTCTCTTTCCCCTTCCTTTCAACCTTTTCGAGGACGACCCCTACCCCGCCTTCCTTCCCCTACAGATTTATACGCTCTCCATGTCATTCTACTTTGATCCATTCTCTCTAAATGACCAAACCACCTCAACAATCCCTCTTCAGCCCTCTGACTAATACTTTTATTAACTCCACACCTTCTCCTAATTTCCACACTCCGAATTTTCTGCATAATATTTACACCACACATTGCCCTTAGACAGGACATCTCCACTGCCTCCAACCGCCTCCTCGCTGCTGCATTCACAACCCAAGCTTCACACCCATATAAGAGTGTTGGTACTACTATATTTTCATACATTCCCTTCTTTGCCTCCATAGACAGCGTTTTTTTGTCTCCACATATACCTTAACGCGCCACTCACCTTTTTTTCCTCATCAATTCTATGATTAACCTCATCCTTCATAAATCCATCCGCCGACACGTCAACCCCGAGTATCTGAAAACATTCACTTCTTCCATACTCCTCCTCCCCAATTTGATATCCAATTTTTCTTTATCTAAAACATTTGATACCCTCATCACCTTACTCTTTTCTATGTTCACTTTCAACTTTCTGCCTTTACACACACTCCCAAACTCGTCCACTAACCTTTGCAATTTTTCTTTAGAATCTCCAATAAGCACAGTATCATCAGCAAAAAGCAACTGTGTCAATTCCCATTTTGTATTTAATTCCCCATAATTTAATCCCACCCCTCTCCTGAATACCCTAGCATTTACTTCTTTTACAACCCCATCTATAAATATATTAAACAACCATGGTGACATTACACATCTCTGTCTAAGACCTACTTTCACTGGGAAGTAGTCTCCCTCTCTTCTCATTTAAGTCAGTCAAGGAGCTTAATTTATCAACCAAGTCTATGTTGTTTTTAACATTAAAGTTAGAAGTTTTGCCAACAAATGGCTTGTTGATATTTTGAGCCCTATTCTTGGCAAAATTTCTAACTTTAATGTTAAAAACAACATAGACTTGGTTGATAAATTAAGCTCCTTGACTGACTTAAATGATTTTAACATGGTTAGTTTTGATGTTACTTCATTGTTTACGAAAGTTCCTGTTGATGATTTATTAAGTTTCTTATCTGAAGAACTCGTTAACTATGATTTACCATTGCCAGTTCCTACTATCATTAAACTTATTAAACTTTGCATTGTTGATGCAAAATTTGTATTTAATGATAAGTTTTACACTCAGAAGTTTGGTATGGCAATGGGAAATCCTCTTTCACCTGTTCTTAGTAACCTATACATGGAATTTTTTTAAACAAGGTTGCTTAACACAATCCTCCCTAATAGAGCTAAATGGTTCAGATATGTTGATGATATTTTGTGTCTTATGCCCAAAAATGTAGATGTACACCATTTCCTTGGAAAATTAAATAGCTTAGCCTATTCTATAAACTTTACTGTTGAGTTTGAAGAAAATAACTCATTGCCTTTTCTAGATGTTTCAATTATTAAGGGTAATAATGAATTCAAATTTAAAATTTACAGAAAACCTACAAATAACTGTTCCTATGCCCACTATTGTTCCTCGCATCAAGATAGAGTCAAACTGTCTGTTTTCTAATCAATGTTTTTGAGAGCTTTACGAATTTGTAGTCCTGAGTTCATAGATGAGGAAATATCCAAAATTTATGAAACAGGTAATGATTTAAAATACCCAAGAAATGTAATTGACAAATCTTTTAAAGTTGCTAGAAATATTTTTTACAATCCAAAAAAGGACAACCAGCCTTATTCAACTAAAAATATGTTGGTTCTCCCTTACCATGAAAACTTGGTTGATATGCCTTCTCTTCTTAAGACTTTTAATATTAAAGTTGTATTCAAAAATCTTGATACAGTAAAAAAACTTTTGATAAAGAATTCCCCCCAAAATGCTGATGGATGTGTCTATAAGATTCCTTGTAAAATTTGCGATAAAGTTTATTACGGTCAAACTGGTAAAAATCTCGAATTAAGATTAAAACAACATAAATATAGCATTAGAACTGGACAAGATTCCAATGCTCTATTTATTCATGTAAGAGATCTTAACCATCCAATTGATTTTCAAAAAGTTGAGAAAGTAGTATCAAGCAAGTCCATGGTCGACAGGAATATAATTGAATCTTGTTTCATAAAAAGCAGTTTTGACAATAATATGAATATTTCCTTTGGTTTATATAAATTAGATCCATTTATAATTAATAGAATTTGGGAAGAATTTAATAATACACTGGACAAATAATAATTTTTAAATTTTCTTGGGTAGAATAGTTTGTGGGTGAGTTGTGCAAAGGACCTATCTAGTTGGGTCGGCGCGCGTCAGGTGTTTAACCGTTGTGGGATCTGATAGTGAGGTGTTGGCCAGACCCCTTATATAGCTTCCTTGGATGATTTACTTTCATAGTTCCTTGATAATGTGAGTAGTCACGAAAGCGCTTGGAATTTCTTTATTCTTTCGGAGTGGTTGTTTTGCATATTGTGAAATCACCTGTTTACTGTGATCTTATTGCATATATATATATATATATATATATATATATATATAATATATATATATATATATATATATATATATATAATATATAATGTCGTGCCGAATATGTAAAACTGGTCAGTTAGCAAGAACTCATTTAAAATTAAGTTCTTTCTAAAATTTTCTCTTGTACGTTTAAAGATATATTTTTTCATTAATGTTGATGTAAAAATTTATAATTTTGCACCAAAAGAATGTTAGAAAACTTACCTAACCTTATTATAACAAGAACAATTTATATTAGCCTAACCCAACTAAATATATTTTAGATTTGTTTACGATAATTTAATACTAAACAAACACAGTGAAGTCTATTTTTCTCGTTAGGTTCAGAATGTTTTTGGCGAAATTATTTCATAAACAAATTTTTGCTTGTCCTATATGGCAAGATGAGCGTTGCTATTTAAGCCAAGATCGCAAGTTCTGCCTATTCGACACGACATATATATATATATATAATATATATATATATATATATATATATAAATATATATATATATATATATATATATATATATATATATATATATATTTTTTTTTTTTTTTTATTATCACACCGGCCGATTCCCACCAAGGCAGGGTGGCCCGAAAAAGAAAAACTTTCACCATCATTCACTCCATCACTGTCTTGCCAGAAGGGTGCTTTACACTACAGTTTTTTAAACTGCAACATTAACACCCCTCTTCAGAGTGCAGGCACTGTACTTCCCATCTCCAGGACTCAAGTCCGGCCTGCCGGTTTCCCTGAATCCCTTCATAAATGTTACTTTGCTCACACTCCAACAGCACGTCAAGTATTAAAAACCATTTGTCTCCATTCACTCCTATCAAACACGCTCACGCATGCCTGCTGGAAGTCCAAGCCCCTCGCACACAAAACCTCCTTTACCCCCTCCCTCCAACCCTTCCTAGGCCGACCCCTACCCCGCCTTCCTTCCACTACAGACTGATACACTCTTGAAGTCATTCTGTTTCGCTCCATTCTCTCTACATGTCCGAACCACCTCAACAACCCTTCCTCAGCCCTCTGGACAACAGTTTTGGTAATCCCGCACCTCCTCCTAACTTCCAAACTACGAATTCTCTGCATTATATTCACACCACACATTGCCCTCAGACATGACATCTCCACTGCCTCCAGCCTTCTCCTCGCTGCAACATTCATCACCCACGCTTCACACCCATATAAGAGCGTTGGTAAAACTATACTCTCATACATTCCCCTCTTTGCCTCCAAGGACAAAGTTCTTTGTCTCCACAGACTCCTAAGTGCACCACTCACTCTTTTTCCCTCATCAATTCTATGATTCACCTCATCTTTCATAGACCCATCCGCTGACACGTCCACTCCCAAATATCTGAATACGTTCACCTCCTCCATACTCTCTCCCTCCAATCTGATATTCAATCTTTCATCACCTAATCTTTTTGTTATCCTCATAACCTTACTCTTTCCTGTATTCACCTTTAATTTTCTTCTTTTGCACACCCTACCAAATTCATCCACCAATCTCTGCAACTTCTCTTCAGAATCTCCCAAGAGCACAGTGTCATCGGCAAAGAGCAGCTGTGACAACTCCCACTTTGTGTGTGATTCTTTATCTTTTAACTCCACGCCTCTTGCCAAGACCCTCGCATTTACTTCTCTTACAACCCCATCTATAAATATATTAAACAACCACGGTGACATCACACATCCTTGTCTAAGGCCTACTTTTACTGGGAAAAAATTTCCCTCTTTCCTACATACTCTAACTTGAGCCTCACTATCCTCGTAAAAACTCTTCACTGCTTTCAGTAACCTACCTCCTACACCATACACTTGCAACATCTGCCACATTGCCCCCCTATCCACCCTGTCATACGCCTTTTCCAAATCCATAAATGCCACAAAGACCTCTTTAGCCTTATCTAAATACTGTTCACTTATATGTTTCACTGTAAACACCTGGTCCCACACACCCCTACCTTTCCTAAAGCCTCCTTGTTCATCTGCTATCCTATATATATATATATATATATACATATATATATATATATATATATAATATATATATATATATATATATATATATATATATATATATATATATATATATGTATATATATGTATTATTTATATATATATTATTATATATATATATATATATATATATATATTATATATATATATATATATATATATATATATATATATATATATATATATATATATGTATATATATGTATTATTTATATATATATATTATATATATATATATATTATATATATATATATATATATATATATATATATATATATATATATATATATATATATATATAATCTTAGTGTATATATACTACTTCGGGATTAATTCAACTCCTTTTAAATTATGCTTTACTGGCGGTAAACATGTTACAGCCTTAACGACCTTCGAGTTGTCGATAGGTTTCCATCTCAATTAACCAAGCGACCAGCTTGGCAGAGGTCAGTACCTTGAAGTCAGTGGGAATGAGTGGGTGTGTGGTACGCGAGCAGGCATTGTTTGTGACTCAAATATCGGACATCTTGTTCGTAGTGACGTGTGTAAACGCCAGCCGATCATTGTTAAAGTTAACGCAGAGTGCTACACTGGTGAGAGGTAACGCACAGTGCTACCTGTACTACCCACATGTAAGAGTTACACATTGTAAATGTACACACAGTTCTGCCCCCCCCCCCCCGCGCGCGCGCGCGCACACACACACACACACACACACACACACACACACACACACACACACACACACACACACACACACACACACACACACACACACACCCCACACACACACACACACACACACACACACACTCACACACACACACGGAGATTATCAGAAGACTGGTGGAGCACCTAGAAAGGAATGATCTTATTCACGACAGCAAGGATAGTTTCACGTAAGGAAAATCCTGTGTCACAAACCTACTGGAGTTCTATGACAGGGTAACAGCAGTAAGACGAGAGAAAGAGGGGTGAGTAAATTGTGTTTTCTTGGACTGTAAGAAGGCTTTTGACACAGTTCCTCAAAGAGATTAGTGCAAAAAGCTTGTGGACTGGGCATTTATAACAGGAAAGGCAGTGCACTGGATCAGAGAATACCTGACAGGAAGACATCAGTGAGTCATGGCATGTGACGAGGTGTCAGAGTGGGCGCTTGTGACGATCTGGGTTCCACAGGGTCAGTCTTAGAACCGGTGCTGTTTCTGGTATATGTGAATGGCTTGACGGAAGGGATAGACTCAGAAGTGCCAGACGATGTGATGCTAATGAGAAGAATTCTATGGGATGAGGATCAAGCAGGATTACATAGGGACCTAGTCAGGCTGCAAGCCTGGTCCTGCAACTAGCTTTTAGAATTTAACCTCACCAAGCATAAAGTCATGGAACTCAGGGAGAGCTAAGACCGCAGGGGTAGGGGAAAGACTGCATACCTCACTTAAGGAAAAGGATCTCGGGGTGAGTATAATACTGAGCACATCTTCTGAGGAGCACATCAACCAAATAACTGCTGCAGTATATGGGCTATTAGCAAACCTAAGAATAGCATTCCGACACCTTATTAAGAAATCGTTTAGGACTCTGTACACAGTTCACGTCAGGCCCATACTAGAGTATGCAGCACCAGTTTGGAACCCACAGCTGGTCAAGCACGTCAAGAAATTAGAAAAAGTGCAAAGGTGTGCAAGGAGACTAGTCCTAGAGCTAAGGGGCATGTCCTACGAGGAGAGGTTAAGGGAAATCAACCTGACGACACTGGATGACAGGAGATAGAGGGGACATGATAACGACATATAAATGTATTGGTAGTAGGATTTATACATAGCTTTAATAAGATGTATGATAAGGCTCATATAGCAGGGAGAGAGTGGACTTAGTGGCGACCAGTGAAGAGGCGGGGTCAGGAGCTATATATCGACCCCTGCAACCACATACAAATGCACACACTCACATAGTGCTACCCACATGCAAGTACACCACACACACACACACACACACACACACACACACACACACACACACACACACACACACACACACACACACACACACACACACACACACACACACACAGTGCTACCCACATGCAAGTATACATACACACAAGCACCCACACATTGCTACCCACATGCAAGTACACACACGCACAAACACAGTGCTACCTACATGCAAGTATACACACACACACACACACACACACACACACACACACACACACACACACACACACACACAGTGCTACCTACATGCAAGTAACACACACACACACACACACACACACACACACACACACACACTGTTACCCACATGCAAGTACACACACGCACAAACACAGTGCTACCTACATGCAAGTACACACACACACACACACACACACACACAGTGCTACCTACATGCAAGCACACACACACACACACACAGTGCTACCCACATGCAAGTACACACACGCACGAACTCAGTGCTACCTACATGCAAGTATACACACGCACGAACTCAGTGCTACCTACATGCAAGTATACACACGCACGAACTCAGTGCTACCTACATGCAAGTATACACACAAACATACACAGTGCTACCCACATGCAAGTACACACACGCACAAACACACAGTGCTACCTACATGCAAGTATACACACAAACACACACACACACACAGTGCTACCCACATGCAAGTTAACATACAGTACTACCCGCTTCGAGTATCGTAGCTCAAACGACATGACGAGACACCACCAGATCTGAGAGTAAATGTTAAAGAACGAAGAAAAATTATATTGAAAAAACCTCATTAATTGTATATGAAACTCAGAATTATTGACAAGAAGGCCAGTGCAAAGACAATGTTTCGCTCAAATATTAATTTTTTTAGATATCCCATTAGTTCTCTTTAAATACATTTGAGTCAACATTTCTGAAAAGCTTCATTATTTTACGGTCAGGGAAGGACCGAGTACCTCATCTTCTGTACATTGTTCGTCTGTCTTCAAATTATGCCCTGGAATTTGTACTGATAAAGCCACTGGATGGCGAAACGTCTACAATACAGATACCCAGATGTTGCACCTGTGCCTTAATTTAATCTTGTCGGTATTGTATACCATTCTTGTACAAAAAACAGTCAAGATAGAAAAGTCCATTAAGTTTAGTTTTTGTAAAGGCTAATTGGCAATATATTAAATTAGTTTAAAGAATTTGAAATCGTTGAAAATGTTGGGATAACTGGAGAATGCGTTTTCTGATCGGTGTGAAAATTTTCAGACCTGGTGTGTTTTCCAGACACATGTGCAATAGTTAAATAACTTTATTCCGTAGCGTTTCACCCACTTATGAGACTTCCTCAGTCGAATATAGTTCTAGGAGGCAGTAGAGATGTAAAGAGGATGTAATCCGTCCATCACCCTCGAAGACTGAGTTTTGAGGTGGTCAGTCCCTAAGACTGGAGTAGTCTGCTTCCTAATGTAGCATTTGCCCTCTCAAGACCATCTCGTCGGTATCATTACACCATTTCTCATTTGAGGTACAAGGTACCGGAGTTAGTCAGTACAGAGATACCTTTCTAGGATGACGCTCCGTTCTGAGTTTAATGCCCATCAACAGAGGTTGTCTAGATATTAGTGAAGAGCTCTTGACGATAGCAGTATCAAGCACTCTTCCTTTCCTTGGCTCAAACCTCATTACTTCCAGTTTTCCAGGCGTTGTATAACCTTTACGGTTACAGCGGTTTCCACTTGAACATGACTGGAACAATATTAACATTTAAGGTCCGCTCAAGGAAGGTTCCTTGATGCTGGTGAGGGGCTCTTGATATAGGGAATTGGATCTGAGCTCCAGTTCCCTGAATTAAGCCTGACTATCCCCTCTCCCTCCGCACAGGGGCTGTGTAATCCTACGGGTTAGCGCTTCCCCCTTGATTATAATAACAATAATAATAATAATAATAATAATAATAATATTTAAGCTAGACCTACACTAACTTATAAATTACAATATAAGCAAAATAATACTTTTATATCAAATTTACCCGCAGATATTCACTCGTGTAGCTATGTACCATTTTCCCAGCAACACATTATATAACAATAACCCTTATGTGAGTGTGGACACGTTACCAGCTGCAGTTCATGACATATTGTTCACGTTTAAAGCTCATTTAAATGTGTTTAATAAATAGTTTGGGAAGTTTTATAGGTAGCTGGGCTTTAATGGTGGGTTTTCTTTACGGCCTGCTTCACTTGGAGTAATATTGTGTGTTAATACTTGCTGTATATTACTTTGGGTGGAAAATTTGCCTGGTCATCGCGTAAATATTAGCGGGAACGTACGTGACCATTGGACAACTTTATATATATATATATAATATATATATATATATATATATATTTATATATATATAATATATATATATATATATATATATATATATATATATATAATCAAAATGGTATACAATACCGACAGGTTGGTAGGTAAGACACACAGGCAACAGTTAGGCAACTTTATTCCGAAACGTTTCGCCTACACAGTAGGCTTCTTCAGTCGAATACAGAAAGTAGGCAGGAACAGGCCGAGGGACTGACAACCTCAAGTTCTACGACTTTAAGGGTGATGGACTGATTACATCGTCTTCTCTACTGTTCCTGCCTACTTTCTGTATTCGACTGAAGAAGCCTACTGTGTAGGCGAAACGTTTCGGAATAAAGTTGCTTAACTGTTGCCTGTGTGTCTTACCTACCATTATAATATATAATAATATATATTATATATATATATATATATATATTATATATATATATATATATATATATATATATATATATATTATTAGAAAAAAGAATAGCCCTCCTTGAGACGATTTTTTTTTTAATTTCTGAGAAATTGGCATGGGCGAACGATAATCAAAAACATCAATCACTCACATATACAAGAACAGATAAATGGTTTTATACAACAAATGACAAACATAGCACAGGTGAGAAGGCCACACCTCCATACTGACCTCAACCAATAGGGAAAAGCATAAGGAATTTCAGATGCTGCTCTATTTCTGTGCCTGGCCAGTCGTCACGGCCTCATCTCCCTTAGTAAATTACGTTGCACCTATATACAAACCCACATTAATATACTAAACGTTACTGGTTCATAGGTTCGTGTCTCCTTCAGCCAGAGAAAAGTGTTTGTGTTTATTTCGCCTGCTCTTGCGAATTCCTTGCATTGTTAATATCTCTAGTAAGGCTGATGCATGCAGGGGATGAGATGAAAAGCTGTAAGCCTTCTCCCTGAAAGCTGGCTGCCTTGGATCAAAGTCTAGCGCAAGCTGGACTCCAAGGTATTGGTCCAGTGTGGGTAGATTGGTAAAGCACTGCGTACCTTGTTTCAAGGTTCGTAGGTTCGAGTCTCCTTCAGCTAGAGATCAGTGTTTGTGCATATTTCGCCTGCTCTTTCGAATTCCTTGCATATATATATATATATATAATATATATATATATATATATATATATATATATATATATATATAATATATATATATATATATATATTATATATATATATATTGCATGATAGTGTTGGGAACCCTAACGAAATGTACGAACATCGAAAATAGTGTTTGTTAAAGAGTTTGTTCACTTACAATTTCTGCTAATTGACATTAGGAAATTAGCAAGAAAATGAAAATGCTAAGACGGGAAATAGGTTGAGTATTGTCAGGAAATCAGAATGTGACTGTCTTCCTTCAGAGACGTTAGAAATTAAACAAATCGCGTTCATCGAATGGTGTCATCAGGGACCTAAGAGACACAGTGGAATAGCATATTGAGAGAGAGAGAGAGAGAGAGAGAGAGAGAGAGAGAGGAGAGAGAGAGAGAGAGAGAGAGAGAGAGAGAGAGAGAGAGAGAGAGAACCAGTATAGGCAACAGCTGTTAGCTTGTAAGGATCTTTAACCTAACCTTGTAAAACCCTGTGTAATAAAAAAAATGTAGTTCTGTGTACATCAGCAGAGATTTAGAGTATTCCTGACTGGTACAGAACAGTTTCATGCAGCTTCAGTGGCCCCTCGTGTAAGTGGATAGAATTTTCAGATAGTGGATAGACCTTTCAGCACTACTTGCGCCTAGACGAAATAGGCTCAGAGCCTCACAAAATACAGTACAGAATCATTCTGAATAACAGTGAATAACAGCTGAAATACAGAGAAATGTACTGTAGGAGTGTGGTGAAGAGTTACATGTCTCAAGAGGAAATACACTGGGTGGCAACAACCAACACGGATTTAATATCTTTCTGTTTAACATTTTGCAGTCTAGCCTCTTCGTTGTCTTCTTGTTTCGCCCGGGTCTTTTCCAGATAGTGACCCGGCCTTAGGAGTGTCTGAGACCTATGACTGCCATGGGAGGAGGTACAAGTACCTCCTCATCTTCTGGGACCAACTGTCCCCAGACCTAGGGGCTAGTAGGGAGAAGCTAGGCCTCTGGTCTCCCAGTTGGCTGTCTTGGATACGTAAGATAATTGGCAAAATGCTACGAACTTGTTGACACAGAACGCAACTTACTGTTCACACTTCCTTAATAGTTTTGGTTGTATATCTAGAGCCTTCCTGCCCACACTTGTCATGAGACGGAATAGGTAATGAGAGTATTGCAAATTCCTCACTCCAGTAGCCGGAGGTAGCTCCTCCAGTCACAGGTAGCACCCTCCAGTCACAGGTAGCACCCTCCAGTCACAGGTAGCACCCTCCAGTCACAGGTAGCACCCTCCAGTCACAAGTAGCACCCTCCAGTCAGAGGTAGCAACCTCCAGTCACAGGTAGCACCCTCCAGTCACAGGTAGCACCCTCCAGTCACAGGTACCACCCTCCAGTCACAGGTACCACCCTCCAGTCACAGGTACCACCCTCCAGTCACAGGTACCACCCTCCAGCACAGGTAACCCCTCAGTCACAGGTAACCACCCTCGAGTCACAGGTACCACCCCAGTCACGGGTTTACCACCCTCTCAGTCACTTACCACCTCCATCACAGGTACAACCTCAGTCACAGGTACCACCCTCCCAGTCACAGGTACCCTCCTCAGTCACAGTCAAACACCATTTCACAGGCGGCCTTCCAGTCACAGGTAGCACCCTCCAGTCCCAGGTAGCACCCTCCAGTCCCAGGAAAACACCCTCCAGTCAGCGGGAAGCACCCTTCAGTCACAGGTAGCACCCTCCATCCCAGGTAGCACCCTCCGGGTTCCAGGTAGCACCTCCAGTCCCAGGTAGCACCTCCAGCCCCAGGTAGCACCCTCCATCCAGGTAGCACCTTATAGTCCGGGTTAGCACCCTCCATCCAGGTAGCATCCCTCCAGACCCAGGTAGCACCCTCCAATCCCAGGTTAGCACCCTCAGTCCAGGTAGACTCTCCAGACCAAAGGTAGCACCCTCCAGTCCTAGGTGCACCCTCCCAGTCCCAGGTAAGCACCCTCCAGTCCCCAGGTGTAGCACTCTCCAGTCCAGGTAGCAAAACCCTCCGTCTGGTAGCACCCTCCCGCCCCAGGTAGCACTCTCCAGTCCCGGGTTTAGCACTCTCCAGCCCCAGTGCCACCCTCAGTCTAGGTAGCACCCTCCAGTCCCAGGTAGCACTCTCCAGTCCGAGGTAGCACCCTCCAGTCCCAGGTAGCACCCTCCCGCCCCAGGTAGCATCGTCCCGCCCCAGGTAGCTCCCTCCAGGTACTGGTAGCTCCGCAGGTAGCACCGTCCAGTCCCAGGTAACACCCTCCAGTCCCAGGTAGCAACCTTCAGTCCCAGGTAGCACCCTCCAGTCCCAGGTAGCACCCTCCAGTCCTAGGTAGCACAATCCAGTCCAGGTAGCACCCTCCAGTCCTAGGTACCCACCCTCCAGTCTAGGTAGCCACCCTACAGTCCTAGGTAGCACCCTCCAGTCCTAGGTAGCACCCTCCAGTCCCAGGTAGCACCCTCCAGTCCTAGGTAGCACTCTCCAGTAATAGGTAGCACTCTCCAGTCCCAGGTAGCACCCTCCAGTCCCAGGTAGCACCCTCCAGTCCTAGGTAGCACCCTCCAGTCCTAGGTAGCACCCTCCAGTCCCAGGTAGCACTCTCCAGTCCCAGGTAGCACTCTCCAGTCCCAGGTAGCACTCTCCAGTCCCAGGTAGCACTCTCCAGTCCCAGGTAGCACCCTCCAGTCCCAGGTAGCACCCTCCAGTCCCAGGTAGCACCCTCCAGTCACAGGTAGCACCCTCCAGTCACAGGTACCACCCTCCAGTCACAGGTACACCCTCAGTCATAGGTACCACCCTCCAGTCACAGGTACCACCCTCCAGTCACAGGTAGCACCCTCCACTCATAGGTACCACCCTCCAGTCACAGGTACCACCCTCCAGTCATAGGTAGCACCCTCCAGTCACAGGTACCACCCTCCAGTCACAGGTACCACCCTCCAGTCACAGGTACCACCCTCCAGTCACAGGTACCACCCTTCAGTCATAGGTAGCACCCTCCAGTCACAGGTACCACCCTCCAGTCACAGGTACCACCCTCCAGTCATAGGTACCACCCTCCAGTCACAGGTACCACCCTCCAGTCACAGGTAGCACCCTCCAGTCACAGGTAGCACCCTCCAGTCCAGGTAGCACCTCCAGTCACAGGTAGCCCCTCCAGTCACAGGTAGCACCCTCCAGTCCAGGTAGCACCCTCCAGTCACAGGTAGCACCCTCCAGTCACAGGTAGCACCCTCCAGTCACAGGTAGCACCCTCCAGTCACAGGTAGCACCCTCCAGTCACAGGTACCACCCTCCAGTCACAGGTACCACCCTCCAGTCACAGGTACCACCCTCCAGTCACAGGTACCACCCTCCAGTCACAGGTAGCACCTTCCAGTCACAGGTAGCACCCTCCAGTCCCAGGTAGCACCCTCCAGTCCCAGGTAGCACCCTCCAGTCCCAGGAACCACCCTCCAGTCCCAGGTAGCACCCTCCAGTCCCAGGTAGCACCCTCCAGTCCCAGGTAGCACCCTCCAGTCCCAGGTAGCACCCTATAGTCCCAGGTAGCACCCTCCAGTCCCAGGTAGCACCCTCCAGTCCCAGGTAGCACCCTCCAATCCCAGGTAGCACCCTCCAGTCCCAGGTAGCACTCTCCAGTCCCAGGTAGCACCCTCCAGTCCTAGGTAGCACCCTCCAGTCCCAGGTAGCACCCTCCAGTCCCAGGTAGCACTCTCCAGTCCCAGGTAGCACTCTCCAGTCCCAGGTAGCACTCTCCAGTCCCAGGTAGCACTCTCCAGTCCCAGGTAGCACCCTCCAGTCCTAGGTAGCACCCTCCCGCCCAAGGTAGCACTCTCCAGTCCCAGCTAGCACTCTCCAGTCCCAGGTAGCACTCTCCAGTTCCAGGTAGCACTCTCCAGTCCCAGGTAGCACCCTCCAGTCCTAGGTAGCAACCTCCAGTCCCAGGTAGCACTCTCCAGTCCGAGGTAGCACCCTCCAGTCCCAGGTAGCACCCTCCAGTCCCAAGTAGCACCCTCCAGTCCCAGGTAGCACCCTCCCGCCCCAGGTAGCATCGTCCCGCCCCAGGTAGCTCCCTCCAGGTACTGGTAGCTCCGTAGGTAGCACCGTCCAGTCCCAGGTAACACCCTCCAGTCCCAGGTAGCACCCTTCAGTCCCAGGTAGCACCCTCCACTCCCAGGTAGCACCCTCCAGTCCTAGGTAGCACCCTCCAGTCCTAGGTAGCACCCTCCAGTCCTAGGTAGCACCCTCCAGTCCTAGGTAGCACCCTCCAGTCCTAGGTAGCACCCTCCAGTCCCAGGTAGCACCCTCCAGTCCTAGGTAGCACTCTCCAGTCCCAGGTAGCACTCTCCAGTCCCAGGGAGCACTCTCCAGTCCCAGGTAGCACCCTCCAGTCCTAGGTAGCACCCTCCAGTCCTTGGTAGCACCCTCCAGTCCCAGGTAGCACTCTCCAGTCCCAGGTAGCACTCTCCAGTCCCAGGTAGCACTCTCCAGTCCCAGGTAGCACCCTCCAGACCCAGGTAGCACCCTCCAGTCCCAGGTAGCACCCTCCAGTCCCAGGTAGCACCCTCCAGTCCCAGGTAGCACCCTTCAGTCACAGGTAGCACCCTCCAGTCACAGGTACCACACTCCTGTCACAGGTACAACCCTCCAGTCATAGGGACCACCCTCCAGTCACAGGTACCACCCTCCAGTCACAGGTAGCACCTTCCAGTCACAGGTAGCACCCTCCAGTCCCAGGTAGCACCCTCCAGTCCAAGGTAGCACCCTCCAGTCCCAGGTAGCACCCTAAAGTCACAGGTAGCACCCTCCAGTCCCAGGTAGCACCCTAAAGTCACAGGTAGCACCCTCCAGTCCCAGGTAGCACCCTCCAGCCCCAGGTAGCACCCTCCAGTCCCAGGTAGCACCCTCCAGTCCCAGGTAGCACTCTCCAGTCCCAGGTAGCACCCTCCAGTCCTAGGTAGCACCCTCTAGTCCCAGGTAGCACCCTCCAATCCCAGGTAGCACTCTCCAGTCCCAGGTAGCACTCTCCAGTCCCAGGTAGCACTCTCCAGTCCCAGGTAGCACTCTCCAGTCCCAGGTAGCACTCTCCAGTCCCAGGTAGCACCCTCCAGTCCTAGGTAGCACCCTCCCGCCCCAGGTAGCACTCTCCAGTCCCAGGTAGCACTCTCCAGTCCCAGGTAGCACTCTCCAGTCCCAGGTAGCACCCTCCGTCCCAGGTAGCACCTCCAGTCCTAGGTAGCACCCTCCAGTCCTAGGTAGCACCCTCCAGTCCCAGGTAGCACCCTCCAGTCCCAGGTAGCACCCTCCAGTCCTAGGTAGCACCCTCCAGTCCTAGGTAGCACCCTCCAGTCCTAGGTAGCACCCTCCAGTCTTAGGTAGCACTTTACAGTCCTAGGTAGCACCCTCCAGTCATAGGTAGCACCCTCCAGTCCTAGGTAGCACTCTCCAGTCCTAGGTAGCACTCTCCAGTCCCAGGTAGCACTCTCCAGTCCCAGGTAGCACTCTCCAGTCCCAGGTAGCACTCTCCAGTCCCAGGTAGCACCCTCCAGTCCTAGGTAGCACCCTCCAGTCCCAGGTAGCACTCTCCAGTCCCAGGTAGCACTCTCCAGTCCCAGGTAGCACCCTCCAGTCCTAGGTAGCACCCTCCAGTCCCAGGTAGCACTCTCCAGTCCCAGGTAGCACTCTCCAGTCCCAGGTAGCACTCTCCAGTCCCAGGTAGCACCCTCCAGTCCCAGGTAGCACCCTCCAGTCCCAGGTACCACTCTCCAGTCCCAGGTAGCACCCTCCGGTCCCAGGTAGCACCCTCCAGTCACAGGTAGCACCCTCCAGTCAGAGGTAGCACCCTCCAGTCAGAGGTAGCACCCTCCAGTCACAATTAGCACCCTCCAGTTACAGGTAGCACCCTCCAGTCACAGGTAGCACCCTCCAGTCACAGGTAGCACCCTCCAGTCACAGGTAGCACCCTCCAGTCACAGGTAGCACCCTCCAGTCACAGGTAGCACCCTCCAGTCACAGGTAGCACCCTCCAGTCCAGGTAGCACCTCCAGTCACAGGTAGCACCCTCCAGTCACAGGTACCACCCTCCAGTCACAGGTACCACCCTCCAGTCACAGGTACCACCCTCCAGTCACAGGTAGCACCCTCCAGTCACAGGTAGCACCCTACAGTCCCAGGTAGCACCCTCCAGTCCCAGGGGGCACCTTCCAGTCCCAGGTAGCCCCCTCCAGTCCCAGGAAGCACCCTCCAGTCCCAGGTAGCACCCTCCAGTCCCAGGTAGCACCCTCCAGTCCCAGGTAGCACCCTCCAGTCCCAGGTAGCACCCTCCATTCCCAGGTAGCACCCTTCAGTCTCAGGTAGCACCCTCCAGTCCCAGGAAGCACCCTTCAGTCCCAGGTAGCACCCTCTAGTCCCAGGTAGCACCCTTCAGTCCCAGGTAGCACCCTCCAGTCCCAGGAAGCACCCTTCAGTCCCAGGTAGCACCCTCCAGTCCCACGAAGCACCCTCCAGTCCCAGGTAGCCCCCTCCAGTCCCAGGAAGCACCCTTCAGTCCCAGGAAGCACCCTTCAGTCCCAGGAAGCACCCTTCAGTCCCAGGTAGCACCCTTCAGTCCCAGGAGCACCCTTCAGTCCCAGGTAGCACCCTTCAGTCCCAGGAAGCACCCTTCAGTCCCAGGTAGCACCCTTCAGTCCCAGGAAGCACCCTTCAGTACCAGGTAGCACCCTCCAGTCCCAGGTAGCACCCTCCAGTCCCAGGTAGCACCCTTCAGTCCCAGGAAGCACCCTTCAGTCCCAGGAAGCACCCTTCAGTCCCAGGTAGCACCCCAGTCCCAGGTAGCACCCTCCAGTCCCAGGGAAGCACCCTTCAGTCCCAGTAGCACCCTCCAGTCCCAGGTAGCACCCTCAGTCCCGGGATAGCACCCTTCAGTCCCAGGTAGACCCTTCAGTCCCAGGTAGCACCCTCCAGTCCCAGGAAGCACCCTTCAGTCCCAGGTAGCACCCTCCAGTCCCAGGTAGCACCCTCCAGTCCCAGGAAGCACCCTTCAGTCCCAGGTAGCACCCTCCAGTCCCAGGTAGCACCCTTCAGTCCCAGGAAGCACCCTTCAGTCCCAGAAAGCACCCTTCAGTCCCAGGTAGCACCCTCCAGTCCCAGGTAGCACCCTTCAGTCCCAGGTAGCACCCTCCATTCCCAGGAAGCACCCTTCAGTCCCAGGTAGCACCCTTCAGTCCCAGGAAGCACCCTCCAGTCCCAGGAAGCACCCTCCAGTCCCAGGAAGCACCCTTCAGTCCCAGGTAGCACCCTTCAGTCCCAGGAAGCACCCTTCAGTCCCAGGTAGCACCCTCCTGTCCCAGGTAGCACCCTTCAGTCCCAGGAAGCACCCTTCAGTCCCAGGTAGCACCCTTCAGTCCCAGGTAGCACCCTTCAGTCCCAGGAAGCACCCTTCAGTCCCAGGTAGCACCCTTCAGTCCCAGGTAGCACCCTCCAGTCCCAGGTAGCACCGTCCAGTCCCAGGTAGCACCCTCCAGTCCCAGGTAGCACCCTTCAGTCCCAGGTAGCACCCTCCAGTCCCAGGTAGCACCCTCCAGTCCCAGGTAGCACCCTCCAGTCCCAGGTAGCACCCTCCAGTCCCAGGTAGCACCCTACAGTCCCAGGTAGCACCCTCCAGTCCCAGGTAGCACCCTCCAGTCCCAGGTAGCACCCTCCAGTCCCAGGTAGCACCCTCCAGTCCCAGGTAGCACCCTCCAGGTACTGGTAGCTCCGCAGGTAGCACCGTCCAGTCCCAGGTAACACCCTCCAGTCCCAGGTAGCACCCTCCAGTCCCAGGTAGCACCCTCCAGTCCTAGGTAGCACCCTCCAGTCCCAGGTAGCACCCTCCAGTCCCAGGTAGCACCCTCCAGTCCTAGGTAGCACTCTCCAGTCCTAGGTAGCACTCTCCAGTCCCAGGTAGCACTCTCCAGTCCCAGGTAGCACTCTCCAGTCCCAGGTAGCACTCTCCAGTCCCAGGTAGCACTCTCAGCCCCAGGTAGCACCCTCCAGTCCTAGGTAAGCACCCTCCGTCCTAGGTAGCACCCTTCAGTCCAGGTAGCACTTTTCCAGTCCCAGGTAGCGCTCTCCAGTCCCAGGTAGCACCCTCCAGTCCTAGGTAGCACCCTCCAGTCCCAGGTAGCACTCGCCAGTCCCAGGTAGCACTCTCCAGTCCCTGGTAGCACTCTCCAGTCCCAGGTAGCACCCTCCAGTCCCAGGTAGCACCCTCCAGTCCCAGGTAGCACTCTCCAGTCCCAGGTAGCACCCTCCACTCCCAAGTAGCACCCTCCAGTCACAGGTAGCACCCTCCAGTCACAGGTAGCACCCCCAGTCACAGGTAGCACCCTCCAGTCACAGGTAGCACCCTCCAGTCCACAGGTACCACCCTCCAGTCCCAGGTAGCACCCTCCAGTCACAGGTAGCACCCTCCAGTCACAGGTAGCACCCTCCAGTCACAGGTAGCACCCTCCAGTCACAGGTAGCACCCTCCAGTCCCAGGTAGCACCCTCCAGTCACAGGTAGCACCCTCGAGTCACAGGTACCACCCTCCAGTCACAGGTACCACCCTCCAGTCACAGGTACCACCCTCGAGTCACAGGTAGCACCCTCCAGTCACAGGTAGCACCCTCCAGTCCCAGGTAGCACCCTCCAGTCCCAGGGGCACCTTCCAGTCCCAGGTAGCCCCCTCCAGTCCCAGGAAGCACCGTCCAGTCCCAGGTAACACCCTCCAGTCCCAGGTAGCACCCTTCAGTCCCAGGTAGCACCCTCCAGTCCCAGGTAGCACCCTCCAGTCCTAGGTAGCACCCTCCAGTCCTAGATAGCACCCTCCAGTCCTAGGTAGCACCCTCCAGTCCTAGGTAGCACCCTCCAGTCCTAGGTAGCACCCTCCAGTCCTAGGTAGCACCCTCCAGTCCCAGGTAGCACCCTCCAGTCCTAGGTAGCACTCTCCAGTCCCAGGTAGCACTCTCCAGTCCCAGGGAGCACTCTCCAGTCCCAGGTAGCACCCTCCAGTCCTAGGTAGCACCCTCCAGTCCTTGGTAGCACCCTCCAGTCCCAGGTAGCACTCTCAAGTCCCAGGTAGCACTCTCCAGTCCCAGGTAGCACTCTCCAGTCCCAGGTAGCACCCTCCAGACCCAGGTAGCACCCTCCAGTCCCAGGTAGCACCCTCCAGTCCCAGGTAGCACCCTCCAGTCCCAGGTAGCACCCTCCAGTCACAGGTAGCACCCTCCAGTCACAGGTACCACCCTCCAGTCACGGGTTTACACCCTCAGTCATAGGACCACCCTCCAGTCACAGGTACCACCCTCCAGTCACAGGTAGCACCTTCCAGTCACAGGTAGCACCTTCCAGTCCCAGGTAGCACCCTCCAGTCCCAGGTAGCACCCTCCAGTCCCAGGTAGCACCCTATAGTCACAGGTAGCACCCTCCAGTCCCAGGTAGCACCCTCCAGTCCCAGGTAGCACCCTCGAGTCCCAGGTAGCACTCTCCAGTCCCAGGTAGCACCCTCCAGTCCTAGGTAGCACCCTCTAGTCCCAGGTAGCACCCTCCAGTCCCAGGTAGCACTCTCCAGTCCCAGGTAGCACTCTCCAGTCCCAGGTAGCACTCTCCAGTCCCAGGTAGCACTCTCCAGTCCCAGGTAGCACCCTCCAGTCCTAGGTAGCACCCTCCCGCCCCAGGTAGCACTCTCCAGTCCCAGGTAGCACTCTCCAGTCCAAAGGTAGCACTCTCCAGTCCAGGTAGCACTCTCAGTCCCAGGTAGCACCCTCCAGTCCTAGGTAGCACCCTCCAGTCCTAGGTAGCACCCTCCAGTCCCAGGTAGCACCCTCCAGTCCCAGGTAGCACCCTCCAGTCCCAGGTAGCACCCTCCAGTCCTAGGTACACCTCCAGTCCAGGTACACCCTCCAGTCCTAGGTAGCACCCTCAGTCCAGGTACACCCTCCAGTCAAGGTAGCACCCTCCAGTCCTAGGTAGCACTTCCAGTCCCAGGTAGCACTCTCCGTCCAGGTAGCACCTCCAGTCCCAGGTAGCACCCCTCCAGTCCGGTAGCACTCTCCAGTCCCAGGTAGCACCCTCCAGTCCCAGGTAGCACCCTCCAGTCCCAGAGCACCCTCAGTCCCAGGTAGCACCCTCCAGTCCACGTAAGCACCCTCCAGTCCCAGGTAGCACCCTCCAGTCCCAGGAAGCACCCTTCAGTCCCGGGAGCACCCTTCCAGTCCCAGAAGCACCTTCAGTCCCAGGTAGCCCCTTCATTTCCCAGGAGCACCCTCAGCCCCAGGTAGCACCCTTCCAGTCCCAGAAGCACCCTTCAGTCCCAGGTAGCCCCCTTTCAGTCCCAGGTAGCCTTCAGTCCCAGGTAGCACCCTCCAGTCCCATGTAGCACCCTCCAGTCCCAGGTAGCACCCTTCAGTCCCAGGAAGCACCCTTCAGTCCCAGGTAGCACCCTCCAGTCCCAGGTAGCACCCTCCAGTCCCAGGAAGCACTCTTCAGTCCAGGAAGCACCCTTCAGTCCCAGGTAGCACCCTCCATCCAGGTAGCACCTCAGTCCCGGGTAGCACCCTCCAGTCCCAGGTAGCACCCTCCAGTCCCAGGTAGCACCCTCCAGTCCCAGGTAGCACCCTCCAGTTCCAGGTAGCACCCTCCAGTCCCAGGTAGCACCCTCCAGTCCCAGGTAGCACCCTCCAGTCCCAGGTAGCACCCTCCAGTCCCAGGTAGCACCCTCCAGTCCCAGGTAGCACCCTCCAGTCCCTGGTAGCACCCTCCAGTCCCAGGTAGCACCCTCCAGTCCCAGGTAGCACCCTCCAGTCTCAGGTACACCCTTCAGTCCAGGTAGCACCCTCCAGTCCCAGGTAGCACCCTCAGTCCAGGTAGCACCCTCAGTCCTAGGCACCCTCCAGTCCCAGGTAGCACCCTCCAGTCCAGGTAGCACCCTCTTCCAGGTAGCACCCTCCAGTCCCAGGTAGCACCCTCCAGTCCTAGGTAGCACCCTCCAGTTCCCAGGTAGCACCCTCAGTCCTAGGTAGCCCCTCCAGTCAAGGTAGCACCTCCAGTCCAGGTAAGCACTCTTCCCAGTCCCTAGGTAGCACTCTCCGGGTCCCCAGGTAGCCTTCCAGTCCCAGGTAGCACCTCCTCCAGTCCAGGTAGCACTCTCCATCCCAGGTAGCACTCTCCAGTCCCAGGTAGCACCCTCCAGTCCCAGGTAGCACCTCCAGTCCTAGGTAGCACCCTCCAGTCCCAGGTAGCACCTCAGTCCCAGGTAGCACCTCTCCAGTCCCAGGTAGCACCCTCCAGTCCCAGGTAGCCCCCTCCAGTCCCAGGTAGCCCCTCTCCAGTCCCAGGTAGCACCCCTCCAGTCCCAGGTAGCACCCTCCAGTCCCAGTAGCACCCTCCAGTCCAGGTAGCACTCTCCAGTCCCAGGTAGCACCCCCCAGTCCCGGGTAGCACCCTCCAGTCCGGTAGCACCCTCCAGTCACGGTAGCACCCTCCAGTCCAGGTAGCACCCTCCAGTCCAGGTAGCACCTCCAGTCAAGGTAGCACCCTCCAAAGTCACAGGTAGCACCCTCCAGTCAAGGGTAGCACCTCCAGTCCAGGTAGCACCTCCAGTCCAGGTAGCACCCCCCAGTCCCAGGTAGCACCTCTCCAGTCCCAGGTAGCACTCTCCAGTCCAGGTAGCACCCTCCAGTCACAGGTAACCCACCCTCCAGTCCCCCAGGTAGCACCCCTCCAGTCACAGGTAGCACCTCCAGTCCAGGTAGCCCCCTCCAGTCCCAGGGCACCTCCAGTCCCAGGTAGCACCTCCCAGTCCCAGGTAGCACCCTCCAGTCCCAGGTAGCACCCTCCAGTCCCAGGTAGCACCTCCAGTCCCAGGTAGCACCCTCCAGTTACCAGGTAGCACCTCCAGTCCCAGGTAGCACCCTTCAGTCCCAGGTAGCACCCTCCAGTCCCAGGAAGCACCCTCCAGTCCCAGGTAGCACCCTCCAGTCCCAGTAGCACCCTCAGTCCCAGGTAGCACCCTCCAGTCCAGGAAGCCCCCTTTCAGTCCCAGGTAGCACCCTTCAGTCCCAGGAAGCACCCTTCAGTCCCAGGTAGCACCCTTCAGTCCAGGTAGCACCCTCCAGTCCACGAAGCACCCTTCAGTCCAGGTAGCCACCCTTCAGTCCCAGGTAGCACCCTTCCAGTCCCAGGTAGCACCTTCAGTCCCAGGAGCACCCTCCAGTCCCACGAGCACCCTTCAGTCCAGGTAAGCACCCTTCAGTCCCAGGAAGCCCCCTTCAGTCCCAGGTAGCACCCTCCAGTCCCAGCGTAGCACCCATCCAGTCCAGGTAGCCCCTCAGTCCAGGGCACCCTTCAGTCCCAGGAAGCACCCTTCAGTCCCAGGAAGCACCCTTCAGTCCCAGGTAGCACCCTTCAGTCCCAGGAAGCACCCTTCAGTCCCAGGTAGCACCTTCAGTCCAGGAAGCACCCTTCAGTCCCAGGTAGCACCCTCCAGTCCCAGGTAGCACCCTCCAGTCCCAGGTAGCACCCTCCAGTCCCAGGAAGCACCCTTCAGTCCCAGGTAGCACCCTTCCAGTCCCAGTAGCACCTCCAGTCCCAGGAAGCACCCTTCAGTCCAGAAGCACCTTCAGTCCCGGGTTTAGCACCCTCCAGTCCAGGAAGCACCCTTCAGTCCCAGGTAGCACCTCCAGTCCCACGAAGCACCTTCAGTCCCAGGTAGCACCCTCCAGTCCCAGGAAGCACCCTTCCAAAGTCCCAGGAAGCACCCTTCAGTCCCAGGAAGCACCCTTCAGTCCCAGGTAGCACCCTTCAGTCCCAGAAGCACCCTTCAGTCCCAGGTAGCACCCTTCAGTCCCAGGAAGCACCCTTCAGTCCCAGGTAGCACCCTTCAGTCCCAGGTAGCACCCTCCAGTCCCAGGAAGCACCCTTCAGTCCCAGGAAGCACCCTTCAGTCCCAGGTAGCACCCTTCAGTCCCAGGAAGCACCCTTCAGTCCCAGGAAGCACCCTTCAGTCCCAGGTAGCACCCTCCAGTCCCAGGTAGCACCCTTCAGTCCCAGGTAGCACCCTCCAGTCCCAGGAAGCACCCTTCAGTCCCAGGAAGCACCCTTCAGTCCCAGGTAGCACCCTTCAGTCCCAGGAAGCACCCTCCAGTCCCAGGAAGCACCCTCCAGTCCCATTAAGCACCCTTCAGTCCCAGGTAGCACCCTTCAGTCCCAGGAAGCACCCTTCAGTCCCAGGTAGCATCCTCCAGTCCCAGGTAGCACCCTTCAGTCCCAGGAAGCACCCTTCAGTCCCAGGAAGCACCCTTCTGTCCCAGGTAGCACCCTCCAGTCCCAGGAAGCACCCTTCAGTCCCAGGTAGCACCCTTCAGTCCCAGGTAGCACCCTTCAGTCCCAGGTAGCACCGTCCAGTCCCAGGAAGCACCCTTCAGTCCCAGGTAGCACCCTTCAGTCCCAGGTAGCACCCTCCAGTCCCGGGTAGCACCCTCCAGTCCCGGAAAGCACCTTTCAGTCCCAGGTAAGCACCCTCACCCCAGTAATGTCCCGGGTAGCACCCTCCAGTCCCAGGTAGCACCCTCCAGTCCCAGTAGCACCCTCCAGTCCCAGAAAGCCCCCTTCAGTCCCAGGTAGCACCTTCAGTCCCAGGTAAGCACCCTCAGCCCCAGGTAGCATCCTCCAGTCCCAGGTAGCACCCTTTCCAGCCCCAGGAAAGCACCTCCAGTCCCAGGAAGCCCCCTTTCCCAGTCCCAGGTAGCACCCTTCAGTCCCAGGAAGCACCCTTCAGTCCCAGGTAGCACCCTTCAGTCCCAGGTAGCACCCTCCAGTCCCAGGTAGCACCGTCCAGTCCCAGGTAGCACCTTCCAGTCCCAGGTAGCACCCTTCAGTCCCAGGTAGCACCCTCCAGTCCCGGGTAGCACCCTCCAGTCCCGGGTAGCACCCTCCAGTCCCAGGTAGCACCCTCCAGTCCCAGGTAGCACCCTACAGTCCCAGGTAGCACCCTCCAGTCCCAGGTAGCACCCTCCAGTCCCAGGTAGCACCCTCCAGTCCCAGGTAGCACCCTCCAGTCCCAGGTAGCACCCTCCAGTCCCAGGTAGCACCCTCCAGTCCCAGGTAGCACCCTCCAGTCCCAGGTAGCACCCTCCAGTCCCAGGTAGCACCCTCCAGTCCCAGGTAGCACCCTCCAGTCCCAGGTAGCACCCTCCAGTCCTAGGTAGCACCCTCCCGCCCCAGGTAGCATCCTCCCGCCCCAGGTTGCTCCCTCCAGGTACTGGTAGCTCCGCAGGTAGCACCGTCCAGTCCCAGGTAGCACCCTCCAGTCCCAGGTAGCACCCTCCCGCCCCAGGTAGCATCCTCCCGCCCCAGGTTGCTCCCTCCAGGTACTGGTAGCTCCGCAGGTAGCACCGTCCAGTCCCAGGTAACACCCTCCAGTCCCACTTGTTATTAACAAGTGGGTGAAGTTAATTGTTGCGTTGTATTGAAAAAAGTGATTGAGTAAGTGGTACAGTATGAGTAATAATTCTAACACTGTTGTTGCTCCTGCTGCTATTGTTGCTGTTTTTACTGCTGCTGCTGTTCCTGCTATTGTTACTGTTGCTGTTTTTGCTGCTGTTTTGTTACTGTTGTAGTTGCCGAAGTTACTGCTGCTGATGTATCTGTTGCTACTGCTATTGCTGCTTCTGCTGCTGTTACCGCATCAGCTGTTTCTGCTTCTGCTGTTGCTCCTCCTCTGGGCAGTCACTGGTAGCCTTACTGTTTGAACTAACGATAAATCTCCAGTTCCCTCAGTAATGTCAAAACAGAATACCTATGGCATCTATATATTTTCTTCAATCCATTCTTAAAAAGCTGAATTTATATATGTTAGTTTACAATATATTTAAATGCTCAATGAATTTTGGTAAGCGGACCTAAGGCACATTTTTGTTGCAGCTCCTCTCTTGGATTTTCATGGCATATCCGTCTGTGTTATTGGTGCAGGGGGATCATGGCCCCGGTGGCCTGGTGGCTAAAGCTCCCGCTTCACACACGGAGGGCCCGGGTTCGATTCCCGGCGGGTGGAAACATTTCGACACGTTTCCTTACACCTGTTGTCCTGTTCACCTAGCAGCAAATAGGTACCTGGGTGTTAGTCGACTGGTGTGGGTCGCATCCTGGGGGACAAGATTAAGGACCCCAATGGAAATAAGTTAGACAGTCCTCGATGACGCACTGACTTTCTTGGGTTATCCTGGGTGGCTAACCCTCCGGGGTTAAAAATCCGAACGAAATCTTATCTTATCTTATCTCTGCGACCCGGGCTCTGGCTAAGTTTTCTTAATTTAAATGGAAATATTACAGAAAAAGTAAAGATTTATAGAGAGATAGTGACAGAGATGCAGAGGTAGAGAGAAGGATGAAGAACTGAGACACTTGTGCAGCATATGGGGATCTTTATTTAAGAAACGTTTCGCCACACAGTGGCTTCATCAGTCCAATACAAAGAAATGGGTAAGGAGAGGAGGAGATTGAGGTAATCAGTCCCTCAGCCTGGAATCGATGAGTTCAGTCCATCACTCTTGTAGGAATACAGCATAGGGCCCGAGAGGTGGCTTATGTACTACAGTCAGGTGAGTCGAAGGAGGTGGAATCACAGTGGGATCACAGTGGGACCTTCCACCAGTGCTAAGTAGGTTGTTTTCCAAAGGTTGGACAAGCGTTGAAAAAGTCTTTGTACCAAGATCCCACGATGTTGCATTGGACTGATGAAATCACTGTGTGGCGAAACGTTTCTTCAATAAAGATTCCCATATGTTGCACAAGTGTCTCAGTTCTTCAACTTGTCGGTTTTCAAAACCATTCATCACACAGAGAGAAGGATACAGAAACATGCGAAGAGGGAGATACAGAGGGATACAAAGAGAGCGAGATATAGAGATGCAGCGAGAGAGAGAGAGAGAGAGAGAGAGATGCATAGAAATATATACAGAGATTTACAGACAGACAGACAGACAGACAGATAGACAAACAGAATGAGTGACTGACAGCAAGGACATTTTTAATTATTTACATTGACAAAACTCAGGTCATGTAAATTCAGTGAATATTCACACATCATAGTCTCTCTGTATAAGGTTATTAATATATGCACAGTAAAAATAATTCTATTAATTTGTGAATGGGAACTCATACTGGGCTGTGAATGAGCCAGAATTTTGTGAATTATTTTAGGCTACGTGGATTTTAAAAACTGCTACTACCTCCTAAAACTATTTCTAATGTGCTGCTAAAACTACTATTAATGCTACGGTACTACTATACTACTGCTACTACTTTCTGCTATAACTGTTATTACTATGCTACTGAAACTACTACTATTACTACTGTGCTACTACAACTACTACTAATGCTACTGTACTACTAAAACTAGTACTACTACTGTCTGTGCTACTGAAACTACTACTAATACTACGTTAGTTATTACTAAAACTACTACTACTACTACACTACCAAAACTACTACTACTACTATTACTACTGTTCCACTAAAACTTCTACTATTCTAATACTACCAACACTATTAAAACTATCACTTCTGCTAAAATTACTACTGCTACTATGATTACTGTGCTACTAAAACTATTATTACAGTACTACTAAAACTATTATTACAGTACTACTAAAACTATTATTACAGTACTACTAAAACTATTATTACAGTTACTACTAAAACTATTATTACAGTACTACTAAAACTATTATTACAGTACTACTAAAACTATTATTACAGTACTACTAAAACTATTATTACAGTACTACTAAAACTATTATTACAGTACTACTAAAAACTATTATTACAGTACTACTAAAACTATTATTACAGTACTACTAAAACTATTATTACAGTACTACTAAAACTATTATTACAGTACTACTAAAACTATTATTACAGTACTACTAAAACTATTATTACAGTACTACTAAAACTATTATTACAGTATACTAAAAACTATTATTACAGTACTACTAAAACTATTATTACAGTACTACTAAAACTATTATTACAGTACTACTAAAACTATTATTACAGTACTACTAAAACTATTATTACAGTACTACAAAAAACTATTATTACAGTACTACTAAAAACTATTATTACAGTACTACTAAAACTTATTATTTACAGTACTACTAAAACTATTATTACAGTACTACTAAAACTTTTATTACAGTACTACTAAAACTATTTTACAGTACTACTAAAACTATTATTACAGTACTACTAAAACTATTATTACAGTACTACTAAAACTATTATTACAGTACTACTAAAACTATTATTACAGTACTACTAAAACTAATGCTGCTGCAGTGCTATTATTTTACTACTAAAAGTACTGTTACTGTACTACTAAAACTACTACTGTATTACTGAAACTAATACTACTGTACTACTAAAACTATTGTATTACTGAAACTAATACTACTGTACTACTAAAACTACTACTGTATTACTGAAACTAATACTACTGTACTACTAAAACTACTACAATACTACTAAAACTACCATTGTACTACTACTACTAAAACTACGACCACTACTACTGTACTACTAAAACTACTACTACTACTGTACTACTAAAATTGCGACTGTACTACTAAAACTACCGCTGTACGACTACTACTACTAAAACTACGACTACTACTACTGTATTACTAAAACTACTAGTAAAACCACTACTAAAACCACTTATGTACTAAAACTACTACTACTAAACTTCTACTGTACTACTAAAACTACTACTATTGTACTACTATAACTACTACTACTTTACTATTAAAACTACCTCTACTGTTCTAAAACTTCTACTGTATTACTAAAACTACTATTACTGTACTACTAAAACTACTATTACTGTACTACTAAAACTACTACTACTGTACTACTAAAACTACTACTGTACTACTAAAACTACTGCTAATACTGTACTACTAAAACTACTGTACTACTATTGTACTACTACTGTACTATTGTACTACTACTGTACTACTACTGTACTACTAAAACTTCTACTGTACTACTATTGTACTACTACTGTGCTACTGAAACTACTACTGTACTATTGTACTACTACTGTGCTACTGAAACTACTACTGTACTACTATTGTACTACTGTACTATTGTACTGCTACTGTACTACTATTGTACTACTATTGTACTACTACTGTACTACTATTGTACTACTACTGTACTACTGAAACTACTACTGTACTACTAAAACTACTACTATTGTACTACTACTGTACTACTGAAACTACTACTATTGTACTACTACTATTGTACTTCTACTGTACTACTAAAACTACTACTACTGTACTACTATTGTACTACTACTGTACTACTACGACTGCTACTTCAGCTAATATTAAATCTACAACTACTATAAATGTTATTACATCTCACATGACTGGCATCACACTCTACTTACACTCTTCTAACACACTACTCACACTCGCCTCACACTCTACTAACACACTACTCACACTCGCCTCACACTCTACTCACACACTACCCCAAAACACTACTCACACACTACTCACACACTACTCACACACTACTCACACACTACTCACACACTACTCACACTCTGCTCACACTCTGCTCACACTCTCACATCCTCCAGTCTCCGTCTTTAGGAAAGTGGCTCAAATTTCACTGCCTTTCTAGCACTCTATTTCCATTAGAACTTTAAATTTCATGAACTTTCTCTTCCTTCCTGGCCGTCAGCCGCCTCACCCTGGCCGTCAGCCGCCTCACCCTGGCCGTCAGCTGCCTCACCCTGGCCGTCAGCCGCCTCACCCTGGCCGTCAGCCGCCTCACACATCATTACTGATCTTTCTTTGGCTTTCTAACCATCAACAGTCTCAAATTCCATTCACATTTTCTTTTCTGGCCCGTGTGGCCTTGTTTACCGTGGCCTTACACAAATAACCCGCACATAAAAGAGAGAAGCTTACGACGACGTTTCGGTCCGACTTGGACCATTGACATTTGTCAATGGTCCTAGTCGGACCGAAACGTCGTCGTAAGCTTCTCTCTTTTATGTGCGGGTTATTTGTGTATCGTTCCAGTCACGGTATTGTGCCTTTTTTGTTACAATGGCCTTGTTTACCGTGGCCTTGTTTACCGTGGCCTTATTTACCGTGGCCTTGTTTAACGTGGCCTTGTTTAAAGTGGCCTTGTTTACTGTGGCGTTGTTTATTGTGGCGTTGTTTATTGTGGCGTTGTTTATTGTGGCGTTGTTTACTGAAGCATTTTATCCTCACAGTTAAACGACTGTGAGGATAAAATGCTCCAGTAGTTTTGTCTGTGGTTAATGTTTTTTTGTTTTATATAAAAGCTTAAGAAAGGAGGAACACCGCGGCATGCCTACTGGTCCGTACCTGACATGTTCTAGTCCAAACCTAAACCAACTAAAAAATATTCGCTCATGTTATACAAAGAATAAACATTAATAATCCAATTAACTCAAGTGTAAGTCCCACTTAATATGTTCAATCTGTCAGACACTGCAACACAAGGGTATCTTGGTACAGACCTAATATCAACTTCGACAACCTCTACTAGTGAGAACGGCTGGATTTGAGAGGGACCTGACCTCCCAAGTGACCTACGTCTCACCTCCTGGCGCTATATAAGGCTCCATCCTGTCACTTCAACTCCATATTGTTTCAGAATACGGAACAATGCTCTTCTCCAGACTGAGGGACTGACCACCTCAAAACTTTAAGGGTGATGGACTGATTACATCGTCTTCAAGTCTCTTCTGCTTCTATCAACTTTTCTGTACTCGACTGAAGAAGCCTACTGTGTAGGCGAAACGTTTCGAAATAAAGATACCTAACTGTTGCATATGTGTCTTACCTAACAATCTGTCGGTATTTTATACCATTTTAATGTTCATTCTGTCAGACACTGCAACACAAGGGTATCTTGGTACAGACCATCAACTTCGACCTCTACTAGTGAGAACGGCTGGGTTTGAGAGGGACCTGCCCTCCCAAAGCAACCTACGTCTCACCTCCTGGCACTATATAAAGGCTCCATCCTGTCACTTCAACTTCATATTGTTTCAGACAACGGAACAATGCTCTTCTCCAGACTGAGGGACTGACCACCTCAAAACTTTAAGGGTGATGACTGATTACATCGTCTTCAAGTATCTTCTGCTTCTATCAATTTTCTGTACTCGACTGAAGAAGCCTACTGTGTAGGCGAAACGTTTCGAAATAAAGATACCTAACTGTTGCATATGTGTCTTACCTAACAATCTGTCGGTATTTTATACCATTTTTAATGTTTCATTCTGTCAGACACTGCAACACAAGGGTATCTTGGTACAGACCATCAACTTCGACCTCTACTAGTGAGAACGGCTGGGTTTGAGAGGGACCTGCCCTCCCAAAGCAACCTACGTCTCACCTCCTGGCACTATATAAAGGCTCCATCCTGTCACTTCAACTTCATATTGTTTCAGACAACGGAACAATGCTCTTCTCCAGACTGAGGGACTGACCACCTCAAAACTTTAAGGGGATGGACTGATTACACTCGTCTTCAAGTATCTTCTGCTTCTATCAACTTTCTGTACTCGACTGAAGAAGCCTACTGTGTAGGCGAAACGTTTCGAAATAAAGATACCTAACTGTTGCATATGTGTCTTACCTAACAATCTGTCGGTATTTTATACCATTTTAATGTTCATTCTGTCAGACACTGCAACACAAGGGTATCTTGGTACAGACCATCAACTTCGACCTCTACTAGTGAGAACGGCTGGGTTTGAGAGGGACCTGCCCTCCAAAGCAACCTACGTCTCACCTCCTGGCACTATATAAAGGCTCCATCCTGTCACTTCAACTCATATTGTTTCAGACAACGAACAATGCTCTTCTCCAACTGAGGACTGACCACCTCAAAACTTTAAGGGTGATGACTGATTACATCGTCTTCAAGTATCTCTGCTTCTATCAACTTTTCTGTACTCGACTGAAGAAGCCTACTGTGTAGGCGAAACGTTTCGAAATAAAGATACCTAACTGTTGCATATGTGTCTTACCTAACAATCTGTCGGATTTTATACCATTTTAATGTTCTTTCTGTCAGACACTGCAACACAAGGGTATCTTGGTACAGACCATCAACTTCGACCTCTACTAGTGAGAACGGCTGGGTTTTGAGAGGACCTGCCCTCCAAAGCAACCTACGTCTCACCTCCTGGCACTATATAAAGGCTCCATCCTGTCACTTCAACTTCATATTGTTTCAGACAACGGAACAATGCTCTTTCTCCAGACTGAGGGACTGACCACCTCAAAACTTTAAGGTGATGGACTGATTACATCGTCTCAAGTATTCTTCTGTTCTATCAACTTTTCTGTACTCGACTGAAGAAGCCTACTGATGTAGGCGACATACGTTTCGAAATAAAGATACCTAACTGTTGCATAGTGTCTTACCTAATCAATCTGTCGTATTTTATACCATTTTAATGTTCATTCTGTCAGACACTGCAACACAAGGGTATCTTGGTACAGACCATCAACTTCGACCTCTACTAGTGAGAACGGCTGGTTTGAGAGGGACCTGCCCTCCCAAAGCAACCTACGTCTCACCTCCTGGCACTATATAAAGGCTCCATCCTGTCACTTCAACTTCATATTGTTTCAGACAACGGAACAATGCTCTTCTCCAGACTGAGGGACTGACCACCTCAAAACTTTAAGGGTGATGGACTGATTACATCGTCTTCAAGTTCTTCTGCTTCTATCAACTTTTCTGTACTCGACTGAAGAAGCCTACTGTGTAGGCGAAACTTTTCGAAATAAAGATACCTAACTGTTGCATATGTGTCTTACCTAACAATCTGTCGGTATTTTATACCATTTTAATGTTCATTCTGTCAGACACTGCAACACAAGGGTATCTTGGTACAGACCATCAACTTCGACCTCTACTAGTGAGAACGGCTGGTTTGAGAGGGACCTGCCCTCCCAAAGCAACCTACGTCTCACCTCCTGGCACTATATAAAGGCTCCATCCTGTCACTTCAACTTCATATTGTTTCAGACAACGGAACAATGCTCTTCTCCAGACTGAGGGACTGACCACCTCAAAACTTTAAGGGTGATGGACTGATTACATCGTCTTCAAGTATCTTCTGCTTCTATCAACTTTTCTGTACTCGACTGAAGAAGCCTACTGTGTAGGCGAAACGTTTCGAAATAAAGATACCTAACTGTTTGCATATGTGTCTTACCTAACAATCTGTCGGTATTTTATACCATTTTAATGTTCATTCTGTCAGACACTGCAACACAAGGGTATCTTGGTACAGACCATCAACTTCGACCTCTACTAGTGAGAACGGCTGGGTTTGAGAGGGACCTGCCCTCCCAAAGCAACCTACGTCTCACCTCCTGGCACTATATAAAGGCTCCATCCTGTCACTTCAACTTCATATTGTTTCAGACAACGGAACAATGCTCTTCTCCAGACTGAGGGACTGACCACCTCAAAACTTTAAGGGTGATGGACTGATTACATCGTCTTCAAGTATCTTCTGCTTCTATCAACTTTTCTGTACTCGACTGAAGAAGCCTACTGTGTAGGCGAAACGTTTCGAAATAAAGATACCTAACTGTTGCATATGTGTCTTACCTAACAATCTGTCGGTATTTTATACCATTTTAATGTTCATTCTGTCAGACACTGCAACACAAGGGTATCTTGGTACAGACCATCAACTTCGACCTCTACTAGTGAGAACGGCTGGGTTTGAGAGGGACCTGCCCTCCCAAAGCAACCTACGTCTCACCTCCTGGCACTACATAAAGGCTCCATCCTGTCACTTCAACTTCATATTGTTTCAGACAACGGAACAATGCTCTTCTCCAGACTGAGGGACTGACCACCTCTAAACTTTAAGGGTGATGGACTGATTACATCGTCTTCAAGTATCTTCTGCTTCTATCAACTTTTCTGTACTCGACTGAAGAAGCCTACTGTGTAGGCGAAACGTTTCGAAATAAAGATACCTAACTGTTGCATATGTGTCTTACCTAACACAAGGGATTATGTATACCCCTGCAGAGGATGGAGGCTTGTCCTGCCTACTACTGGTGATGTCCTTGATGGATCACATTATACTGCATTTGTGTTTATATTGCCATTGTGTCGGTATTTTATACCATTTATTTCCAATGCCTAAGCGTACGTAATAAGGCAAATAGATTACTGGGATTTATATCAAGAAGTGTAAGCAACAGAAGTCCAGAGGTCATACTGCAGCTTTATACACCATTAGTAAGGCCTCACCTAGATTATGCAGCTCAATTCTGGTCTCCATATTACAGAATGGACATAAATTCGTTAGAAAACATTCAGCGTAGGATGACTAAATTAATACATAGCATTAGAAATCTTCCTTATGAAGAAAGATTGAAGACTCTTAAGTTACATTCACTTGTTAGACGAAGAATGAGGGGAGACCTGATCGAAGTGTATAAGTGGAAGATAGGTATTAATAGGGGGGATATTAACAAGGTCTTGAGGATATCTCTCCAAGAGAGAACCCGCAGTAATGGATTTAAATTAGATAAGTTTAGATTTAGAAAGGACATAGGAAAGTATTGGTTTGGAAATAGGGTAGTTGATGAGTGGAACAGTCTACCTAGTTGGGTTATTGAGGCTAGGACTTTGGGTAGTTTCAAATTTAGGTTGGATAAGTACATGAGTGGGAGGGGTTGGATTTGAGTGGGACTTGCACATCGGAGCTTGTTTCTTGGGTGGCATTGAAAATTGGGATGGGCAAATGTTTTGTTAGTGGGATGAATTGTAAAGGACCTGCCTAGTATGGGCCAACAGGCCTTCTGCAATGTTCCTCCTTTCTTATGTTCTTATGTTCTTATTTACGTCTGCGGAAATTTGGCTCTCTGATTGCTAGTCGGGCGTCGTTGAATTTCATGAGGTGACTGGTGGAATTCCAGTGTTGTACGCAGGCGTTGTTCAAGTTATCATTCCTACATGCGTTAATGTGTTCATTAAGGCGTGTTTCAAGTTTACTAATAGTTTCCCCTACATATATCTTGTCACAGCCTCCACAAGGTATAGTGTAAACTCCTGCATTGACTGGTTCATGGTGGTTCGATCCCTTATGGAAGTGCTGGATGTAATGGCGACTCTAGTGTTAGTTCGTGCGAGTACCTTGGAAACGTTCAATACAACCTGGCTGTTGGGAAGGATTAAGCTTAAGTATCATGTATGCTAATGTTTGTAACACTGGAAACCACAAAATTTCAAAAACATTAGCATACATGATACTTAAGCACCACCAACCCAACAACACGGGAGTCACATGATCTCATCGTCTAACCGTCCTCATCCCAACATGGCATTCTTCAGGTCACCATGCGTCACTCACACCACACTCTCCGCCTATATATAGTGTCTTTCTACCTCTGTTAGAAGTGATCAAGGTCCCAGGACCGAAACGTTTTCTAATAAATGTGTCATAGTGGTTTGCTTACGTGTCTTTCTAAACCAACTGTCGGTATTTATTACCAAGGTTTATACCACTTTTACTTTACATATTGAAGAATTGAGACACTTATGTTGCATAAGTGTCTCAATTCTTCAACTTGTTGGTTTTCAAAACCATACTTTACATATTGTCGTTAATTCTACCAACATTAATACAATTCGTTTAATATAATTGACAAACTAGGACTCTGACAACGCAAAAATTCATTGCGATTTTTCCTTCACAAAGACACATCAGTGTCTTTGACCTTAAATCATGCATTAGTGAGGTGAACCTGATCCTAAAGATTTTCAGCGTTCAAATGCGTCATTGTCAAGTTTTTTCTTAGTAAATACTAACACGCAGTTTCATAAATTAAGACTGATACCCGCACTCTCATCCAATAATCCGACCCTTCTTAGCCAGCAGCCCCTCCTTTTAGTTAAACAGCAATTCACAGTTACAAAGGTAAGAGGAAACAAGTGCAACTAATGTGACATTTTATTGTGGCAACGTTTCGCTCTCCAGGGGCTTTATCAAACTCTCCTGCAGAACGAAACGTTGCCACAATAAAATGTCACATCAGTTGCACTTGTGTGTTTTTTCCTAACATACTGACGGTAATTCTACCAACAGTAATATACGGTTACAAAGTTAAATGGATGACTGATGAAGGTACTTTAAACAGTAAAAGTTTCACATTTTTTCCCCACTTCGTGGATGCTCGTTTTGTGCTCCAGTGACACGACATTTTATCTCCTCTTTATTTTTCTTACCACTGTTGTAGTATTTACTGCACATTTATTTTTATGGACAGAGGACAACTTAACCTACAGCACTGTATGATACTTGTCGTTATTCAGATCACGTTAAGTTAGGTTATTATTATATTATAATCATAATAACCTAACTTAACGTGATCTGAATAACGACAATTGAGAATTTTGTTGCAAATCCACAAAGCATCTACGAGAGACACTATAATTAGTTTGTTAATGTTGCAATTTTAGTCATCTTCGACCATTCTCCGGCAGCGCAGTATGACCCGTGTGGACTTAGCGATTAATTATGATTATAATAATCAACCATTCTTCACCCAGGACTGGATGTTTACTAATCGTTACAAATCTATTTCCAAGATTCAATGTTGAAATTAACATTAATCAACGGCTAAAAATTAACACTATAGAATTTTAATTCACTGGACTTATCCTCGACTTCGACCTGGATCGCCTCCAGTTCCCCACTCACTGTGTGAACCATTTGGGTTTAGAGTAAAAATTTCCATGAGATTAGTCATGGGAGAGGGATTGCCCCTTCATGAAGCATGAATCAGACACTGCGTTAAACAGAGGTGGATCAACAGCCCTTGGAGAGGAGGGTTTAACTTACGATATCCTCCTAACTTTAAGGCAAGTTTCTGATAGTTATTTCACTCGATAATCTTAGTTCCATTGAGGTTGTCCTCCCTGCTTCCTTAACCAGTTGTCTTATTCTGGCTGTTTTTAAGGCACAAGAGCCTGATTTAGTGTACAGTAATGGTACATAACACAGTGTAAGTATATGTTCTGATGTGTGTCTGTTAACTCCTTTTTATGGCCTAGTTTCTAGGGATTTTTGTGTATACATATGCTCTTGCGCTTCCGTCCCCATGATGGATATAATGCACAATAAACTAGCTGCTTCAGCGGCAAAATCTTAAAGATTATTGTATCTTTAGAGTACAAGCACTACATTTCCCAGCTGACCGCTTTCTCTGAATCCATTCATAAGTATTTTCTTTCTCGCTCTAACTTGTCAGATCCTTAAAATTACTAGTCTCCACTCCGATGTAACACCCACGCCCACTGAATAGTCTCCACTCCGATGTAACACCCACCCCCACTGAATAGTCTCCACTCCGATGTAACACCCACCCCCACTGAATAGTCTCCACTCCGATGTAACACCCACCCCCACTGAATAGTCTCTACTCCGATGTAACACCCACCCCCACTGAATAGTCTCCACTCCGATGTAACACCCACGCCCACTGAATAGTCTCCACTCCGATGTAACACCCACGCCCACTGAATAGTCTCCACTCCGATGTAACACCCACGCCCACTGAATAGTCTCTACTCCGATGTAACACCCACCCCCACTGAATAGTCCTCTACTCCGATGTAACACCCACCCCCACTGAATAGTCTCCACTCCGATGTAACACCCACCCCCACTGAATAGTCTCCACTCCGATGTAACACCCACGCCCACTGAACAGTCTCCACTCCGATGTAACACCCACCCCCACTGAACAGTCTCCACTCCGATGTAACACCCACCCCCACTGAATAGTCTCCACTCCGATGTAACACCCACGCCCACTGAATAGTCTCCACTCCGATGTAACACCCACGCCCACTGAATAGTCTCCACTCCGATGTAACACCCACGCCCACTGAACAGTCTCCACTCCGATGTAACAGCCACGCCCACTGGATGCTCAAGCCCCCACAACTTGAAATTTTCACGCCTTCCATTCCATTATTCATGAGACGTAAAATATGCTTTTTTTTTCTACCCGAATTCACGCACTCTTGGTCGTCCTCACCAAATGCCAGAACTTCCTCAACAGTCCTTCGTCTGCCCTATGAATTGTACCTTTGGTAAACCTACGCTTTTTCTGATTTCTTTGCTCCGAGGTATTTGTATAAATTCACACACTCCTCTCAAAGATGACATCGTCGTTGCCGTCAGCCTCTTCCTTTGCTGCACTGCTGTTGCAACACATTTGTCCTCAAAGATTTGTTAAGTTAACCCATGAATTAAGAAATGATCCTAGATTTCACCTTACGATAGGAGATTAAGCAAATGCGATTATAGGGTAGATTATAGGTAGATTATAGGGGAAAAATAAACATTATAATAGGAGATAGGGAAACTTACGCGTCTCTTAACACAGTCCTAACATCCATATTAAGGCACTGGTACCCCTATACTCTCCCTACATTTGGGTATCTTCATTCCCTACATTTGGGTATCTTCATTCCCTACATTTGGGTATCTTCATTCCCTACATTTGGGTATCTTCATTCCCTACATTTGGGTATCTTCATTCCCTACATTTGGGTATCTTCATTCCCTACATTTGGGTATCTTCTTTCCCTACATTTGGGTATCTTCATTCCCTACATTTGGGTATCTTCATTCCCTACATTTGGGTATCATCATTCCCTACATTTGGGTATCTTCATTCCCTACATTTGGGTATCTTCATTCCCTACATTTGGGTATCTTCATTCCCTACATTTGGGTATCTTCATTCCCTACATTTGGGTATCTTCATTCCCTACATTTGGGTATCTTCATTCCCTACATTTGGGTATTTTCATTCCCTACATTTGGGTATCTTCATTCCCTTCATTTGGGTATTTTCATTCCCTACATTTGGGTATCTTCATTCCCTACATTTGGGTATCTTCAGTCCCTACATTTGGGTATCTTCATTCCCTACATTTGGGTATCTTCATTCCCTACATTTGGGTATCTTCATTCCCTACATTTGGGTATTTTCATTCCCTACATTTGGGTATTTTCATTCCCTACATTTGGGTATCTTCATTCCCTTCATTTGGGTATCTTCATTCCCTACATTTGGGTATCTTCATTCCCTACATTTGGGTATCTTCATTCCCTACATTTGGGTATCTTTATTCCCTACATTTGGGTATCTTCATTCCCTACATTTGGGTATCTTCATTCCCTACATTTGGGTATCTTCATTCCGGAAACTTTTCGTCACTCAGTGGCTTCTTCAGACCAATACTGATTAAGCTGGAAAACAAGAAGTAGTTTAAGGTAATCAGTCCCTCATCTAAGAGACTGATTACCTCAAACTCGTCCTCGTCTTCTTTCTCTCTATTGGACTGAAGAAGCTACTGACTGGCGAAAAGTTTCCAGAATAAAGATACACAATGCTTCACAAGTATTTCATTTATCAACTTATCGGTTTTCTATATCATTTATTTACACATCATATTTCCAGCCATTTTGTGCGTCTTCTCGTTGTAAACAGACACATGTTCCAGCATGTCTACTCCTAGATATCTAAATACATTTTCTTTTTTCAACAGTTCCTTCCTCTAATCTTCCATTACATAGACTTTTCGCTACTTTAATCACCTTGTTCTTTAGTATTTTCACTTTAATTTCTTCTTTAAAAAATTTCCCCGACTCCTTCGGCACCTTTATTATCTCTAAAATCTCCATAAAGAATTGGCATCGGTAAGAATAGTAACTGAATGAGAGATACCGTGGAGATATTGAAGTCTTGCGAGGGAGATATTGAAGTCTTGCTAGGGAGATATTGAAGTCTTGCTAGGGAGATATTGAAGTCTTGCTAGGGAGATATTGAAGTCTTGCTAGGGAGATATTGAAGTCTTGCTAGGGAGATATTGAAGTCTTGCGAGGGAGATATTGAAGTCTTGCGAGGGAGATACTGAAGTCTTGCGAGGGAGATACTGAAGTCTTGCGAGGGAGATATTGAAGTCTTGCGAGGGAGATACTGAAGTCTTGCGAGGGAGATATTGAAGTCTTGCTAGGGAGATACTGAAGTCTTGCGAGGGAGATATTGAAGTCTTGCTAGGGAGATATTGAAGTCTTGCGAGGGAGATACTGAAGTCTTGCGAGGGAGATACTGAAGTCTTGCTAGGGAGATATCTGAAGTCTTGCGAGGGAGATATTGAAGTCTTGCTAGGGAGATATTGAAGTCTTGCGAGGGAGATACTGAAGTCTTGCGAGGGAGATATCTGAAGTCTTGCTAGGAGATATTGAAGTCTTGCTAGGGAGATATTGAAGTCTTGCTAGGGAGATATTGAAGTCTTGCTAGGGAGATATTGAAGTCTTGCTAGGGAGATATTGAAGTCTTGCTAGGGAGATTGAAGTCTTGCTAGGGAGATATTGAAGTCTTGCTAGGGAGATATTGAAGTCTTGCTAGGGAGACATTGAAGTCTTGCTAGGGAGATATTGAAGTCTTGCTAGGGAGATATTGAAGTCTTGCGAGGGAGATATTGAAGTCTTGCTAGGGAGATATTGACGTCTTGCTAGGGAGATATTGAAGTCTTGCTAGGGAGATACTGAAGTCTTGCTAGGGAGATATTGAAGTCTTGCTAGGGAGATATTGAAGTCTTGCGAGGGAGATATTGAAGTCTTGCTAGGGAGATATTGAAGTCTTGCGAGGGAGATATTGAAGTCTTGCTAGGGAGATATTGAAGTCTTGCTAGGGAGATATTGAAGTCTTGCTAGGGAGATATTGAAGTCTTGCTAGGGAGATACTGAAGTCTTGCTAGGGAGATATTGAAGTCTTGCTAGGGAGATATTGAAGTCTTGCTAGGGAGATATTGAAGTCTTGCTAGGGAGATATTGAAGTCTTGCGAGGGAGATATTGAAGTCTTGCTAGGGAGATATTGAAGTCTTGCTAGGGAGATATTGAAGTCTTGCGAGGGAGATATTGAAGTCTTGCTAGGGAATATTGAAGTCTTGCTAGGGAGATATTGAAGTCTTGCTAGGAGATATTGAAGTCTTGCGAGGGAGATATTGAAGTCTTGCTAGGGAGATATTGAAGTCTTGCTAGGGAGATATTGAAGTCTTGCTAGGGAGATATTGAAGTCTTGCTAGGGAGATATTGAAGTCTTGCTAGGGAGATATTGAAGTCTTGCTAGGGAGATATTGAAGTCTTGCGAGGGAGACATTGAAGTCTTGCGAGGGAGATATCCAAGTCTTGCGAGGGAGATATTAAAGTCTTGCTAGGGAGATGTCCAAGTCTTGCTAGGGAGATATCCAAGTCTTGCTAGGGAGATATCCAAGTCTTGCTAGGGAGATATCCAAGTCTTGCTAGGGAGATATCCAAGTCTTGCTAGGGAGATATCCAAGTCTTGCGAGGGAGATATCCAAGTCTTGCGAGGGAGATATCCAAGTCTTGCTAGGGAGATATCCAAGTCTTGCTAGGGAGATATCCAAGTCTTGCTAGGGAGATATCCAAGTCTTGCTAGGGAGATATCCAAGTCTTGCTAGGGAGATATCCAAGTCTTGCTAGGGAGATATCCAAGTCTTGCTAGGGAGATATCCAAGTCTTGCTAGGGAGATATCCAAGTCTTGCTAGGGAGATATCCAAGTCTTGCTAGGGAGATATCCAAGTCTCGCGAGGGAGATATCCAAGTCTCGCGAGGGAGATATCCAAGTCTCGCGAGGGGATATCCAGTCTCGCGAGGAGATATCAAGTCTCGCGAGGGAGATATCCAAGTCTCGCGAGGGAGATATCCAAGTCTCGCGAGGGAGATATCCAAGTCTCGCGAGGGAGATATACAAGTCTCGCGAGGGAGATATCCAAGTCTTGCGAGGGAGATATCCAAGTCTTGCGAGGGAGATATCCAAGTCTTGCTAGGGAGATATCCAAGTCTTGCTAGGGAGATATCCAAGTCTTGCTAGGGAGATATCCAAGTCTTGCTAGGAGATATCCAAGTCTTGCTAGGGAGATATCCAAGTCTTGCTAGGGAGATATCCAAGTCTTGCTAGGGAGATATCCAAGTCTTGCTAGGGAGATATCCAAGTCTTGCTAGGGAGATATTAAAGTCTTGCGAGGGAGATATTAAAGTCTTGCGAGGGAGATATTAAAGTCTTACCAGGCAAATATTAGTTTTGTCAGGCGAAAATATCCAAATCATTTGCGGGAAATATTGAAATCTTAGCACGGGTGTCAAATACTGGATTATTATTATTATTACAATCAAGGGGGAAGCGCTAAACCCGGAGGATTATACAGCGCCTGGGGGAGGGGATGTGGAAGGCATTCAGGCTTAATTTGAGGAAATGGAGCACAGATCCAATTCACTAAATCAAGAGCCCCTCACCAACATCAAGGAACCTTCCTTGAGGTGTCAAATACTGAAAACAATTGGAACTGGTTCCTGCCATCTGGTGACACAGTGACCTATAATGTAAGAAAATGTACGAAAGCTTATTACCAAAAAAAAAAAAAAAAACTCATCGGATTAATTTATCACATAAACGCGGCCGTAACACCTTAAAATTATTTTGAGAACAATTTCTATTGATCGGCTATTAAGTTAAATTTTCACATTTGTGCGTTCAAGAGTATGGGAGGTAAAGAATGGTGGGTAGCCAGTAAAATACTGTTGTTCCTGATAAAGCTACCATCCCCTTCCTTGGATCAAAGGTGATTACCACATTTTCAGGCACTGCATGGTTCCCTTGTGTCTACCTGGTGGGTGTTCCAGTGGTCAAAGCCATCGCGGTGGATCAATCAGGCTGTTATTGCTGGCTGCACGTAAACCAACGTTCAAACCACAGCCCAGCTGATGAAGTACTGACTTTAGGTGTCTGTCCAGCTCCCTCTTGAAGACAACCAGAGGTGTATTGGTAATCCAGTTTGTTCACGTATTCCACAAGAATATAATGATACGTTACGTTACGTGTCCCGTAAGACACTTGCTGTCCCTGTTCACTTAGCAAGTGGGGACCTGGGTGTTAGTCGACTGGTGTGGGTGGCATCCTGGGGATAAAATTAACCAAAGTTGCCCGAAATGCTCTGCATGGTCTGCTATGTTCTGTATAAGTTATATCATGTGCTTGTAGAAATAAAATTTAATATCAATTAAAATTATTTGTTAGGAGATAATGAAGCCAAACTAGTTAACATGATGTATCTCGTGGCTGTGTTACTGTGTTTGTCCAGCAACGAAAGGAGATGAGTGGGACGCATAGACATAGTGGCCCGGTGGCCTGGTGGCTAAAGCTCCCGCTTCACACACGGAGGGCCCGGGTTCGATTCCCGGCGGGTGGAAACATTTCGACACGTTTCCTTACACCTGTTGTCCTGTTCACCTAGCAGCAAATAGGTACCTGGGTGTTAGTCGACTGGTGTGGGTCGCATCCTGGGGGACAAGATTAAGGACCCCAATGGAAATAAGTTAGACAGTCCTCGATGACGCACTGACTTTCTTGGGTTATCCTGGGTGGCTAACCCTCCAGGGTTAAAAATCCGAACGAAATCTTATCTTATCTTATCTTACAAGCTTCCTTGCACCTCCTCCCCCTGGTCACCCAGGGTACGTCTTTCTACCATCTTATAGAGCTTATATTTACTCTAAGTTAATGCTGCACGATGTCCTATTTAACTTAATATTCACTGGTTAATGTGGTTGTGTAAACCTTGGTAACCGATACGGACAAATTGGTTTCATATACAAGAAATGTAAAAAAAAAAAAAGCCTTAGAAAACTAAATTATGTATATTGAGGGAGATTAAGCTTTTTTTTTTTATTGTGAGCCACATATCCATCCTGTGGACGGTAGCGCAAATGCATATGGATTCACATAAAAAAAAAATGGTTATAAATGACCATAATTTTTAAAGGGATGGACCGGTAAGCCAGCGGAAGGCCTCGGTCAGATGACCAAAAGCTCCAAAGGCGGGTCATCATCTGACTAAGACCCGCGTCAGGAAACATTTGTCCTGTTTCCTGACGAACCTTACCTAACCTAACCTAACATAAGGTCGAGGAACTAGGCTCCAGAAGGAGTACATCTGGACTTATATCTACACTTGTTTTATCTACAGCAAGCAAATTGAGGATATTTTTTTTTCTTTAGCATATCGGCCGTTTCCCACCGAGGCAGAGTGACCCGAAAAAGAAGAAACACTGTAATCATCAAACTGAGGATGTTTGCAAATATCCTTGACATATCACATATGTTGTCATGCTGGCTGCTTCTATATACCCCAGGAAGTGGACAGTTAAGCGTATAGTGTTCCAGAAAGTGATCATAAGGCTGACCACACATTGCATTTTGCATTTAAATTGATCATCATCTGTGTGTCTGCCAGACTGCTGGAAATACTTGTAACAAAATCTAAGCTTGGCTGTTACAATATTAGTCTGTTCACATTACAAGTTGCTCCATAAAGATGTTTATCTATAAGGTTAGATTAAGTCATAATAAACGGCTGTAAATGAATGAACGGAAAAATGGACTTGAGGCTCGAACCGTGGTCCCGAGATTTAACAGGTCCAGTGCTCTCTACGGCTTGGACTATTGGGCTTTGCTATTACAATCCCTGTAGCCCAGGCGGGGACTACGGTTAGAGCCTCCCGTCCATCTATCTCTTTATTTATGTTTATCTATGTTCGTGTTATCATAACGAGTTATAGATCTACTCAGACTTTTATCCTAATGTACCCAAACTATATTCTGAATTTTCCTTCAGGGTAATTTCCTTTGATAACTTTTCAACGTTATCATGAAGACGTAAGTCAGTGTACGATGGAGTCCATAAAAGTTTTATATTAATTCCTTTTTCTCTGTCCTTTGATTATGTATACCTGCTTTTCCAGTGAGCATATTGATGGTCATGTGAGTCAAGTGCCTTCAGTGATGACAAAGAATCAGTAATAATCAGAGCCGAGTTCAGTGTTACGAGTTAACTTTAATGCCATTAGGAAGGCAAATGATTTAGCTTGCAGTGTAGACGTCCAGTTGTTAATTTTTACCCCTAAAACAACATAGTTGCTCTGGTGGCCTGGTGGTTAACGCTCTCGCTTCACACGGCGAGGGCCTGGGTTCGATTCCCAGCCAGAGTAGAAACATTGGGCGTGTTTCTTTCCACCTGTTGTCTATGTTCCCCATCAGTAAAATGGGTACCTGGGTGTTAGTCGACTGGTGTGGGTCGCATCCTGGGACACTGACCTAATTTGCCCGAGATGCTCAGCATAACAAGTGGCTTTCTATGTAGTAGTATGTCATTGTTGTCAGCTAGGACTGTATACCATGTACATGTACTTGTAGTAAATAAAGATTATTATTATTATTATTAAAACGTTTTCTTGGAAGTCGACAAAAGAGCAGATGCAGTCCTGCCAGTAAACGCCTCCTTGGATCTATCAGTGTGTGTATTTTATTATATATTTTTGCTAACAATTTTGCGAAAATAAATCTTGAGTGATTTAAGGAAGGGATTATTACTGATGAGCGTGTTGGGAGGGACTTGGAGGTATGCGATATTAAATAAATCCACCTCCCATGGAGGAGTAATGCTTTTGTTGTTTACAAAGGTACAACTCATGCTGGTTAATAAAACTGCATGTTTCCACAACACATATAAACCTGTTTATTTAATTGTCGACTATTAGTAACATTTTTAGAGACAGTGATTAATTTCTTAACATTATCATTCAAAATGTAGTGTTAATCTCAATTATCGTATCACATTAAGAACCTTGATAGAGGACAGCCGGCAATAATTCTGAGGGCTTCGTTCTGCATTAGTTTCAAGGGCCGGAGAGAGTTTTTTCTTGCACTTAAAATGAGAGCAATAAAAAAAGATTTAATATAAGCTGTGTACATTACTCTCACATTAGTGCCATAGTTGGAGTTGCAGCCAGCAACAGCTCTAAGAGTTATTTGCAGTTATTTGCTTGTGGTATGGTGGATTTATTGAAGGGTACGTCTGAGTTGTGAAAATATCGTGAGTAATGAAATTCTCTCCATGGGCTGTTGATCGACCGCTATTTAATATTCAGCAAAGAGGCAATCTCATCCATCCATATTTTGACTCATGAAATAAATCAGTTTCAGTCTTCAGAAACACACTCTAAGTTGGTGTTAATAAGAAATGGGAAGTTTTCTTGCTGGATGTTTCGGTCCAGTAATTTATGAGGTCATTATTTTCTTAGAGGAGAAGAAGGAACACCATTATCCCCCTTTTTTCCCCTAGATATTATATTTATACCTTCCCAGGCTAGACTTATAAGGGGTAGATCTATTTAACCCACCAACAAATTATTCCCATTCCAGTTTCCTATGCCTTACTTTCAGTTAACTGCATTTGTTAGTACTCATGATGGGGTTTATTGATCTGTGAGAAAGTTCTCATTGGTGGCATCTAAATCATTAAATTTGTGTGTGCCAGTGAGCTCGTAATTCTTGTACAATTAATCCGAACAGTTAAAGAATTTATCTCTATGGTATGAGTTAAGAATTTTTCGCTCTGTATTTAGCTTCTTGATTGCTAATAATCTGATCAAGATTGATGGTTGTGAGGCATGGAAAGTGATCAGATAAAACATCATAAACTATAAGTTATGCATAGTATATCGACCAAATTGCATTTCATTCTTTTAGCTATTCCTTCTCATTTTCTGTTCTGGCCCTATCCACGTACACATGGCGATATCTACATGTACCCATTAACCATTCTTTCTGTCTCATGATCCTGTCGAGTGCCACTTCTCACACAAGGGTCAGTGCGACTGCCATTTGCCCATGAAGTATCTTCAGATTATCCGAAAACTTGCCCTCTTATGCCAGCCTTTCCAACTGTGTTTTAAATACAATTTTGATACTTTCTTCATTCTCACACTCTCTCTGCCGTATGTGTGCGTGTATACTCACCTGTGTGTGTGTTTGCAGAGGTCGATTTACAGCTCCTGGTGTGTGTGTTTGCAGAGGTCGATTTAAAACTCCTTGTGTGTGTGTGTGTGTGTGTGTGTGTGTGTGTGTGGGTGTGGGTATACATGCACTCGCCTCATTGTGCTACCTATATATTCCAAAGTATATGTTATTATGCACTGTAAGGGCTACACGGGGCAATAAATCTTGGTAAATATTATGTATGCTATAAAAGCAGGGAAAAGCCACTATGTTGGGTGAGAAATGTTTGGTCAGCTTAATACTCTCGTCCTCTCAGCCACATGTGGATGTTTATCTAAAAGATTGGACTGGAGGGAGAGAATTATACGAACTAGGGAGAAAATTTCATATTTGTATATGACATTACATTTATTTCTGCTTGTTTTTTTCTGGTTCACTTTTATTTTGAAAGTATTTAATCTTCAAATTCAGTATTTTTTCCCACTGGTGTAGTGAGTAATGATGGTGGGTTGTCAGTTGCCCTTGACGCCGCTATTATAGTGATGTTGATTGATGTTCATCATGTTGATGTAGTGAACTACGACGCCATCTTTGTTTACACATTACAAGATAAATAATTAATTTGTGTGTGTGTGTGTGTGTGTGTGTGTGTGTGTGTGTGTGTGTGTGTGTGTGTGTGTGTGTGTGTGTGTGTGTGTCGTGCCAAATAGGCCTAACTCCCATGAAAATTTGACTTTTCCCAATTTTTTTAAAGAATGATAGACATGATTTTTCGTTCATAATTATATATATTTTTTTCACCAAACCTAACTTAAAAACCTCACCTAATCTATAATAAACTAACGTCATTTTTTAACCAAATTCTATAAAATATATCATGAATCAGTTCAAATTTATTTATTTATTACTTAAAATCAAAGATATATTTTTTCCATTATGTTTAGAATGATTTTCACTGATATACTGATCGTCCAGTTTGGTCTGTTTACCAAGGATCCACTTTGCCAAAAAAGCCGAGTGAAAATTTGTTCTTAATACAATTCAGCGGAAACCGATCTGGTCATTACGAAAAAAAATATAATGTATTGATTTCAGCACTACAAATAAATTTTATATTAACTTATAAAAATACTATGTCGTGCCGAATAGGATAAAAGTGGTCAATTAACAAGAGCTCATTTAAAATTAACTCTTTTTTTAAATTTTCTTCTGTACGTTTAAAGATATATATTTTTTTTAATTTATGTTAATGTAAAAATTAATAATTTCGTACCAAAAGAACCTTAGAAAACTTACCTAACCTTATTATAACAAGCGCAATTTAATTTAGCTAATCCAACTAATATATTTAAGATAAGTTTAAATAATTTAATAATAAACAAATATAAATAGAAAAATTCTTAATTCAAAAGATTTAGGCGAAATTATTGCATACACAAATTTTCGCTTGCCTTATTCGGAAAGAAGAAAGTTGCTATTTAAGCCAAAATCGCAAGTTTTACCTATTCGGCCCCCTCAAGGAAGGTTCCTTGATGTTGGTGAGGGGCTCTTGATTTAGGGAATTGGATCAAGTGCTCCATTTCCTGAATTAAGCCTGAAATGCCTTCCACATTCCCCCCCCCCAGGCGCTGTATAATCCTCCGTTTAGCGCTTCCCCTTGATTATAATAATAATAATAATACCTATTCGGCACAACATATACATATACAGTGTACATCTCGCATCTGGAACTCCGGTCCTGATGAAAACATTTCTGAAGTATTTCACATATTATGTATTACCACAATCTTGCAACACGTGAAAGTCAATCAGCTGGTAGACTAAACTATCCTGGAGAGTAATATACTGACACATGTCTTCTCGATGTTCAACTACTGCCACTTACAACCTTCTTCACTTTCCTCAGACGGCTTTTACACCTCTCATCTACCTCAGATTGTATACCTCCTGCTCTTCAGCTTATCTGCTTCAACTATTCTGAGTGACCGAACAATCTCATTAACTCTTACTTGGGCTTCTAAATTTTATTTTGCATCTCAGTAAACCGTCTTATTTCTTCACTCCATATTTTCTGCATAATATTCACACTACACATTTATTTCTAGACTTCTCCATGACCTTCATATTCTTCCTGGCTACAGCATTAAAAGAAATGCCTCACGTAAATATGGAAATCGTGGCTTTCCAATACTCGACTTCATTTTTATTGGACCCTGGAGGGTTTTGCGCTTAGTTTTGATTATAATTTGTTTCCATTCTGGATATCCAGAAACATTTCTAGAATCCATCTCTCTTGTCTCCCTCGTACATAATATAATTCGTCTCGTCTTTCCTATAACTATCCAAATACATTCACAGTCTACGCCCAGATATGTAAATTCGTTTACTTTCTCCATAATCACTCCCTTAAATCTCTCATAGGAATACCTGGGGTATCTCTGGAGAGGGTTTCGGGGATCAACGCCCCCGCGTGGTGGATCAGGGTCTGATCACCCAGGCTGTTGCTGTTGGCTGAACATAAGCTGACGTACGAATCACAACCCGGCTGATCAGGTACTGGCTTCAGGTGTTTGTCCGGAACCTTCTTGAAGACATCCAGGGGTCTCGTTGACATCAGGGGTCTATTAGGAAGTGTATATTACTGACACCTCTACCTGTCTAAGCCTAGAAAAATGCACAACTCAAAATGTCTTTACTATGGGTTGATAGAATATTTCAGTGTAAACAAAGTTATTCTCTATAAATACATTTCAAAAAATAAGTTTGGCTGAAAGTCGCAAAATACGTCGCCAATTTAAACGTTGGCGTGCCCGACAATGGTAACCAGTACTGCAAACAATGCTGAGACCCAAATATTAACTAACTGCTTCACAAACTTACGATGCACTCTGCACTGCTTCAGGTGCATGCGTTGAGGTAGAGAGGTCTGGGGTTATGCAACACGGGGATCTCTTTCTCTGATCTCCCAGCGACCATAATGCATCGAGTTGTCTTAGTTGGTTGAAGTTGTGAGTGTGACGTGTGTAGTGACAGTAGTCGTGGTACTACCAAATTGGTGTTGGTATATAGCAATTTTTTAATAATTGTAAATTGGTAATCATGGCAGTAAGTTAATAATGATAATTTTTAATTTATGATACACATTATTTCCTTCTGCTACCCTTTCCTGCTTTCGTTTATCTCTTACTGCTCTTTTCTGCTTCTGCTTCTCTTATACTATTTCCTATTTCCGCTTCTCTCTCTTACTACCCTTTCTTGCTCCTGCCTCTCTCACTCTTTCTTGTTCCTGCTTCTCTCTCTCACTTCTATTTGCTTGTACCTACTGCACCTGCCTCTGCATCCCTCTTGCTACTACTACCTATCTCTACTTTTCCCTCCTACTACTCCTGCTTCTGTTTCTTTCTCCTCCTCACTACTCCTGCTTCTGTTTTCTCCCTCCTACTTCTACTACTCACCTTTTCCTCCTCCCTTCTACACCCTACCTGCACCATCCAAAAAATTTACTCACTTTCATCATCTACTTATATTAACTTTTTTAAGATATTCTCTCTCTCCCCTCTCTCCTCTCCTATCTCTACCCTCTTTCTTTCCTACCCTCTCTATTCTTTCTATCTCTCTATCTCTTTCTATTCTCCTCTCTCTCTTTCTATCTCTCTCTCTCTTTATCTCTATCTCTCTTTATCTCTATCTCTCTCTATCTCTCTATATCTCTCTATCTCTCTCTCTCTCTCTCTCTCTCTCTCTCTCTCTCTCTCTCTCTCTCTATTTATCTCTATCTCTCTCTTTCTATCTCTCTCTTTAAATCTCTATCTCTCTCTGTCTCTCTCTTTATTATCTATCTCTATCTCTCTCTATCTCTCTCTATATCTCTCTATATCTCTCTATCTCTCTCTCTCTTCTCTCTCTCTCTCTCTCCTCTTTTCCCTCTCTCTCTCTCTCTCTCTCTTCTCTCCACTTCCACTTCCTCTACTAACCTCTCACCACTTTCGCTCATAACTGACAAGCTCATTTTCTTCCCAGACTTTCTTGCTTATTTTTCTAGCTCCAAATCTGTTTCTTATTCTCAGCAAAATTTACTAATAGTTACTCAGAAACTTTTATCATTTGCTGGTCTTTAGCACTCTCATTACTCCTTAACCTTGTTTATTCCTTATCCTCCTTTCGTATATACTTTCCGCTGTTAAAAATGGGTCATATTCTAACTCTCTCTCCCTTACCATCCTCTATATCTCAGGATCCACAAGCTAAATCAACACAGGTGTCTTTAATGCGACATTTTATTGTGGCAACGTTTTGCTCCAGGAGCTTTATCAAGGTTAACAAACCTTCTGGATAACTCTTGTTTAGGAAAGTTATTTCCATAATAGTAAGGTCAGATTTAAGTTAACTGGACTGGCCAAAGAAGGAAGCGTGAAGTGTACATGTACCGAACGTGATACAAGGACACGTATTTCTTGATTCAGGCTCCAGTAACCAACATGTTTTATATCACTTTATTCAAGAATCTCGTGTATATACACACACACAAATAACCCGCACATAAAAGAGAGAAGCTTACGACGACGTTTCGGTCCGACTTGGACCATTGACAAAGTCACACTGTCCAAGTCGGACCGAAACGTCGTCGTAAGCTTCTCTCTTTTATGTGCGGGTTATTTGTGTATTGTTCCAGTCACGGTATTGTGCCTTTTTGTTATTTATTTCTCGTGTATATGATATTTAAAGTGGTTTTTGTTTTGATACGCGAATTAGTTTAATTTGATACGCGAAGTTTAATGTAGAGGGAGTGTTGGGGAAACTGAGCCTCCAGGCGTAGGCAAGAGTACTTAGTTATAGAATTTTGATGACGAAAATTAGACATATATGCAGCATCTGGGTATATCTATTGTAGACGTTTTGACATCCAGTGGTTTTATCAATAAAAATTCAAGGACATGATTGGAAGACAGAAGAACTATATATAAAAGATGAGGTAATCAGTCTTTGGTGTTGGTGTGAAAAGCACCGTAGTTGTGAAGGTTCTGGAGCACGGGCAAGAATGGCTGGTGTTTATATACTGGCGCCACTGGATGGCGAAACGTCTGCAATAAAGATACCCAGATGTTGCATGTGTGTAATTTTCATCTTGTGGCCTGGTGGTTAACGCTCTCGCTTCACACGGTGAGGGCCTGGGTTCGATTCCCAGCCAGAGTAGAAACATTGGACGTGTTTCTTTCCACCTGTTGTCTATGTTCCCCATCAGTAAAATGGGTACCTGGGTGTTAGTCGACTGGTGTGGGTCGCATCCTGGGACACTGACCTGAGGAGGCCTGGTCACAGACCGGGCCGCGGGGGCGTTGACCCCCGGAACTCTCTCCAGATAAACTCCAGATAAACCAGTTCTATTTTGTAAGAAGGTCTGTAACTGGTTCGTTGGATTACATGCGGCCAGCAGTTACAGCTTGGTTGATCAGCCCCTAATCCACAGGGAGACATGGTCAAAGATTTGGCCTCGAGGGCGTTGACACTCGGAACGACCTCTGGTAGGTAGCTGACAGAATTAACGAAGCGAGTGACATCGAGTGACATATTTCATATCCGACAGAAGTACTGTAAATCACAGAACACACAGAGGTGAAGTCTATATATATGGACAGTGGCACAGTGTGCCTGTGTCTTGGTTAGTTATACACAGCATTCAAGTTTAGATTGAAACTCGTCCCCGAACAGATATGTTACACGGGAAAACCATACCCCATACCCCCGGCCGGGATTGAACCCGCGGTCATAGAGTATGGTTTATTTGCAATCGTGTCATTACGATTTCTTAAGTCAGGTTACACGGGGTTCGGCAAAGTGCATGTGTAAGTGACTTATATTGCATGTTATTGGAGGACCTTTCCGTGGATTACGAGGATTACTTCCACTACTATATAGTATGTTATACTGATAATATTAATTGAAAATATTCTGTCTGATACAAAACAAAGTCCATCCAACTGTACCCCTTGGAACGTAGGCGAGAAAGATTGGTCCTAAATGTAAATACGTACAAATAAATACGTACACTTCAAAAGAGACTCGGATGAAGGTACAGAATTCCCTCAATGAAGAGTTGGGGTTCCATGAAGACAGTAAGAAATAACTCAGTAAGTGTAAGGACACCAAGATACTTCAACTCTCTTTATACATAAAGGTAATTACCAACAGACACCTAGCCATCTTTAAGTGGAAACTTGATAAACTCTTTAAGTAAGTTCGTGATCAGCCAGGTTGTGGTGCACATGGTAGACCTTGTCTAACTAGCATTAACAGCCACACTGAACCCGCTATAACGTTGACACCTGAAACAGTCTTTAAGAAAACGTCAGGAAAAAAAATAAGTTAACTCGTCATCTTGCCTGGTATTTGTATAGTTTTTAAGTATTTTCCTGAGTATGTTATCCTTGTCGATATTTATTAGTTTGGTTTTAAATCTACTGCACATATCTGCATTCAGTAGTTGAGTTAGCTAAGGTTGCTGATATCTCGATGCAACTTATCTAAGTCAGCAGCTCAGTAATTGGGAATCACCATCGTGTTATTTGGGATCTGAGTTATTTTTTAGTTGAATGAAGCTATGCTCACTGTTTCCTAGTCTCTCTCCTTCCTCGCATGACTCGATAAGATCACAGTCTGTAGTCAGAACAAGATCTAAGAGTGTGTGTGTGAGAGAGAGAGAGGGGACAGAGAGAGAGAGAGAGAGAGAGAGAGAGAGAATAAGTAAGCAGGCAAGCAAGAGGAAAAGATGGGTGGGGGAGGGTGCGGGCGAAGGAGATAAAGGGAGGGTAATCCAGCCAGATCCTGAAGTCCTGCATCTTTCTCTGGGTGACTCCCAGGAGACCCAGGGAACCATGGACCAGGTCAAGCCTCCCAGATTATCAAGCCAGCCTTCCTATTTTACCGGGCCCTCAACTCCTCTGTATATATAAAAAAAAACTGAACTACCCAGGTTGCTGCTAAACTGACGAGACATTGAACGCGGAACACAAAAATGTAATTTTTGTTGTACCTTTTAAACATTATTTATTCATTTCTGTTTGACTCTCGTGGCTGCACATTCACATGATTTTCCTAGTGACCTAATAAGGAATTTTATTTATATTTTTTTTATTTATTTTTTATTTTTTATGTACACGTTTTCCAAGTCACTGACTCAGACCTCGGATCTCGTTTGAAGTATTATACACACTGGTGACCTGTGATACCAAGCAGTGACGGGGTGGCGGGGGGTCACGGTGTCCAGGTTCGTGGGTGGTAGTGGTGAGGGATTGGAAGTTGGCTGTCGGGAAGGAGTATGGTCATACAGGGGTATTACAGTGGGTGAAGGAGGTGGAAGAAGGGTGCTGGAAGGGAGGTGGGTGGAGAACGGGTGGGTGGTTAGAGAAGAGAGTGGAAATGGAATGGAAAGAGGTTGGAAATAAGGAAGAGAGTCGTGAGGAAATAGGATTGGTAGGGGTATTTGTGAGAGTTTATTATTAAAAAAACGATACACAAGCTGGATAAAACACTCGTCACTCTGCCACTAAAACCATTCTCCTAAAACCCATTCAAACTGACCAAACCACTTAATCTTCCTTACCTTTCTCTCTTCTAGTTTACCCACAACCATTTTCACTGTAGCTAGCAGTGAAACAGAGCTTCAACCTGGACTTTTAACTTCATCTCTTGAATGTTTATTTGTTGTAAGAACATGTTCTGAATTCAGGTTCGAGCTAGATTGAAGCTCTAAAGAATGACTGTTTTGTTTACCAGCTGTTTCCTGTTCTTAGTGGGGAACGTTCAAAATATTGTGTAACAGCTAGGCCAAAGACTTCTGTGGTGCTAAAGGTTCTACTGCAATAACAGATCCATTCAAGCTGGCTGACTCAAAGGTGCATACCAAAGGTATGTCTAATTGAAACTAGCTTTGCTTCTATTCAGCAGAGCGTGTACGAGATATACGGTTGGTCACACGGAAGACGAGACGAATTAGGGCTGATGTAGAGATATGGTAACTACTTGAAGTAAGTAACATTTTGTTAGGAATGGACACGTTACTTACACAGTGTTGTAACATTATTGATAATAAGTAAAGTTGTCGATTTCTGTATATAATGTTAGCTCAGGACCTGATCTTAAGTATGCAAGGGACTTGTATTATTACTGATCATTACCTCTTGCAAAGAATATAAACAATAAACATGATTAGTTGAATGATATTGTGATATTCGTATTATTTAGCTTTCTCTCTCTCTCTCTCTCTCTCTCTCTCTCTCTCTCTCTCTCTCTCTCTCTCTCTCTCTCTCTCACTCACTCACTCACTCACTCACTCACTCACTCTCTCTCTCTCTCTCTCTCTCTCTCTCTCTCTCTCTCTCTCTCCTTCTCTCTCTCTCTCTCTCTCTCTCTCTCTCTCTCTCTCTCTCTCTCTCTTGTAGTTACAAGAACAAAAGAAAGAAGGAACACTGCAACAGGCCCACTGGCCTATGCGAGGCAGGTCCAATTCTCCTACAGGCTTAAGATCATTGACCGTCTAATCTCACATATATACATGGATGCACCCTCAAACACTCCCTTAATGAGGAAATAGACACACGTACAACTGGATATCATTATCTGAAGATGTTTAACCACACAACAGGTTTTTTTATAAGTTCAACAAAGAGATGATAAGCAGAGACACAAGATGAAATAAACAGTCTCTCAACCATTGCACAACTATACACAAAAGTCAGCCTGGAAGCCTGTGTTCGGTACCTTTGTCTTGAAAACATAGAGGTGGGAAAAATGTGTAAGTAGCTATGTAGCATGATTAAATGAAATATATAAATATAATATATATATATATATATATATATATATATATATATATATATATATATATATATATATATATATTATATATAGCTAATTGTAGCTACACTGAGAGTAAAAGGTAGATGGGATACAAGGAGAATAGAAGCATCAGGGAAGAGAGAGGTGAAGGTTTATAAACTAAAAGAGGAGGCAGTTAGGGTAAGATATAAACAGCTATTGGAGGATAGATGGGCTAATGAGAGCATAGGCAATGGGGTCGAAGAGGTATGGGGTAAGTTTAAAAATGTAGTGTTAGAGTGTTCAGCAGAAGTTTGTGGTTACAGGAAAGTGGGTGCGGGAGGGAAGAGGAGCGATTGGTGGAATGATGTGAAGAGATTAGTAAGGGAGAAAAAGTTAGCACATGAGAAGTTTTTACAAAGTAGAAGTGATGCAAGGAGGGAAGAGTATATGGAGAAAAAGAGAGAGGTTAAGAGAGTGGTGAAGCTATGTAAAAAGAGAGCAAATGAGAGAGTGGGTGAGATGTTATCAACAAATTTTGTTGAAAATAAGAAAAAGTTTTGGAGTGAGATTAATAAGTTAAGAAAGCCTAGAGAACAAATGGATTTGTCAGTTTAAAATAGGAGAGGAGAGTTATTAAATGGAGAGTTAGAGGTATTGGGAAGATGGAGGGAATATTTTGAGGAATTGTTAAATGTTGATGAAGATAGGGAAGCTGTGATTTCGTGTATAGGGCAAGGAGGAACAACATCTTGTAGGAATGAGGAAGAGCCAGTTGTGAGTGTGGGGGAAGTTCGTGAGGCAGTAGGTAAAATGAAAGGGGGTAAGGCAGCCGGATTGATGGGATAAAGATAGAAATGTTAAAAGCAGGTGGGGATATAGTTTTGGAGTGGTTGGTGCAATTATTTAATAAATGTATGGAAGAGGGTAAGGTACCTAGGGATTGGCAGAGAGCATGCATAGTTCCTTTGTATAAAGGCAAAGGGGATAAAAGAGAGTGCAAAAATTATAGGGGATAAGTCGTTGAGTATACCTGGCAAAGTGTATGGTAGAGTTTTATTGAAAGAATTAAGAGTAAGATGGAGAATAGATAGCAGATGAACAAGGAGGCTTTGGGAAAGGTAGGGGGTGTGTGGACCAGGGGGTTTACAGTGAAACATATAAGTGAACAGTATTTAGATAAGGCAAAGAGGTCTTTGTGGCATTTAGGATTTGGAAAAGGCGTATGACGGGGTTTGGATAGGGGGGGCAATGTGGCAGATGTTGCAGGTGTATGGTGTAGGGGTAGGTCACTGAAAGCAGTGAAGAGTTTTTACGAGGATAGTGAGGCTCAAGTTTGGTATGTAGGGAAAAAGGAAATTTTTTCCCAGTAAAAGTAGGCCTTAGACAAGGATGTGTGATGTCACCGTGGTTGTTTAATATATTTATAGATGGGGTTGTAAGAGAAGTAAATGCGAGGGTCTTGGCAAAGGCGTGGAGTTAAAAGAGAAAGAATCACACAAAGTGGGAGTTGTCACAGTGCTCTTTGCTGATGACACGTGCTCTTGGGAGATTCTGAAGAGAAATTGCAGAGATTGTTGGATGAATTTGGTAGGGTGTGCAAAAGAAGAAAATTGAAAGTGAATACAGGAAAAAGTAAGGTTATAGGAAACAAAAGATTAGGTGATGAAAGACTGGATATCAGATTTGAGGTAGAGAGTATGGAGGAGGTGAATGTATTCAGATATTTGGGAGAACGTGTCCAGCAGAAGGGTCTATGAAAGATGAGGTGGAACATAGAATGATGAGGGAAAAGGTGAGTGGTGCACTTAGGAGTCTGTGGAGACAAAGACTTTGTCCTTGGAGACAAAGAGGGTAATGTATGAAGTATAGTTTCACAACACTCTTAAATGGTGTGGAAGCATGGGTGATGAATGTTGCAGCGAGAGAAGGCTGGGAGGCAGTGAGATGTCATGTCTGGAGGCAATGGTGATGGTGTGAATATAATGCAGAGAATTTCGTATTTGGAGTAAGGAGAGGTGCGGGATTACCAAAACTGGTAGTCTAGAGGGCTGAGGAAGGTTGGTTGAGGTGGTTCGGACGATGTAAGAGCGAATGGAGCGAAACAAAATGACTTCAAGAAGTATCAGTCTGTAGTGGAAGGAAGTCGGGGTGAGTCGGCTAGGAAAGGTTGGAGGGAGGGGTAAAAGGAAGGTTTGTGTGCGAGGGTCTTGGACTTCCAGCAGGCATGCGTGAGCGTGTTTGATAGGAGTGAATAGGAGACAAATGGATTTATAATACCTTGACGTTCAGTTGGAGTGTGAGCAAAGTAACATTTATGAAGGGAATTCATGAAACCTGTAGGCACGGCCGGACTTGTAGTCTGGAGATGGAAGTACATGCCTCACTCTGAAGAGAAGTTGTTAATGTTGGCAGTTTAAAAACAGTAGTGTAACGCAGCCCTTCTGGCACTTTCTGGCAAGACAGTGATGGAGCCGAATGATAGTGAAAGTTTATCTTTTTCGGCCAACCCTGCCATGTGGGATCGGCCATGTGATAAAAAAAATAATGTATATATATATATATATATAATAATATATCTATAATATATAATAAATATATATATATATATAATATATATAATGCAAAACAACCACTCTGAAAGATTAGAGAATTCCAAGCGCTTCCGAGAGTAGTCACGAAAGCGCTAGGAATTTCTCTATCTTTCAGAGTGGTTGTTTAGCATAATCCTGAAATCATCCTTTTACTGTGATCTTATTGCATAATATACTATATATATATATATATAATATATATATATATATATAATTATAATATATATATATATATATATATATATATATAAATATTAATTATTATTATTATTATTCACACTGGCCGATCCCACCAAGGGAGGGTGGCCGCGAAAAAGAAAAACTTCAACCATCATTCACACCATCACTTGTATTGGCCAGAAGGGTGCTTTACACTACAGTTTTTAAACTGCAACATAACACCCCTCCTCAGAGTGAAGGCACTGTACTTCCCATCTCCAGACTCAAGTCCGGCTGCCGGTTTCACCCTGAATCCCTTTTTTTTTTTTCATAAATGTTACTTTGCTCACCCTCCAACAGCAACGCAATATTAAAAACCATTTGTCCTCCATTCACTCCTATCAAACACGCTCACGCAATGCCTGCGGAAGTCCAAGCCCCTCGCACACAAAACCTCCTTTACCCCCTCCCTCCAACCCTTCTAGGCCGACCCCTACCCCGCCTTCCTTCCACTACAGACTGAATACACTCTTGAAGTCATTCGTTTCGTCTCCATCTCTCTACATGTCCGAACCACCGTCAACAACCCTTTCCCTCATCCCTCGGGACAACAGTTTTGGTAATCCCGCACCTCCCCTAACTTCCAAACTACGAATTCTCTGCATTATATCACACCACACAATTGCCCTCAGACATGACATCTTCCACTGCCTCCAGCCTTCTCATCGCAGCAAACATTCATCACCCCACGCTTTCACACCCATAATAAGAGCGTTGGTAAAACTATACTCTCATACATTCCCCTCTTGCTCCAAGGACAAAGTTCTTTGTCTCCACAGACTCATAAGTGCACCACTCACTCTTTTCCCTCATCAATCTATGATTCACCTCATCGTTCATGACCCATCCGCTGACACGTCCACTCCCAAATATCTTGAAACATCACCTCCTCCCATACTCCTCCCTCCAATCTGATATCAATCTTTCATCAACCTAATCTTTTTGTTATCCTCATAACCTTACTCTTTCCTGTAGTTCACCTTTAATTTTCTTCTTTTGCACACCCTAAGGCCCGGGGGGGCCAAATTCATCCACCAATCTCTGCAGCTTCTTCTCTTCAAATCTACCCAAGAGCACAGTGTCAATCAGCAAAGAGCAAGCTGTGACAACATCCCACTTTGTGTGTGATACTTTATCTTTTAACTCCACGCCTCTTGCCAAGACCCTCGCATTTACTTCTCATACACCCCATCTATAAATATATTAAACAACAACGGTGACTTCACATCATCCTTGTGCTAAGGGCCTACTTTATACCGGGAAAAAATTTCCCTCTTTAATTCCCTCTTTCCTACTATACTCTAACTTGGCCTCACTATCCTCGTAAAAAACTCTTCACGGCTTTCAGTAACCTACCTCCTACACCAGGACACTTGCAACATGCTGCCACAGTTGCCCCCCGATCCACCCGGGTCTTACGCCTTTGCCAAATCCATAAATGCCACAAAGACCCTCTGTAGCCTTATCTAAATTGTTCCTGATATGTGTCACTGTAAAACACCTGGTCCACACACCCCCTACCTTTCTATAAGCCGTCCGTGTTCATCTGCTGCCTATCTCCGTCTTACTCTTAATGTTGTTCTTTCAAATTATTACTCTACCATACACTTTACCAGGTACCACTTCAACAGACTTATCCCCCTTAATTTTGCACTCTCTTTTATCCCCTTTGCCTTTATAACAAAGGAAACAATGCATTGTCTCTGAATCCCTAGGTACTTACCCTTTCTTCCATACAGTTATAATTAATTGCACCCATCCACTCCAAAACTTATCCCCACCTGCTTTTAAACCTTTTATCTTTATCCCATCAATCGGTGCTGACCCCTTTCATTTTACCTACTGCTCACGAACTTCCCCCACACTCACAACTGGCTTCTTCCTCATCTACAAGATGTATCCTCCATGTCCTATACACGAAATCACAGCTTCCCTATCATCATCAACATTTAAACATTCCTCACAAATATCCCTCCATCTTCCCAATACCTCTAACCTCTCATTGAATAACTTTTCTCTCCTATTTTTAAACTGACAAAATCCATTTGTTCTTAGGCTTCTTAACTTGTTAATCTCACTCCAAAATCTTTTTCTTATTTTCAACAAAATTGTTGATAACATCTACCACTCTTCATTTGCTCTCTTTTGCATTGCTTCACCATTCTTAACCTCTCTCTTTTTATCCAATACTCTTCCCTCATTGCTTTCACTTCTACTTGTAAAATTCTCTATTTGCTAACTTGTTCTTCCCTTACTACTCTCATTACATCATCATTTACCAATCGCCTCCTCTTCTCCTCCTGCACCCATTTTCTGTAACCACAAATTCTGCGTAAACACTTCTAACATACATTTTTAAACTTCCCAACCTCTTCGACCCCATTGCCTATGCTCTCATTAGCCCATCTATCCCTCCAATAAGCTGTCTTTTTTTACCCTAAACTGCCTCCTCTTTTAGTTTTTTTAAACCTTCCTCTCTCTTCCCTGATGCTTCTATTCTCTTGTATCCCATCTACCCTTTTACTCTCAGGTAGCTACACCTAGAAAGTGATCTGATATATCTGTGGCCCCTATCTATAAACATGTTAAAAAAACATCCTGACGTCTACTCAACTGTCTTTTATCTACCAATACCATAATCCAAACAAATACTGTCATTTCCGCCCCTACATCATATCGTGTATACTTATTTATCCTCTTTTTCTGAAAATATGTATTACCTATAACTAAACCCTTTCTATACAAAGATCAATCAAGGGCTTCCATTATCATTTACACCTGGAACCCAAACAAACTTACCTACCACACCCTCTCTAAAACTTTCTCTACCTTTCAGAATTCAGGTCCCCTACACAAGTTACTCTCTCACTTGGTTCAAAGGCTCCTAGACATTTATTAACATTCCCACAAATTCTCTCTTCCTCTCCTCTGCATTCCTCTCTTATCCAGGTGCATATACGCTTTATGACCACTTCTCGCATCCCAACCTTTACTTTATCCACATAATTTCTTGAATTACACATTCATGATTCTCTTTTCTCCTTCCATTCACTGATCATTTAACATTAATGCTACCCCTTCCTTGCTCTAACTCTCTCAGATACATCCAGTATTTAATCCCATTTATTTCCCCCCCACATGAAAACTCTCCTACCCCCTTCAGCTTTGTTTCGCTTAGAGGGCCAGGACATCCAACTTTCTTTTCATTCATAACTCAGCAATCATTGTTTCTTGTCATCCGCACTACATCCACGCAATTTAAGCATCCCAGTTTATAAAGGTTTTTCTTCTTCTCTTTTTTTAGTAAATGTATACAGGAGAAGGGGTTACTAGCCCATTTGTCCCGGCATTTTAGTGCCTCATTACGACAGCGCCATGGGGCTTACGGAGGGAAAAAAGATTCTTTTCCACTTCCATGGACAATTGAGAAATAAAAAGAACATGAGCTATTTAGAAGAAAAAGGAGGGGAAGCGAAAAAACCTTAGTTGTATGTATATTATATATATATGCATAGTGGCGTGTCTGTGAAAGTGTGGACCAAAGTGTAAGTAGGCGTAGCAAGATATCCCTCTTATCTAGCTTGTTTACTGAGAAAGAAAAAGAAACCAGCAATCCTACCATCATGCAAACAGCTACAGGGTTTTTTGTTCACAGTATCTGGCAGGACGGGTAGTACTTCCCTGGGTGGTTGCGTCTACCTAACCCTACTACTATATATATATCTATATATATATATAGATATTTTAATTCTTTCCTATATATATATATCTATATATATATATATATATCTATTTGGTATACACCTTAGTAATAAATACCGAACAGTCTGAATTTAGAAAGGACACGGTAGCAAACACTATGCACATATTAATTAGAAACCGTTTCGGTCCTGGGACCTGTGATCATTTCTAACATACAAGAGGTAGAAAGAATTATATATATGGCGGGAGTGAGGTTTGACGCAAGTGACCTGAGGAACGTTCATTATTTAACATAGAAGGAGGAAACCACTGTAGAATGCCTACTGGCACTTCGCGCAAGGTCCTTCTCCAAAACAAGCTCTGCCGAGATGAGGACGGGGTAGACGATGAATATCATGTGGGACTCCTGTCGTGGTTGGGTTGTGCGCTTAAGTATCATGTATGCCAATGTTTTTGAAATTTTGTAGTTTCCAGTGTTTGTGTTCTAGAGTGTCGGATGACGGCGATTGTGAGGCTTCTAGGCACCGGCGGCGTCTGAGGTCTGGTTCGGTTGGAGTGTGCGAACGAGTTGTGCCTCATTCCAGGTCATCAAATTACCCTGGAGTCTCCTGTGGAGGACACAGGGTACCTTACATCGTCTTGTTAGAGGCCAATTTCGATTGCTGAATTCAGGCGGACTGCAAGATCTTCCCTGTCTCGCCTACAATTTCTTGGGACAGAACGCACAGGGGGATAGTGAGGACGCCTGACTGTAGAAGGTTAGAGGTGTGGGGCCTGCGTTTCGTAGTGAGGTCTTTGATAGATGATGTGTTTCATGGTGGAGGAAAACGTTTGATGTACTCATAGCAAGTGGCCCGGCGATATTCGTGGAACATGCACAGGGGAAGAGAGTACTATGAACTGCGTTTAGGGGGCTGTCTCATGGGGGCGGTTAGTTGTGAGTAGCTTGAGACCTTGAGTCTGCAATCTCGTGTTGAAGAAAGATGGGGAGAACTGAAGACGGTGTAAAGGCTTGTGTTATGTAAGTGCATTTTCTTCTAGAAACCAAGGGCTGGAGATGGAAGAAGAGCTCTCCAAGAAGAAGCCATTGAGGACTCCTCTCTTAGTGCGGGTGTCTTGGTGAGAATAAAAAGTGTATATGATCGTCCTTGTTGGTTGGTTTTCTATACACTTTGAAGAGAAGTTAGTCCTTGTCGGGAGATTCTGCACAGTAAGAAACGCCGAGGAAGAAGGAAGTTTGCATATTTCTGAGTTTAAGTGTAAACTATATTGATTGGTTCCAACTGCATTGATCTTGTTGAGAAGGGCCTGGATATTGAGACGTCTCGGATAGAAAACCATTATATCATCACGTATCTTAGAGGCCAGGTAACGGTGTTGGGAATGAGGGTGACTGAATTTCTCTGTCTCCAGGTTTTGCCATGAAGAGGTTGGCAAGCACGCCCTGAGGCGGGCTGCCATTGCCATCCAATGCATTGTTTGTACACAGTAGTCCTGATACTTGAAGAAGTTGAAAACTTAACACAATGTTCACTAGATTGATGAAACTTAGAAGAGGTAAAGGGAGGTCGTGGTTTTTCCAGTGAGCCTCTGTCTCAGACGTTGATTGCAGCCGTCAGTAGGAACGTTGGTAAAGAGGGTTGTGACATCGAAGGAAGCCATGCTTGTGTTTTTGCATTCAGGTTGGAAAAAATTGGGAGAGCGAAGGCCACCTGAGTGTTTGAGGGTGGTTGACTGATGGTGGCCCAAGAAGCGCTGAAAGGTATTGGCCAAGGTGGCGGCTGTCTGTGTGGTGCACTCCCTATGCCGAAGTGATAGTAGCCCGTAGCGGGGAATGCAGGTTTGTGTGTCTAGGAAGGCCCAATTTACGGGCGTTGCTGGTTTCGGTGAACCTGAGTAAAAGTTTAAGTAGTTTTTTGCTTGTTCTGGATTATTTTCGTCAATAGCTTCGAGCTTTTGAAAGGAAAGTTGGGTACTTTGAAGTAGCACTGATTCCGATAAGGCTGGTATGTGTTGGCATCGTTTGAGAAGATTTAAATCTTTATTGTTGTAGTCGACAGTGTTGAGTAACACCACACCACTCCTTTGTCAGCGGTTGTAATGCAGCGATATCATCGTTGTTGGCCAATAGTTCCTCGAGTGCTTGTAAGTATCTTCTGGGAATGACCGGGTCTTGAACGCTCGTAGCTGCAGCAGTTGATAATTCCTTGACAAAGCTTTTTGAAAACTCTCGGAGCAGCCTCCAAAAGGTTGGTTTCTTGGTTACCATATCCACCAGATGATGTTTTTCTTGTTGATGCCGGTAGTAAAACTTGAGGCCCTAGGGGGCATGAGGGCTTCTGTCTCGTACGGTTAGTGTATAGGAAGATAAGTTATTTATGATTTATGGTTCGTCCCATTTCGCTCATGTGCTGTGCGGGAGCACAGGTCTTGTTAGTTTTCGTGATAGCTTCAATTTCTGTTGGATGTTGGGCAGTGGTACTTGGCTGAGTAAATATTCTGCAGTCTTCTGTCAGGAGTAGGAAGTGAAGCACGAATTGGCCGGCACGTATGAGCCTCTTCAGAGGCTCATATGCTGCATAAGTGTCTCAATCTTCAACTTGTCGGTTTTTCAAACCATCATTACAAACTGACAGGACACACTGCCAGCATCATGGGATATTTCGATACAAAGATTTCTTCAACACTTGTTCAACCTTTGGTCGAAATCCTACTTCGACTGTGGATGGTTACCACTATGACCCCGCCTCCGGCCTGCTTCACCTCACCTCACTACAGTATATTTAAGCCACGTCTACGCCCTATGCTGTACATTCTACAAGGATTGATGGACTGAACCACATCGACTCCAGGCCTCTGAGGGACTGATTACCTCATTACTCCTCCCTCCTTAGCCTTACTCTTTGTATTGGACAGAGGAAGCCACTGTGTGGGAAAGTTTCCTTGAATAAAGATTCCCATATGGCTGCATAAGTGTCTCAATCTTCAACATTGCTGTTCTTGGTTTAGGTTTGCGCTCACCATAACCCCCAAGTCCGTTTCGAATCTGTACTGGCTGTCCAAGTTTTACATTATTTAACTTATAAATGCGGGGTTGTGGACACTCCCGAGCTTCAGAACCTTGCCATTTATCTACAGTGAACTGCAATCTGCCACTTTTCTTGACCTAAGAATATAGTTGGTTTAAATCCTCCTGAAGTTTCCCTAACCAATCTACGTTTGAATCAATTATCTTACCTATCTTTGTGTCATCGGCGAAATTTGCTCAATATCACTAGTAATTCCCTCATCTAGGTCATTTGTATTTATTATAAACAACAACGGGGCCCCAATCCCCAAGACTGATCCCTGTGGATGGAACGCCACTTGTTACAGATCCCCAACTCGGCAGATTTAAAACCCATTTATGGGCCCGACACTCTCGCCTTACTGTCTGTGAGCCATTGACACGATCCATTTGAGAGCCTTTTCCCCAATGCCATAAGAGCTGCCACCTTTCTTTAAACGTCTTTGGTGCGGAAACTCTATCAAAAGCCTTACTAAAATCTTAAGTAATAATATCAAAACTCTTTATCGTGGTCAACAGCCTTCAAAAGCCTTTACTGAAGAAAAGTAATAAAGTAGGTAGACAGAACTGGCCTCTTGTGAATCAGGCTGGTATTCATTAATCTAGCTATGCTTACGAGATGGCTTCTTATAATCTGAGCTATAATTGACTTAGTAATTTGCAGGCAATTGAGGTCAGGCCTATTGGGGCGGGTAATTTGACGGGTAACGACTTGTCCCCTGTTTTAAAAAATAGGAATTACATTAGCCATCTTCACTTATCAGACCATACACCTGTTTGAAGAGGATAAATTAAAAAATATTAGTTAATGGATCACAGAGTTTTCCTTTGCAATTCCTTAAGAACCCTTGAAAAAAACTCATCAGGACCGGGCGACTTATTTTGCTTCAGTCATCAGCGTCACAACCCATTTTCCACTGTGGACTGTGATGTTACATAAATTTATCTTTTTCTAGGCCACTTATAAAAAATTAATACTAAGAATTTTGTTGTATCTTCCTGTGTAAAAACCAAGAGAAAATACATTAGTCAAAATCGAGCACATTTTCATTTCTATGTCAGTAAGATGCCCATAGTGATTTTTAAGGGGGACTATCTTATCTCTCTAAATTTTGTTCTATTAGACCTGGAAAAAACTTTTTGGGTTGGTTTTAGGAATCCCTAGCAACAGTACATTTAATATATCCTTTTTAGCTTTTCTTAATCCCTTTTTTAATGTCCCTCTTATGTCAATGCTACTGATTTCATAAGATGACCCTCACCTCTTTTGATAGCCTATAAATTCTTCTTATGCCTAGTAGATATTTGAGCCTATTCATCCATTTTGGGTCATATTCTATTTGATCTCAATTTCTTTATAGGGATTAAAGTTCTTTGAGCAGGTATTGTATGTTTTCAGAAAACTGTCATTATGATAGCTCTCTTCGTTACCCCGTTCAACAGATGGATAAGCCATCGTAATCGCTAAGCGAAATCTGGGACGTTACTAGTTACGCAGTATCGTACTTCCATTCAATGCTAATGTAAGTGATGTGGTGGTCGTAGCACCAGTTCCTCTGAAATTTCCTAAATTATTAACAAGGGAATTCATTATTTGCCAGAACTAAGTCAAGCAGGTTATGTCCCATTTTAGGTTCTGTCACAAAACTGCTTCAAAGAAACAATCCTGCATCCTACTACGAGTCGTTTATGATTCGAAATTCCCAGTCAAGAAGACCAATCAATATGACTAAAGTTTAAAGTCTCCCTAGATTACTATATTATCGTGCCTTGTGGCCCTTAACAATTTCTCCCATATATAGTCTCCCTTGGTCCCTACTAAGTTGGGGGACGCTATATACTCCTAAATCAGTTTTTCATAGCCCACTCTGAAAAAATCTATACAAACAGACTCTGTATGTGTTTACTACAGACTTAATACCGTTTTTATGCAACAGTTCAAGCAGATTCTCTGGACATTACAATGCCCACTCCCACCCCTTCCCCGATACTTCTATCAACTTGGAAAAAAATTTATAACCTGACTTTTTGAATTAAACACACTCTCAGGTAAGGCAGATACATCAATGTTGTTAGCACTAGCAAACTAATTCAACTCGTCATCTTATTCTAGCACTACAGCTATTTAGCATAATACAACCCTTGAAAGGATGCCTTTCTCTTTTACCCTTCCGGCTCATTTCTGTTTTTCTATTAAACTTATTACTGTCCTTATACCCAGGTCACTGGCTTTTATTTATCTACTCGTTCTGCTTATTCTAGTTCCCTAGAAACTTCATAATTTACTACCCACTGGGGACTTCACTGTTTTTCCTACCAAAACCCATAACACTAACTATTCCTAGTTTAAAGTCCTAACAGCTCCCTCCACTGCAGTCTGCACTTGCTACCCACCCAGACTTGATAAGTGAACCCCATCCCTGGCGACACGGTCATTTCTGCATAGAAGAGGTCCCATTGTCAAGGAATGTTACCTCATTATCCTACAGTATTTTGTCCAGCCAGCATTGACAACCAATTGCCCTGGAAATCCATACATTGACAACTCCTCTCCTTGGCAAAAAACCAACATATGAACGGGTTCCCACATTTTCTAATGTTTCTACTTTGCTGACATACTGCTAATCAGGATCTTCACTATTACGTCTGCCAACAACGTTGCCTCCAGCAACTGAGACATTAATAGGATTGCTCCCATTATCTCTCATGATGTCATTCCAGACGGCTAACAGATATCCTCACATCCAGCCCCAGGAAAGCAAACCCTCTGTCTCTATCCTGTCCTTCAGGGCAGAACGCCCTATCCATATACCTATCTTGGCTATCCAAAACAACAACCATTTCTTACCTTCATTGGTTGTTCGTTCGTCGTGCCGTTCCCAGTAGTCGACTCATATTCGACGGGTAACCCCTGAAGAATGTATTCGATATTTCACAAACAGTTTCCCACGGCAGTCTCTTTTTCTTCTTGTTTCTGCCTTTTCCATTCGGCTTCTTGATCGTCAACTTCGTTCATGCTGTTCCAGCCACTGACCGTTTCCCTATTTGACCTGCGGACTCAAAACAGGAGGACTACTACGAATCTTCTTGTTTTCCTCGGTCAGTCGCCCCCGAATCTCTATCTTTCGGCCATCCTCAATTCTTCTAAAGTGTTGGTAAAGTTGCCTCGATTTTGAGGGAATCTTGCTTCATTCGTAGAGGGCGCAATACAGGTCTTCACAGAGCTAAGTACATTTCACCACTGACGATCTAAGTACACGTCTCCACTCAAGCTAAGTACACGTCACCACCCTAAAGGGAATTCCCCCCAGATTGCTGGAGGATGTGTCTATAAGATTTCCATTGTACAAAAGTTGCGATAAAGTTTATTTCGGGTTTCAAAATGGTTAAAAGTCCGAACTTAGATTAAAACAACATAAATATACGCATTAGAATGGACAGGATTCCAATGCTCTATTTATTCATTGTGGAGATTTTAACCATCAAATTGATTTCCAAAAGTTGGAGAAAAGTTGTATCAAGCAAGTCCATGGTTGACAGAAATATAATTGAATCTTGTTTCATAAAAAGCAGAGTTTTGAAAATGTGAATATTTCCTCTAGGTTCTATATAAAAATTAGACATTTATAATTAATAAAATTTGGTCAGAGTTTATTAATACATTGGGCAAATACTTAAACCTTGTTTCTTGGGTAGAATATTTGGGTTTTAGTGGGGATGTCCGTGAGGCCTGTCTTGTTGGACCCGCGGCTAACTGCAGTGTTCCTCTTTTCTTATGATTCCGGTATTGTCGGCGCGTCAGGTGTTTTCTTTGTTGTGGGAGTTGACTGTTGAGGTGTGGTCTAAGCCCTTTAATTGCATTCTTTTGATGTATTACTTTCTAGTTCCTTGACAATGTAAGTAGTCACGAAAGCGCTTTGAATTTCACTACTCTTTCACAGTGGTTGTTTTGCATATATATATATATAATATATATATATATATATATATATATATATATATATATATATATATATATTATATATATAATAATATATATATATGCAAAACAACCACTCTGAAAGATAGAGAAATTCCAAGCGCTTTCGTGACTACTCACATTATCAAGGAACTATGAAAGTAAAGCATCCAAGGAAGCTATATAAGGGGTCTGGCCAGCACCCCACTATCAGATCCCACAACGGTTAAACACCTGACGAGCGCCGACCCAACTTGGATAGTCCTTTGCACAACTCACCCACAAACTATTCTACCCAAGAAAATTTAAAAATTATTATTTGTCCAGTGTATTAAATTCTTCCCAAATTTCTATTAATTATAAATGGATCTAATTTATATAAACCAAAGAAAATATTCATATTATTGTCAAAACTGCTTTTTATGAAACAAGATTCAATTATATTCCTGTCGACCATGGACTTGCTTGATACTACTTTCTCAACTTTTTGAAAATCAATTGGATGGCTAAAATCTCTTACATGAATAAATAGAGCATTGGAATCTTGTCCAGTTCTAATGCTATATTTATGTTGTTTTAATCTTAGTTCGAGATTTTTACCAGTTTGACCGTAATAAACTTTATCGCAAATTTTACAAGGAATCTTATAGACACATCCATCAGCATTTTGGGGGGATTCTTTATCAAAAGTTTTTTTACTGTATCAAGATTTTTGAATACAACTTTAATATTAAAAGTCTTAAGAAGAGAAGGCATATCAACCAAGTTTTCATGGTAAGGGAGAACCAACATATTTTTAGTTGAATAAGGCTGGTTGTCCCTTTTTGGATTGTAAAAAGTATTTCTAGCAATTTTAAAAGATTTATCAATTACATTTCTTGGGTATTTTAAATCATTACCTATTTCATAAATTTTGGATATTTCCTCATCTATGAACTCAGGACTACAAATTCGTAAAGCTCTCAAAAACATTCATGAGAAAACAGACAGTTTGACTCTATCTTGATGGGAAGAATAATAGTGGATATAGGAACAGTTATTTGTAGGTTTTCTGTAAATTTTAAATTTGAATTCATTATTACCCTTAATAATTAAAACATCTAGAAAAGACAATGAGTTATTTTCTTCAAACTCAACAGTAAAATAAAAATTTGCGCCTTACTAAAGCAGACAAAATAAATGCACTAGTATTTATGAAAGAAAATGATTACCAAGAAAAAATGAATAATCTCTTAGATGATACTGAAACCTATTCTAAACTTAGGAAAAATCCCCTAGAAACCGTTAACAGCAATTTCAATAAAACAATAAAACTTCTACTGAAAGGCAAAGATGAATTAGTCAAACAATTTACTTCCACTAATCCATCTTTACCTTACATGTATGAACTAATAAAAACACACAAACCAGGGAATCCAGTCAGACCAATTATTAGCTCCATAGGGTCAGTTTCATATAAATTATCCAAATGGCTTGTTGATATTTTGAGCCCTATTGTTGGTAAAATTTCTAACTTTAATGTTAAAAACAACATAGACATGGTTGATAAATTAAGCTCCTTGACTGACTTAAATGATTTTAACATGGTTAGTTTTGATGTTACTTCCTTGTTTACGAAAGTTCCTGTTGATGATTTATTAAGTTTCTTATCTGAAGAACTCGTTAACTATGATTTACCATTGCCAGTTAATACTATCATTAAACTTATTAAACTTTGCATTGTTGATGCAAAATTTGTATTTATTGATAAGTTTTACACTCAGAAGTTTGGTATGGCAATGGGAAATCCTCTTTCACCTGTTCTTAGTAACCTATACATGGAATTTTTTGAAACAAGGTTGCTTAACACAATCCTCCCTAATAGAGCTAAATGGTTCAGATATGTTGATGATA
>NC_069473.1:10585817-10763317 GCF_026875155.1 Cherax quadricarinatus
GGGCACAGAAGACCACAGACAGAGTATAGGCTAGGTGGCCAAAGACTGCAAACCTCACTCAAGGAGAAAGATCTTGGGGTGAGTATAACACCGAGCATGTCTCTGGAAGCACACATCAATCAGATAACTGCTGCAGCATATGGGCGCCTGGCAAACCTGAGAACAGCATTCCGATACCTTAGTAAGGAATCGTTCAAGACACTGTACACCGTGTATGTCAGGCCCGTACTGGAGTATGCAGCACCTGTTTGGAACCCGCACTTGATAAAGCACGTCAAGAACCTAGAGAAAGTACAAAGGTTTGCGACAAGGTTAGTTCCAGAGCTAAGGGGAATGTCCTATGAAGAAAGATTAAGGGAAATCGGCCTGACGACACTGGAGGACAGGAGGGTCAGGGGAGACATGATAACGACATATAAAATACTGCGTGGAATAGACAAGGTGGACAAAGACAGGATGTTCCAGGGAGGAGACACAGAAACAAGAGGCCACAGTTGGAAGTTGAAGACACAAATGAGTCATAGAGATATTAGGAAGTATTTCTTCAGTCATCGAGTTGTAAGGCAGTGGAATAGCCTAGAAAATGACGTAGTGGAGGCAGGAACCATACACAGTTTTAAGATGAGGTTTGATAAAGCTCATGGAGCGGGGAGAGAGAGGGCCCAGTAGCAACCGGTGAAGAGGCGGGGCCAGGAGCTAAGACTCGACCCCTGCAACCACAACTAGGTGAGTACAAATAGGTGAGTACACACACACACATACACACACATACACACACATACACACACATACACACACATACACACACACACACACACACACACACACACACATACACACACACACACACACAACACACACCACACACACCACACACACACACCACACACACACACCACACACACACACACACACACCACACACACACACCACACACACACACACCCCACACATACACACACCACACACACACACACCACACACACACACCACACACACACACCCCACACACACACACCCCACACACACACACCCCACACATCACACACCCCACACACACACACCCCACACAACCACACACACCACACACACACCACACACACACACCACACAACACCACACACACACCACACACCCCACACCACACACACCACACACACCACACACACACCACACACACACCACACACACACACCACACACACACACCACACACACACCACACACACACACCACACCACACACATACACGCACACACACGCACATACACGCACAACCCGCACACACCCTCCACCACTTGACACAAACACGTACCCCCCCTCCCGTAACCACCTCTCCCCCTTCCCTAACCACCTCACCTTAGCCACGTAAACCCCTTCCCCCAAAGCACCTAACCCCTCCCCAACCGTCTAACCCCCCAACTACCTCCCTCCCTCCAATAACCATCCTCCCCCCCCCCATAACCATCCATCCCCTCTCTCCCTCAAACCTTCTAACCCCCTCCCCCAACTATCTCTACCCCTCCAATAACATCCTCCCCCTCCCCCCACAACCATCCATCCCCTCTCCTCCTAACCATCTATTCCCCTCCCCCTAACCACCCGTCCCCCCTTCTGTGGAGCAATGGGGGAACCTAGAACCAGGATGAGGACAAGGGCTCCAAGTACGAATCTGGAGGGAGAATGAAAGGTAGAGCTAAAAAAAAGGGGAGGAAACTTGGGAAGGAACATATAGCTGAAAGGAAGAGGGAAGGGGGTTAGCAGCAGAATGAAAAAAAGGTGGAAGCAACACCACAGCACAAAAAAAAGATAGAGAGATTAAAAAGGGGGAGCTGAACATTAAAACAGCACGGAGACAAAGATATTACAGAAGTATATCGGGTGGTACATCAAACACAGACAACAGGTCTGAAGGGGCATGGGAAAAAAACTGTATGCAAGGGCCTGTCAAACCCACATGGGGGCCCAAAAAAAAGCAGGGGCACACTAGGACAGAACGAGAGGGTTGGGAAAACATTGAAGGGAAATAACCTGTCAAGGACCTTACCAGATACCTGGGGGCCAGGAAAAGTGACAGGAAGGACAAACCAAGAACATAGGGGGCCCAAAATAGGGAAGGGAAAAAATGAAGGAAGGAACACTCCACGGGGAAAGGAACTAAAACAACCAGAGGGGTGCAAGGGGGTCCACAGTTGGAGGGGGAAAGGGAGAGATCCTGTTTTTCTATGGCTAGACGAAACTAAAGGGGAAACTTATGAGAAAGAAAAACAGGAGGAGAAAAAACGATTGAAGATATCATGAACTGATAGGCGAGGGGGGCATGACCCAGGTGGCCAAAAATTTTCGGGGGAATTGGGGGGTTCACAAAGAAAAGGGAATCGGCCCTCTCAAAGTAATTTTCAAGGCAGAATCAACCCGAACCATGAATCCTGCAGGAGAAAAGCACCTCTGAGAGGCAAGCAGGAGTTTCCGGAGTGGTACCTCGATCGAGACAGAACACAGGACGAAAGGAAGACAATGAAAGAGAGAGTTCAAAAACGAAAGGAGAAATGGGAGGAAATGAAAAAGGAGAGCAGAATAACCCAGGATCAAATGGAAGACAAGCGCACCCCCCAGAAACACCTGCAGAAGGACTCCAGCCACGACACCCCCAAGGCAACTGAAATCCAAACCAACCATCACACACCAATCCCTATGTTTCCACCCCCCGCACCACAGTTACAGTATTAGAACAGAAGTTGAAGGTTTGGTACACAAATGCAGATGGATTAACGAATAAACATGAGGAATGGCAAGAAAGAATCAATGAGAAGTCCCCAGACATCATAGCAGTTACAGAAACAAAACTCACGGAGACAATAATAGATGCAATCTTCCCACCAGGATACCAGATCATGAGGAAAGATAGAAGGGCAGGGGGGAGGTGGGGTTGCTCTGCTCGTAAAAAACAATGGAAATTCGAGAAAATGGAAGGCATAGATGAGACGGGAGAAAGAGACTACATAGCAGGTACACTTCAGTCTGGGGAACACAAAGTGGTCATTAAGTGATGTATAATCCACCACAGAACTGCATAAGGCCAAGAGAGGAATATGAAGAGAGCAACAGAACAATGGTGGACACACTTGCTGAGGTGGCAAGAAGAGCTCACTCCAGCAGAGCAAAGTTGCTGGTTATGGAGGATTTCAACCACAGGGATATTGACTGGGAAAACCTGGAGCCACATGGGGGTCCCGAAACATGGAGAGCCAGGATGTTGGACGTGGTGCTAGAAAACCCCATGCACCAACATGTTAAGGACACTACCAGAGTGAGAGGGAGGATGAACCAGCAAGATTGGACCTTGTGTCACCCTGGGCAGCTCAGACATTGAGGACATCAAGTACGAGAGTCCCCTAGGAGCTAGCGACCACGTGGTTCTGTGCTTTGAATACATAGTAGAGCTGCAAGTGGAGAGAATAACATGAGTTGAATGGGAAAAGCCTGACTATAAAAGAGGGGACTACATAGGGTTGAAGAACTTCCCTGCGGGAGGTCCAGTGGGACAGAGAACTGGCAGGAAAGCCAGTAAATGAAATGATGGAATATGTAACAACAAAATGCAAGGAGGCAGTGGAAAAGTTTATTCCCAAGGGCAACAGTAAACAACGGGAAGACCAGAACGAGCCCATGGTTTACCCGACGGTGTAAGGAGGCAAAAACAAAGTGCAATAGAGAATGGAAAAAGTACAGAAGGCAGAGAAACACACGAAAATAGGGAGATCAGTCGCAGAGCCAGGAATGAGTACGCACAGGTAAGGAGGGAGGCCCAGCGACAGTATGAAAATGACATAGCATCGAGAATCAAGACTGACCCGAAACTGTTGTATAGCCACATCAGGAGGAAGACAACAGTCAAAGACCAGGTGATCAAATTATGGACAGAAGTGGAGAACTCACAAGAATGATCAGGGGGTATGTGAGGAGCTGAACAGAATTTAAGGAAGTTTTTACAGTAGAGACAGGGAAAGGGGTTGTGGGAAGACAGCACAAAGGGAACATCAAGAGGGGAAAATACCAACAAGGCTGTTTCATTCTTCTCTTTTTCTTTTCTTCTTCTTTTCCTTTTTTCTCTCTTCTATTTCACTCTTTCTTTTCTTCTTCTTATTTCCTTTTTCTTCTTTCTATTTTTTCTTTTCTTTTTGTTTCTTTCTTTTTTCTTTCTATTTCTTTTTCTTTCTTCTTCTTTTTCCTTCTTCTTCCCTTTTCTTCTTTTTCTTCCTTCTTTTCTTTTTCTTCTTCTCTTTCTCTTTTATTTTTCTTTTCTTCTTTTCTTTCTTCTTTTTTCTTTCTTTCTTCCCTTCTTTCTTTGTCTTTTCTTCTTTCTTCTTCTTCCTCTTCTTTCCCCCCTATCTCCTTTCTTTCATTCTTTTCTTTTTTCTTCTATAGTCTTCTTCTTTTTTCATAATTTCTTCTTTCTTCTTTTCTTCTTCTTCTTTTTCCTTCATCTTTTCTTTTTTCTTTTTCTTTTTTTTCTTCTTTCCTTTTCTTCTTTCTTTATTCTTTTTTTTCCTTTTCTTTCTTCTATATTTTTCTCTTTTTATATTTCATAATTTCTTTTTCTATTGTTCTTCACTTCTTTTTCATTTCTTTTTCTCCTTTCTTCTTCTCTATCTTCTTTTCTTAGCGTTCCTTTTTTTCTTCTTCTTTTTCTTTTTTTTCTTTTTCATCTTCCTTTCTCATCTTTCTTTAACTTTCTTCTTCTTCATTCTTGTTCTTCTTCTTTTGCTTTTCCTTCTTTCTTTTTCTTTCTTTATCCTTTTTCCTTTCTTTTCTTTTTTTTTTTTTTCTTTTCTTTTCTTTTTCTTCTTCTTTTCTTTCTTTCTTCTTCTTTCTTCTTTTCTATTCTCTTTTTTTTCTTCTTCTTTTCTTCTCGTTTTTTTTTTTTTTTTCCCCCTTTTCTTTTCTTTTCTTCTTTTCTTCATCAACTTTCTCTTTTCATTTCTTCTTTTTTTCTTTCCTTCTTCACTTTTTCCTTACTTTTCATTCTTTTTCCTTTCTTTTCTCTTCTTTCCTTTTTTCATCTTTCAATATCTTCGCTTCTTCTTTATTCTTCTTCTTTTTCTTTTTTCATTTCCCTTTCTTTTCTTTTCTTCTTTTTTCTTTTTCTTCTTTTCTTCTTTCTTTCTTTTTTTTTTTTTTTCTTTTCTTCTTTTTTTCTTTTCTTTTCTTTTTTTCCTTCTTTTTCTTTCTTTCTCTCTTTCTTTTCATTAGTTCTTTTTTCTTTCTTCTACTTCTTCTTCTTTCTGTTTCTTTTTTTCTTTTTCTTTTTTTTTTTATTCTTCTTTCTTTTTCACATTATTTTCTTTTTTTCTAGTCTTTCTTTTCTTTCATTCTTTTTCTTCTTTCTTTTTCTTTACTTCATTTCTTCATTGTAGTTCTTTCTCGTTTCCTTACTTTCTTCTTCCTTTTCTTTTCTTCTTTTCTTCTTTCTTCTTCTTCTTTTTCTTCTTCTTTCTCCTTTCTTCTTTCCTTTTTCTTTTTCCTATCTAGTTCTTCTTTTACTGTTCTTCTTTTCTTTTTCTTTTTTCTTTTTCTTTAATTCTTTCTTTTCTTTCTCCTTCTTCCTTTTTTCTTTGCTTTTTCTTTTTTTCTTTCCTCTTTTTTCTTTTTCTCCTCTTTTCTACTTTTTTTTCTTTTTCTTCTATTCTTCTTTTTCTTTTCTTCTTCCTTCTTTTGCTTTTCTTTTTTTCTTCTTCTTTTCTTTTTCTTTTTCTTCATTCTTCTTCTTTTTTTTTTAGTTCTTTCTTTTTTTTAGTTCTTTCTTCTCTTATTTTTCTTCCTTCCTACTTTTTCCTTTGGTACTTTTATATCCTTTCCTCTTCTTTTTTCTTCTTTTCTTCTTCTTCTTTCTTCTTTTTTTTCTCTTTCTTTTTTTTCTTTCTCTTCTCCCTTTTCTTTTCTTTCTTCTTCTTTTCTTTCTTTATTCCTTTTCTTTTTTTCTTTTTTTTCTTCCTTTCCTTTTTCTTTCCTTCTTTCTTCTTCTCTTTTCTCTTTTTGTTTTCTTAGTTTCTTCTTTTTTTTCTTTTTCTTATTCTTCCTTCTTTTTACCTCTTCCCTTCTCTTCCTTCATTCTCTTCCCCTTTTTCTTTTCTTTCTTTCTTCTTCCCCCCCCCTCTTTTCTTCTTCTTCCTTCCTTTCTTTTACTTTTTTCTTTCTCATTTCTTTTCTCTTTTTCTTCTATTTCTTCCTTTCTTTTTCTCTTTTTTTTTCTTCTTTCCTTCCTCTTATCTTTTCCTTTTTCTCTTTCTTTCATTTCTTTTTTTCTAGTCCTCCATTTCATCTTTCATTTATTCTTTCTTCTTCTTATTCTTCTCCTTCTTCTTTCTTTCTTAACTAGTTCTTTATCTTCCTTTCTTTTTTTTTTCTCTCTTTTCTATTTCTTCTTCTTCTTTTCTGTTCGTTCTTTTTTCTTTTTTTTCCTCTTTCTCTTCTTCCTTTTCTTTCTTTTTCTTTCCCCTCTCGGCGCCGGACTGGAATTTTAGCCAGAAGGCAATCTGGCTCTATTACAAGTGTGGATATTCACCCTCCTCCTCGTACTATGCATTCCAAACATCCACACCCTCGTCCCCTCCCAAGTATTCTACCCTCATCTGCCACCTCCCAGGTTTCCTGCCTCTTCTGTGCCCCACCGCCACACTGGTCATCTCCAGTCCCTTACACACTTCCCTCCCCTCTACTTGGTTACAGTCATTACTGTCCAATCATTACTCACACCTCCTCCTTCTATCTCCAATATTGTCCTCCCATACAACTATGAATTCAGAAACACTTGAAGCCATTTTTCAGAATATAATATGCAGACCCAAACCTTCAATGGACAACTGATTCCACTTCCTTTTCCTTCTCTCCCTCTCCTCCATCTTTCACAACCCCATTCTTCGCAATGCTCCGTTCCTTCGCTGCTTGAACGTCATCAAGCCACCAACACGTTGACCTTTTCTAACCCACTATTCCGTATGGTGCCGTTTACCTACTGATTCCTGATATTTTCTTCATCGCCAATCAAGGCCTATTTACAGTGGAATAACCGCGCCTCAGGGGAAAATCGGGGTGTGATCTCAGAATGTAGCTTTCCCAGTTTTCCCCCCTGTATGGTGCTTGCTTACAAGAATTCAAATTACACTCGCTGTTAACCAACCCTATCCTCAGGCTATAAATTTATTGTAATCTTCTGGATCCTTACTCAGAAGGGACCTTTATTGAAAGTGCCTACTTCTACGCAAGATATTCCTACTGTCAACTATTTGTCCATACCTCGCTGCATACACTGCAGCCCGTATCCACTTGAATAAGTGGTTACAATATTTCTTTAAATCTCCTCTCCTTCTCTAGCATTTTTTCTATCCAGACTGTGCCTTTCTTGTTTCATCCTTACCACCACCACTTCTGTTACTTGGTGATTTTAATGCCCACCATTTTCTACTGGGGGGGGGTCCTTCATTTGTGACCACACGTGGCATCTCAGTTGGAGGCTTTTCTCGCCTCTCACCCCCTCCATGTTTTTAAATACGGGTACTCCCACCCATTTTTATCCTCGTACTCATACCTCTCTTGCATCGATCTATCAGTCAGCTCTTCCTCCACTGCACTAGACTTCACCTTGTCTGTTCTAACCAATTTACATGACAGCGACTCATATTCCGATCATTCTTACTTCTCCTTCCTATTCACCACCTTTCCGTAGCCCTCGCTGCAATATGATCCGGGCAAAATTGGGATCTTTAACTCACACCTCACTGCTATTAGTGATGTTCTTCTTCAACCTCCATTGATGAGCTCCTACACAATTTCTCGACGTCATTAATACTTCGTCAGCTTCTCATTCTATACCCCAACCTCAGGCAGGCAAATCTCAGAATTGCGTGCCCTTGGTGGTCTCCTGTGCTTGTGCTCGTGCAGTATCGTATGAAACGTGCTGCATGGGGCTGGTACCGGTACAAAAGAACCCGCTGAGAGACTTCTATGATTTTAAGCAAACGTGCGATCGCCGCCGTGTCATCCGTGAAGCAAAACGCACATGTTGGCGAGACTATGTTTTCCAACCATCACCTCTGCTCTTCTATGAGTGCAAGTCTGGAAAAAATTGAGGAAATTGAGTGTAAATACTCTCCTGACCCGGCTCCTGTTCTAGGGTTCGCTGGTGTTGATGAGCAACCCCCTCGACGTTGCCATTGAACTTGGCACACATCTGGTCCGTATTTCCCGATGGCTCCGTCTTATGCCCCCTCGTTTCTTTCCTCAAAGTGCTGTCCAGAGAGATTGTACCCTGGACTTTCTTCACTCATAGAAGAACACATAATGTGCCTTTACACTTCAAGAACTGGAGGCAACCTTCTCACCTGCGATCATCGGCAGCTGGCCTGACGACATTCATATTCGTATGTTACAACATTTACATCGGTCAGCCCTTGTAGTCCCTCATACACCACTTCAATCTTATTAGGACACAAATGAGTTCTTCCCCAGCGGTGGAAAATCTGCCATTGTTCTCTCCATTCCGCACACCGTGTACTACATGACATATGCCTCCCACTATCGCCCCATCGCTCATACTAGTGCAGTTTGCAAAGTGATGGAACCTCGGTAAATCCGACTTTTAAAGTGGTAATTAGAGACACACAACAGTCTCTCCTCTCCGGCTAGTAAAATGCTTTCGTAAGGACCGTTCTACCAAAGACCCCGTACTACGCTTGGGATACGTAATGTTTCGTAATGCTTTGCTAATAATCGTACTACAGTTAATTGCATATATTTTTACCTTGAGAAGGCATATAACACAACTTGGAGGTATAATATTTGGCCCAGCCCATTTCCATAGGCCTCCGAGGCAATCTACCACCATCCTTAAGAACTTTTTAACTGACAGACCTTCCGAGTCGAGTCAATAATGTCCTTTCCTCCCCGGACTTCGACCAAGCTGAAGGTTGTCCCTCAGGGATGTGTTCTAAGCAACCACTTTTTTCTCCTTGCTATAAAATGATATGGACCTCTGTTTCTTCCACCCTAATGTTTGGGTTCATCACTCTATGTTTAACTGATTTCGCTATCGCTTGTACAGGCTAGACTGTCATCATAATAGCAGTTTCTCTCCAGCATGCGGTGACCGTGTTTCCACTTGGGCCACCACGCAATGGGTTTAAAATTTTCAAGTACCAAAACTCACCAAATTACTTTCACTAGACGCTCAGTTACCCCGATCATCCGATTGTATCTCCTATGTCTCCCGTATCCCCGAACGTGATACATTCATTATTCTAGGCCTTCTCTTTGACCGTCGGTTTCCTGGAAACCTCACATTACCTCTCTGCAGGAAACTTGTTCACAGCCGGCTAAACCTTCTAAAACCCTTGCTCATCTTTCCTGGGAGCTGATCGTCGAACTCTGCTTCGCCAACATTCACCCCGTTTTATATCGAAACACGATTTATGGGTGACCAATAATTCCGTCGGTCTCTCCCTGCTACTCTCTTTACCTAACACAATCCATCCCAAGGATTTACGATGGTTCCTTGGTGCATTTCGCTCAATCCCTTGTTGAGAGCCACTATACAGACAGCGAAATGTTCCATCCTGTTCTGTTACGCCGAGAAGCCATTGCCTTAGGCTACAATGTACGCTCTCAGACTTCAACACAAACCTTCCATTTATAAGAATGGCTCACCGATATAAAAATTTTAGTAGACATTAATTCGTTTCGCCCGCCCCTGTTTGCCTCCGTCCCTTTTCTCTTGCGCCTACATTCCCTCTTGTCTTCCCTTAAATTACCACCTTTATATTTTCATGTAGCATCTCCACTTTTCCCTAACCCCCTCTGGGAAGTTCCAGCAGGTTCGGTCTGTTCATCTCACTCCCTAGCTCAAAAGCTCAACTGCCTACGGTGGCCCACCCCCCCTTTTAGTTTTTTTGTTCCCGCTCGTTCTTTTCTTGATCACTTCCAATCCCATTCTCATGCCACCGCTGTGTACACAGAATGGCTCTAAAGTCTTCAGACGGCCGGTCGGATTCGCAGCAGTTTTTTCCGTACAGCGACGTGCTGGGGCATTTACTATCCTTCATTCTAGCATTTTTTTAACTGCTGAACTTATGCCATTCTTGCAGCACTTATACGTATCGCATCTATGCCTGTGTCCCATGCATTTGTAGTAGTCTCAGACTCCCATAGTGCTCTACAGGCAAATACGATAAAATTTGATACACTCATCCCCTAGTGCTCTTCCGTATCCAACTTGGCACGCCGTATACTCCACCAAGCATAAAGAATATTGTGTTTTGTTGGACCCTGTCCATTTCGAACTACCAGGGGGCAATGAACAGCCAGACACTTTTGGGCCCCCTGCGCGTCAGCATAACATGACCTTCCAGTTTTCTATCCGAGGTGTTCCATTTCTGGACTATTTTGCTGCATAGCTACCCAGTATTCGAACCCGTTTGCAACAACGTTGGTCCCAACTTTCTGCCGGAAACAAACTTCATTCTATTAAACCGAGCATATGGTTACTAGGCCGTTCATCCTTGTCATCAGACCGAGGTTGGGAGACACTCTCTCCCGCCTTCGCTATGGCCCACACCTCGACTACACATGGGTATCTCATGGAGAGGCACCCTGTTCCACTCTGTGAGTCATTGACAAAGTTCCAGTATCGAATAAGCCACATTCTGTAGACCTGCCCTCTCTATCAATGAGCACGCAGAATTTACCTATCCAACGTCGTCTTCGTTCTACTACTCACTCTTTACCTTCCCTTCATGCTGACGGACCCCTCCTTTAATCCTGACACCTCGTCATTGACATTCCTTGACAACGACTGATTTACTCCACAAACTCATGATGATACTTTTCGCACTCCGGATCCCCTCAGCCCTTTCTAGTTTCAGTCTCTTCTGCCCTTTACCCTTTCACCATCCACTTAACCCCGCTGTTATCCCGTAACCTATTACTCATCCATCTCCCCTTTTTGCCACCTGAAACCCTCGCTTCCTTCCTGCCCCTGCATCGCTGTATAGTCCTTGTTGCTTTAGCGCTTCTTTTTCTGTTATAAATAATAAATACTTTGGATGGTAAAGAGCTCCCTACGGAGAAGAATCTTTCAAAGTTTCATGAGGCCAAAATAAACGCTCTCTGAGTAGGTATAACAAATATATAACATAATAATATTTACCCGACAATAGTATTAAAAATCCTATTTTTTTAAAATATAAATATATATTTAGGTTTAAGTGTATTGCGGCTATATTGCTGCATCCGACTTTCCCTGTGCAGTCGACAGGCATTTAAATCGTAGCAAATTAAATAAATAACATCCAAAATAAATCCACTGTGTACATGAGAGGTGTATGTTTATCTCTGTTGTGTGTATAAAGTAACAGTTTTAGAGCCACGTGGTCCAACATCATGTGCAACTTAATTTGTAAACGAATCGCCATCCAGTGTTTTTATAATAAAAGGACACAAAGTTAAGACTGTAGAATTTATAACAAAGGAAGAGTTAATCACTCCCACAGCTCGTAGTCCTGATGAATCTAAAGCACCGGTACATGAGGACTGAAGCATATATACTTGCGGTCCAAATGAGAGTAGTGTGCGTAGTATACCGAGTCCCAAGTTAGGGATTGAAGATGAATTGTGTTGGTGGGAGACAATAAAACATCAGCTTTAACTAACCCTCGGAGTATCGATTAGATTTGAACCTAATTAACCAACCCGGTAATACACATGAGCCCTTTACCTGTCAAGTTCTTGCACATAATGACAGTCATTCTGCAACATGGGGAGAAAACTTGTGCACGGAAACATTCTCTGTGAAAGTAAAGTTTTATTTTCTGGGGGAATATATTTTAGTTTTATGCTTTACGGTACTATATAAATGTTAATTGCACAAATGTTAATGACCCAAGTACAGCCTATGTTGAAATTAACCCTAGTGACGAAACACCGAAGTAGTAGGAGAATACTTTTTTCAAACGAAATAAGGAAAATCCATATGTAATATTGTAAAATATATATTATAATATATATAAATATATATATATATATATAAATATATATATATATATATATATATATATAATATATATAAAATATTATATTACATTATATTCATTCAACGAATTAAGGAAAACCCATACATAATATAAAATATATATATATATTTATATATATATATATATATTATATATATATAATATATATATATATTATATATATAATATAGTAATGAAACACAATATTAAAAATAAGAAGCAGATTTGATTTTCGTCCTGAGAACTTCAGAAGATAATTTCTTTGTAGTACCATAAGTTACCTGGAACAGTTCGGAGGTGAACGACCCCTCTTCCTGGTCCCAAGACCAGACCAAACCTTACGAAGGACCAGATAAGTAGCATTAAACTTAAAATTGTATTTAGTTACATATGTTAGAGAAAATCGTTCTAGATACGAATCGATATTTAGATAACGCAATATGTCGAAACAACCCACTTGAGAAAAAAATAGAGAAATTCTTTAAACTCTATCTCCGACAAGACTAGAAGGAAGGTCTTTCCCAAATGAAAAGAACGGTTAGTCGCCTCTGGCCAGGGTGTGTTTCCAGTAGAAGGAATCAGAGAATGACCCGTGCAATCTAGAACAAGCGGACACCAGAATTCTAATTAACCTTACAAGGATGAAATTGAAGTGTGACTTTTCAATCCTGCCAGAATCAAGAGAGAGTATAACGCACTGTGATACGATTAGAAAGTTTCTATCTACTGCTGACGGTCCATCCCTTTTAAAACATGTTGGTGACTTGTAACTCGATCGATGTATGTACCCCGACAATACTGCGAACAATAACACCTACCTGACTGTATTTTACGTAACGCCCACTAGGGGCTTTATCAGTCCACCGGGCCCACCAGAGCTTTATCCAGTTTAACAGAAACTGTAGAGAAAGGAGATTTATATAGAAACCAGGAAATGGCGTGTATACCTCTCCTGCGTGGACGATGTTTTGCAAAAAATAAATAATGTATTAATTGATATTGGCGGGGTATTTGGTTTAGGTTCTGAATGCGAAAAAGACAGCTGTCTTAGCATCTTAAAATCATCCCAAAATTCATTGTTATTTCTCCACAATGAGAGGCTACTTCAACAATAATAAAATTCTCTTACCAATATGTTACACAAATTTACCACAACAACATTAACCTTAATGAAATGAACCTGGTGTAAACTAATGGAGAAAATGTTAATTTAACTAAGTTGCTGAGCAACATGGAGTAGTGGTTTCTTGGGACATACATGAAGTTAGTGCGTGGCTCTCTCTTCTTTTAGTGATATTTGGGAATCGAATTTCGCATGCACGGGATAGATGTATATATTTTACTGGAGAAAGAGACTTCATGGAAAAACAGCATCACTACAGTGGAAGTTTACCAGCAAATTGTAAATATTCAAACAACCAAACAAGTGATATACTGTAATAGAGGAAACATACAGTCATCATTACCTGACAATACATACCTCTGAATATGGAAAACAAAACATTTAAGTAGCCAATAGCCCCAACCTATCGCTAAACACTAAAACATCACTGCACAAACCAGAGATGACGAACAAAATTCCAGCATTTCAGGAAAAAATAGAAAAAGATACTAAACAAGAAGGCAAGTAGTTCAGGGTCTTTTAAGAATAACCCCTACAATAAACATGGTTGTTTATATTACCGCTGTGATATCATTGGGGAATCTCTAAACCCTTGAAGGTTCTACAGCCCCTTGGGAATTGGGGAATAAATGAGAAAGGTTTCCACCCTATAAAATTACGAGTAGCATTTATTAATGGATCCAAAAACCCATTGCCAAATCAGGGCAGCCTCGTGTAACAGGTATGGAGGTTAATAGACGATGGAATCCTTTCAGGAACGATCTTCCTCACAGAGGATCAGAAGGAGATCAGAAACGGAAAACCATCACACTTGCCTGACTAGTGCAAGGTTACATCTTCTTAATTTGCCTGTGCTCCGAACACTTTCTTCCCCACTATACCTGTGAGAGGGTTTCGGGGGTCAACGCCCCCTTGGCTCGTCTGAGAACAGGCCTCGTTGTGAATCAGGACTATCAACCAGGCTGTATACTGCTGACCCCGCACGCAGGTCAGTGACCTAGAAAAAACAAAAGTTTTATATTTTTACACAAAACGTGTTATAATGTATACATCACGACTATTTTTTTTACAATAGATAAATATTTATAGTTTTTTAAAATTGAATAAGACCAGAATTTACACGGCTGCAGAATGTGTAGTCCGACATCAACTATGTCCCAAACAGTTCACTTATATATGAACCAGCTAAACGCGAACGGTGTCGTGGCGTTTTGAACACACTGAATCGCGGGTCTATACCCCGCCCGTTGTTATAGATTTTTTGCGTTTTCAGTCCCGTGTCATTACGAATTTTGTGAGTCATGACCAGCCTTGTTTTGTACGTCAACCTCCACGTCTTGTTTTCCTCTTGCTTCTGATCTGCTGTCGTTTTCCCTCCGTTTGGCTCCTTATCTCTGCTATGCCCATGGCAAGTGTTCCTGCTCCTCCGCCATACCCCATTGACTATAACTCTATGTTCTTGCCCTTGTCTTTAGTCCTGCTTCTGTCCCTACACTTAGCCCTGCTCATTCTCTTACCTCTGATTCTGCCCTTATCCCTGCGCCTGATGATTCTCCTGATCTTTCTCCTAGGCATCCTCCTGTCCCTGATCCTCATGATGCTGCTATATAGGTCCCTACTCCTGCTGAAGCTTCCACATGTTTTTGCTCCTGCTGAAGCTTCTACATAGGTCCCTACTTCCAGCTGAAAAATCTTTTATACAAATGGTCCCTACTTCGGCTGAAGTTTTTACATGTGTCCCTGCTCCTGCTGAAGCTTCTACATGTGTTCCTGCTCCTGCTGAAGCTTCTACACATGTTCCTGCTCCTGCTGAAGCTTCTACATATGTTCCTGCTCCTGCTGAAGCTTCTACATATGTCCCTACTCCCGCTGAAGCTTCTACATATGTTCCTGCTCCTGCTGAAGCTTCTACATATGTTCCTGCTCCTGCCTGAAGCTTTCCTACATATGACCCGCTCCTGTCTGAAGCTTCTACATAGTCAGTATTCCTCTGGAAGTTTTTAGCATATGTCCACTGTTCCTGCAGAAGCTACTACACACCACACACACACACACACACACACACACACAGACACACACACACACACACACACACCAACCATACACACACACACCATACACACACACCATACACACAACAACCATTTTTTACATCACACCATACACGACACCAAACCCACACACGACCATACACACCCACACCATACACAACCACCAAACCCCCCCAACAACACCCAAACACACACACCCCAACACTCACACACAACACCAAACCGCACACACACACACACACAACACCATACACACCACCTCAATACCCAACCGAACCACACACCACCACACGCACACCACACACACCACACACACACACACACACCAAACACACACACAACCCACACCATACACACACACTTACACACCACACCTTACACACGCACCATACACACACCAACACACACCTGCACCATACACACCACCATTCCACCAACACCACACACGCACCACAACACGGCACACACACAGACGCGCGCGCAGCACACCACACACACACACACACACACACCACACACACTCTACAGCGCGCGCACACACACACATAGCACCCACACACACACACACACCATACACACACACACCAAACACACACACTCACACACACAAACCATACAACCACACACACACACACCATACACCATACACACACACACACACATATACAAAGATAATGAATGTTGGATAAGCAACTCGTAAAATGTTTGGTTGGGGCGTAATTTTATTACAGTATATAAACGCTCACGGAGCCTGTCTTACTCAGATTTGTTGCCCTGTGTTTATAAATAAATATAGATAATATATATAAATATATATATAAATATATTATATATATATATATATATATATATATATTTATATATTATATAAATCGTGCCGAATAGTTAAAACTCACGATTTTGGCTTTAATAGCAACGCTCTTCTTGCCGAATAAGGCAAGCGAAAATTTGTGTATGCAGTAATTTTGCAAAATTCATTCTGACCTAACGAAAAAAATATTTCAATGTTTTTTATTTATTATTAAATTTACTGTAATCTTGTCTAAAATATATTTAGTTGGATTATGCTTAAATTGCGCTTGATATAATAAGGTTAGGTAAGTTTTCTACATTTCTTTTGGTATAAAATTATATAATTTTACATTACCATATTTGAAAAAAAAATATATCTTTAAACGTACAAGAGAAATTTTGAGAAAGGACTTAATTTTACACGAATTCTTTTTAATTGATCAATTTTACCTATTGGGCACGACGTGTGTAAATTATACATAAACCAATGAGAGCCATTGAGCAATGGGAATAGTGTGGGCTTTATCTTCCGTCCACTAAACACTAAACATACAACAGAAGCGGGTCCAGGAGCAGATACTATTCCTTCACAAACAATACAACATATATGACACGTATATACTGTTTACTACACGTTGCTTAAATAAACAACTTTCAAATGTATGCACATAAAATACTTCTTTCGTGTGTATAAACAAAGACAAGTGAATACATTATAAACACAGGTAATTACGCTGAGAACTGTGTATCTGCATATCTTCTTAGAGGATTTAATAAATATTTGTGATCGAAGCCTTTTTGATAAGGTTCATATGATATGTAATCTTAATCCCTAGTTGCCTTCAGTAGGATTTAAACCTAAAACTTCCTCAAAAGTACACACACGTGTGTGTGTGTGTGTGTGTGTGTGTGTGTGTGTGTGTGTGTGTACTCACCTAGTTGAGGTTGCAGGGTCGAGTCCCACCTCCTGGCCTGTGTGTTGTGTGTGTGGTGTGGTACATTTGAGGTTGTTATGTTTTGGGGTTTAAAGTTTTCAATTTACCTTCATTGGCCTCTCAGGGAGGTTCCTGGATGCTGGTGATTAGGCTCTTGATCAAGTATTGGATCTGTGCTCCAATTCTGTGAATTAAGCCTGAATGCCTTCCATCCCCTCCCCTTCCATGGCTCTGTATAATCCCTACGGGTTTAGCTTTCCCCAAAATATTAATAATACCTTCATTGGGCAAAAAACTTCATAATGGAGGGATTTTCACGTTTTAACATAGCTTGATACATTCTAATATCACTTTTTTGTTTTGACTATTTGAATGTGAGTCTAAAGTCTTACTACTTACTACTTTCAATCTAGCCCCTAGAACCTACAGACTGCTTTTAACATTTCACTCCCACTGAGAGGTTAGAGCTTCGTGATTGGTTACTTTTGGATGGCCTCTTCAAGGGGGGCTCCTTGGCGTGGTGAAGAGGCTCTTGGTCTGAGGAATTAGCCCTGTCGGTCTTCTTCCTCAGACCGAACCTAATTACCCCCCAATCTCCCTCCCCTATCCCATCCTCCCCATGCCTCCCCTTTATTCACATTCCTCTCCTCCTCACACCCCTCCCTTTTGCCCTTCCCTTTTTGGCCTTTGGTATTTTCTCCCACAGGCGCGCTAGTTCCTAGATAGGGGAAAGGACACCGGGGTCCTCCCATTCCGTTGAGTTTTTCTTGACGGTGGCGTAGTTTTGCGTGGAATCCAGGGATTGCCTGGGGATGTCCCGATTCTCTCCAGATCCCGGAGTATCTTTGGTTCTTACGGCGACGGTTGTATCACTGGAAGCCAACCTTTACGGATTCCGGGTGTGGTGGCCGAAGGAGGTATGCCTTTGTGGCGGATATCCGGCCGCCCTCCTCTTTTGTCCACCGAGGTAGCTCGGCAGATGTGAGTTGCTAATCCATCCGTATTGCTTGGTTTACTGGCAGATTGGGTAGGGTATGGCACGGGTTCCATGCTGCTATCTGCGCTACTAGCGGTGCTGAGGTCCTCTTGGCGCGTAGGGAGATTTCCGTCCCTTTCATTCCTCCTGGAACTATTCCTCCCCTCTCCCAGCCCTTTTTTATTCATTTTTATAATTTTTATTTCTTTTCTTCTTATCTTTTTTTCTTAAAAACAAAAAGCAAAGGAGTAACCTAACCATGGCAGCCCTAGTCCAAGAACCCACTACCCCCCGGGCCCCCTTCTATGATACCGCACCCCATCTGACCCTGCCTTGTGTTTAGGACCACTCCTTCAGACACTCCTGATGCCCTGTACCTCTTGCTGTGCTGATTCCTCACCCGCTTACATGTACCGGTGGTGTTCGACTGACTCCTTCATATGTCTGAAACTCTCCGCTCTCCCTTTGACAATGCTCCCGGCTTCTACCCTCTAACGGTACGTGCAATTTTCTTCGAATCGCCCCGCCCATTTCCGCCGGACCAACTCCGGTCCTAACTCCTAAACCGCCAACGTCAATGTCCTGATGATTCTCGCTTTCGTTTAACCATTCGCATTCAACTCGAAAAGGACCGACACTTCAAGCACTCCCTCTCCACGCTCATTTTTCGGACCCATCAATGGACTAAAATTCTTTACTTTAAGACCGACTTCTCTTCACCTACCTTTCTGACCATAGTATTGGCAAAAGCGCTCCTGCGTCATGTTTGGTATAGATTATTTTCAAGAGCGGTATGTGCATCGTCACTGTTTCCCAGAAAATGTACCAAGCTCATGATCTTTCTCCTCCTTCCGAATACGATACTACTCCTATCACTATAGAAAAAAACATCTCTCTTCAATTCTTGTAGTGGTACTGTCATTCATGTATTCTGCCCCATACCATATCCAACAGAATTTCCAGTCATGTGGCAATGACATTTTGAACATCTGGAACTCCAGGATCCTCCAATCCTCAAAGTAGAACTTAGTCCTACCTGCCACCTGGGGCGGAGACGTTGCCCATGCAATGTGGCTCGTTTAACTTTTGACAGACTAGAAACTCCCGTCCTCTGTCTATGTCGCGGACAATCGGTTACAAGTTCGAAAGTGATACCACACCGCAACAATGTGAAAATTATGCTGGCGTTTTGGTCACCCCACACTGCGAAATATTGCAGAATCTATGGCCGAATTCCCATTCTGTGACTCCCGACGACCATCTAAAAAATCTTGCAGTCCAACCTCCATCTTGCCTTAATTAAAGAAGCACACCTCCTTCGTACTCCCCGCCGTTGCCCAATCACTTAAAATGAACGGAAATCCGTTGCCTCAAAGAGCAGAAGGTCCCTCCCTTATGCTAAGGCAGTTACACATCTCCACCTCCAAGGTAGACATACCCGTGTTTTCTTATTCTCGTGTTTCCAAACATCCCCCCCCCACTTCATGGTCCCCATCATCTGCACCGTCCTCTGTTGTTACCCTCCCATAGCCACTACGGCATCTATCCTTTTTGCGGTCCTTGCTCGACGTCCCGACTACAACTCAGTACTGTTACTCTACAACTTCGCGTCCTTCCTCCACAAGCCCCAGTATCGACAAGACCTCGTACGACACCTAATGCAATCGTCCCTCTACTCAGAAGTCCAAAAAATCCACATTGCTCAATATCTTCTTTTGCCCCCTTCCTCCCTTTCTTCCACCTCCAAAACTTTAACTTTCCAGACTCTGTTCCTTAGTTTCTACTTCTTTTCTTTTCAGTTCTTCTCTCATCCTTTCTTTTCTTCTTCTTTTCTTATCTTTTCTTCTTTTTTTTTTTCTTCTTTAGTTTTCTTTTCTTTCTTCTTTTTCTCTTTTTTTCTTTTCATTTTCTTTCTTTTTCTTAGTTTCTTTTCTCTTTTCTTTGCTTTTTTTTATGTTCATTTCTATTTTCTTCTTTTTTTTTACTTTTACCCTTTATTTTCGATTAATTCTTTTTTTCTTCTTCTTTCTTTTCTTTTCTTTTCTTTTTTTATTTTCTTTCATCCTATATTCTATCATTTTTCTTTTTTTTTTTTTTCTTCTTTTTCTTCTTTTTTCACTTATTACTTCTTCGCATTTCTTCTTCTTTTTTTCCTTTTCATGCTCTTCTTTCTTTTTTTCCTTACTTCTTTCTTTCTTCTTTTCTTTCTACTTTTCTCTTTCTTTCATTTTCATATATCTTTCTTTTTTCTTCTTTCTATTCCATTTCATTTCTTTCTTTCTCTTTACATTTTCTTCTCTTTCTTCTTTCTTTTTTCTTCTATCTTCTTATTTTTTTTTCTTTCCTTTCTCATTTTCTTTTTCATTCTTCTTTTTCTCTATTTCTACTTCTACTTTTTGCATTCTTCTTCTTGTTCTAATCTGTCTTTCTTATTATTTTAATCTTCCTTCATCTTTGCTATTTTACTTATTTTTCATCTTTTTTTTTCCCCCCTTTTTCATTCTTCTCTTTTTCTTTTCTTCTTCTTTTCCTTTTTTCTCTCTTCTATTTCACTCTTTCTTTTCTTCTTCTTATTTCCTTTTTCTTCTTTCTATTTTTTCTTTTCTTTTTGTTTCTTTCTTTTTTCTTTCTATTTCTTTTTCTTTCTTCTTCTTTTTCCTTCTTCTTCCCTTTTCTTCTTTTTCTTCCTTCTTTTCTTTTTCTTCTTCTCTTTCTCTTTTATTTTTCTTTTCTTCTTTTCTTTCTTCTTTTTTCTTTCTTTCTTCCCTTCTTTCTTTGTCTTTTCTTCTTTCTTCTTCTTCCTCTTCTTTCCCCCCTATCTCCTTTCTTTCATTCTTTTCTTTTTTCTTCTATAGTCTTCTTCTTTTTTCATAATTTCTTCTTTCTTCTTTTCTTCTTCTTCTTTTTCCTTCATCTTTTCTTTTTTCTTTTTCTTTTTTTTCTTCTTTCCTTTTCTTCTTTCTTTATTCTTTTTTTTCCTTTTCTTTCTTCTATATTTTTCTCTTTTTATATTTCATAATTTCTTTTTCTATTGTTCTTCACTTCTTTTTCATTTCTTTTTCTCCTTTCTTCTTCTCTATCTTCTTTTCTTAGCGTTCCTTTTTTTCTTCTTCTTTTTCTTTTTTTTCTTTTTCATCTTCCTTTCTCATCTTTCTTTAACTTTCTTCTTCTTCATTCTTGTTCTTCTTCTTTTGCTTTTCCTTCTTTCTTTTTCTTTCTTTATCCTTTTTCCTTTCTTTTCTTTTTTTTTTTTTTCTTTTCTTTTCTTTTTCTTCTTCTTTTCTTTCTTTCTTCTTCTTTCTTCTTTTCTATTCTCTTTTTTTTCTTCTTCTTTTCTTCTCGTTTTTTTTTTTTTTTTCCCCCTTTTCTTTTCTTTTCTTCTTTTCTTCATCAACTTTCTCTTTTCATTTCTTCTTTTTTTCTTTCCTTCTTCACTTTTTCCTTACTTTTCATTCTTTTTCCTTTCTTTTCTCTTCTTTCCTTTTTTCATCTTTCAATATCTTCGCTTCTTCTTTATTCTTCTTCTTTTTCTTTTTTCATTTCCCTTTCTTTTCTTTTCTTCTTTTTTCTTTTTCTTCTTTTCTTCTTTCTTTCTTTTTTTTTTTTTTTCTTTTCTTCTTTTTTTCTTTTCTTTTCTTTTTTTCCTTCTTTTTCTTTCTTTCTCTCTTTCTTTTCATTAGTTCTTTTTTCTTTCTTCTACTTCTTCTTCTTTCTGTTTCTTTTTTTCTTTTTCTTTTTTTTTTTATTCTTCTTTCTTTTTCACATTATTTTCTTTTTTTCTAGTCTTTCTTTTCTTTCATTCTTTTTCTTCTTTCTTTTTCTTTACTTCATTTCTTCATTGTAGTTCTTTCTCGTTTCCTTACTTTCTTCTTCCTTTTCTTTTCTTCTTTTCTTCTTTCTTCTTCTTCTTTTTCTTCTTCTTTCTCCTTTCTTCTTTCCTTTTTCTTTTTCCTATCTAGTTCTTCTTTTACTGTTCTTCTTTTCTTTTTCTTTTTTCTTTTTCTTTAATTCTTTCTTTTCTTTCTCCTTCTTCCTTTTTTCTTTGCTTTTTCTTTTTTTCTTTCCTCTTTTTTCTTTTTCTCCTCTTTTCTACTTTTTTTTCTTTTTCTTCTATTCTTCTTTTTCTTTTCTTCTTCCTTCTTTTGCTTTTCTTTTTTTCTTCTTCTTTTCTTTTTCTTTTTCTTCATTCTTCTTCTTTTTTTTTTAGTTCTTTCTTTTTTTTAGTTCTTTCTTCTCTTATTTTTCTTCCTTCCTACTTTTTCCTTTGGTACTTTTATATCCTTTCCTCTTCTTTTTTCTTCTTTTCTTCTTCTTCTTTCTTCTTTTTTTTCTCTTTCTTTTTTTTCTTTCTCTTCTCCCTTTTCTTTTCTTTCTTCTTCTTTTCTTTCTTTATTCCTTTTCTTTTTTTCTTTTTTTTCTTCCTTTCCTTTTTCTTTCCTTCTTTCTTCTTCTCTTTTCTCTTTTTGTTTTCTTAGTTTCTTCTTTTTTTTCTTTTTCTTATTCTTCCTTCTTTTTACCTCTTCCCTTCTCTTCCTTCATTCTCTTCCCCTTTTTCTTTTCTTTCTTTCTTCTTCCCCCCCCCTCTTTTCTTCTTCTTCCTTCCTTTCTTTTACTTTTTTCTTTCTCATTTCTTTTCTCTTTTTCTTCTATTTCTTCCTTTCTTTTTCTCTTTTTTTTTCTTCTTTCCTTCCTCTTATCTTTTCCTTTTTCTCTTTCTTTCATTTCTTTTTTTCTAGTCCTCCATTTCATCTTTCATTTATTCTTTCTTCTTCTTATTCTTCTCCTTCTTCTTTCTTTCTTAACTAGTTCTTTATCTTCCTTTCTTTTTTTTTTCTCTCTTTTCTATTTCTTCTTCTTCTTTTCTGTTCGTTCTTTTTTCTTTTTTTTCCTCTTTCTCTTCTTCCTTTTCTTTCTTTTTCTTTCCCCTCTCGGCGCCGGACTGGAATTTTAGCCAGAAGGCAATCTGGCTCTATTACAAGTGTGGATATTCACCCTCCTCCTCGTACTATGCATTCCAAACATCCACACCCTCGTCCCCTCCCAAGTATTCTACCCTCATCTGCCACCTCCCAGGTTTCCTGCCTCTTCTGTGCCCCACCGCCACACTGGTCATCTCCAGTCCCTTACACACTTCCCTCCCCTCTACTTGGTTACAGTCATTACTGTCCAATCATTACTCACACCTCCTCCTTCTATCTCCAATATTGTCCTCCCATACAACTATGAATTCAGAAACACTTGAAGCCATTTTTCAGAATATAATATGCAGACCCAAACCTTCAATGGACAACTGATTCCACTTCCTTTTCCTTCTCTCCCTCTCCTCCATCTTTCACAACCCCATTCTTCGCAATGCTCCGTTCCTTCGCTGCTTGAACGTCATCAAGCCACCAACACGTTGACCTTTTCTAACCCACTATTCCGTATGGTGCCGTTTACCTACTGATTCCTGATATTTTCTTCATCGCCAATCAAGGCCTATTTACAGTGGAATAACCGCGCCTCAGGGGAAAATCGGGGTGTGATCTCAGAATGTAGCTTTCCCAGTTTTCCCCCCTGTATGGTGCTTGCTTACAAGAATTCAAATTACACTCGCTGTTAACCAACCCTATCCTCAGGCTATAAATTTATTGTAATCTTCTGGATCCTTACTCAGAAGGGACCTTTATTGAAAGTGCCTACTTCTACGCAAGATATTCCTACTGTCAACTATTTGTCCATACCTCGCTGCATACACTGCAGCCCGTATCCACTTGAATAAGTGGTTACAATATTTCTTTAAATCTCCTCTCCTTCTCTAGCATTTTTTCTATCCAGACTGTGCCTTTCTTGTTTCATCCTTACCACCACCACTTCTGTTACTTGGTGATTTTAATGCCCACCATTTTCTACTGGGGGGGGGTCCTTCATTTGTGACCACACGTGGCATCTCAGTTGGAGGCTTTTCTCGCCTCTCACCCCCTCCATGTTTTTAAATACGGGTACTCCCACCCATTTTTATCCTCGTACTCATACCTCTCTTGCATCGATCTATCAGTCAGCTCTTCCTCCACTGCACTAGACTTCACCTTGTCTGTTCTAACCAATTTACATGACAGCGACTCATATTCCGATCATTCTTACTTCTCCTTCCTATTCACCACCTTTCCGTAGCCCTCGCTGCAATATGATCCGGGCAAAATTGGGATCTTTAACTCACACCTCACTGCTATTAGTGATGTTCTTCTTCAACCTCCATTGATGAGCTCCTACACAATTTCTCGACGTCATTAATACTTCGTCAGCTTCTCATTCTATACCCCAACCTCAGGCAGGCAAATCTCAGAATTGCGTGCCCTTGGTGGTCTCCTGTGCTTGTGCTCGTGCAGTATCGTATGAAACGTGCTGCATGGGGCTGGTACCGGTACAAAAGAACCCGCTGAGAGACTTCTATGATTTTAAGCAAACGTGCGATCGCCGCCGTGTCATCCGTGAAGCAAAACGCACATGTTGGCGAGACTATGTTTTCCAACCATCACCTCTGCTCTTCTATGAGTGCAAGTCTGGAAAAAATTGAGGAAATTGAGTGTAAATACTCTCCTGACCCGGCTCCTGTTCTAGGGTTCGCTGGTGTTGATGAGCAACCCCCTCGACGTTGCCATTGAACTTGGCACACATCTGGTCCGTATTTCCCGATGGCTCCGTCTTATGCCCCCTCGTTTCTTTCCTCAAAGTGCTGTCCAGAGAGATTGTACCCTGGACTTTCTTCACTCATAGAAGAACACATAATGTGCCTTTACACTTCAAGAACTGGAGGCAACCTTCTCACCTGCGATCATCGGCAGCTGGCCTGACGACATTCATATTCGTATGTTACAACATTTACATCGGTCAGCCCTTGTAGTCCCTCATACACCACTTCAATCTTATTAGGACACAAATGAGTTCTTCCCCAGCGGTGGAAAATCTGCCATTGTTCTCTCCATTCCGCACACCGTGTACTACATGACATATGCCTCCCACTATCGCCCCATCGCTCATACTAGTGCAGTTTGCAAAGTGATGGAACCTCGGTAAATCCGACTTTTAAAGTGGTAATTAGAGACACACAACAGTCTCTCCTCTCCGGCTAGTAAAATGCTTTCGTAAGGACCGTTCTACCAAAGACCCCGTACTACGCTTGGGATACGTAATGTTTCGTAATGCTTTGCTAATAATCGTACTACAGTTAATTGCATATATTTTTACCTTGAGAAGGCATATAACACAACTTGGAGGTATAATATTTGGCCCAGCCCATTTCCATAGGCCTCCGAGGCAATCTACCACCATCCTTAAGAACTTTTTAACTGACAGACCTTCCGAGTCGAGTCAATAATGTCCTTTCCTCCCCGGACTTCGACCAAGCTGAAGGTTGTCCCTCAGGGATGTGTTCTAAGCAACCACTTTTTTCTCCTTGCTATAAAATGATATGGACCTCTGTTTCTTCCACCCTAATGTTTGGGTTCATCACTCTATGTTTAACTGATTTCGCTATCGCTTGTACAGGCTAGACTGTCATCATAATAGCAGTTTCTCTCCAGCATGCGGTGACCGTGTTTCCACTTGGGCCACCACGCAATGGGTTTAAAATTTTCAAGTACCAAAACTCACCAAATTACTTTCACTAGACGCTCAGTTACCCCGATCATCCGATTGTATCTCCTATGTCTCCCGTATCCCCGAACGTGATACATTCATTATTCTAGGCCTTCTCTTTGACCGTCGGTTTCCTGGAAACCTCACATTACCTCTCTGCAGGAAACTTGTTCACAGCCGGCTAAACCTTCTAAAACCCTTGCTCATCTTTCCTGGGAGCTGATCGTCGAACTCTGCTTCGCCAACATTCACCCCGTTTTATATCGAAACACGATTTATGGGTGACCAATAATTCCGTCGGTCTCTCCCTGCTACTCTCTTTACCTAACACAATCCATCCCAAGGATTTACGATGGTTCCTTGGTGCATTTCGCTCAATCCCTTGTTGAGAGCCACTATACAGACAGCGAAATGTTCCATCCTGTTCTGTTACGCCGAGAAGCCATTGCCTTAGGCTACAATGTACGCTCTCAGACTTCAACACAAACCTTCCATTTATAAGAATGGCTCACCGATATAAAAATTTTAGTAGACATTAATTCGTTTCGCCCGCCCCTGTTTGCCTCCGTCCCTTTTCTCTTGCGCCTACATTCCCTCTTGTCTTCCCTTAAATTACCACCTTTATATTTTCATGTAGCATCTCCACTTTTCCCTAACCCCCTCTGGGAAGTTCCAGCAGGTTCGGTCTGTTCATCTCACTCCCTAGCTCAAAAGCTCAACTGCCTACGGTGGCCCACCCCCCCTTTTAGTTTTTTTGTTCCCGCTCGTTCTTTTCTTGATCACTTCCAATCCCATTCTCATGCCACCGCTGTGTACACAGAATGGCTCTAAAGTCTTCAGACGGCCGGTCGGATTCGCAGCAGTTTTTTCCGTACAGCGACGTGCTGGGGCATTTACTATCCTTCATTCTAGCATTTTTTTAACTGCTGAACTTATGCCATTCTTGCAGCACTTATACGTATCGCATCTATGCCTGTGTCCCATGCATTTGTAGTAGTCTCAGACTCCCATAGTGCTCTACAGGCAAATACGATAAAATTTGATACACTCATCCCCTAGTGCTCTTCCGTATCCAACTTGGCACGCCGTATACTCCACCAAGCATAAAGAATATTGTGTTTTGTTGGACCCTGTCCATTTCGAACTACCAGGGGGCAATGAACAGCCAGACACTTTTGGGCCCCCTGCGCGTCAGCATAACATGACCTTCCAGTTTTCTATCCGAGGTGTTCCATTTCTGGACTATTTTGCTGCATAGCTACCCAGTATTCGAACCCGTTTGCAACAACGTTGGTCCCAACTTTCTGCCGGAAACAAACTTCATTCTATTAAACCGAGCATATGGTTACTAGGCCGTTCATCCTTGTCATCAGACCGAGGTTGGGAGACACTCTCTCCCGCCTTCGCTATGGCCCACACCTCGACTACACATGGGTATCTCATGGAGAGGCACCCTGTTCCACTCTGTGAGTCATTGACAAAGTTCCAGTATCGAATAAGCCACATTCTGTAGACCTGCCCTCTCTATCAATGAGCACGCAGAATTTACCTATCCAACGTCGTCTTCGTTCTACTACTCACTCTTTACCTTCCCTTCATGCTGACGGACCCCTCCTTTAATCCTGACACCTCGTCATTGACATTCCTTGACAACGACTGATTTACTCCACAAACTCATGATGATACTTTTCGCACTCCGGATCCCCTCAGCCCTTTCTAGTTTCAGTCTCTTCTGCCCTTTACCCTTTCACCATCCACTTAACCCCGCTGTTATCCCGTAACCTATTACTCATCCATCTCCCCTTTTTGCCACCTGAAACCCTCGCTTCCTTCCTGCCCCTGCATCGCTGTATAGTCCTTGTTGCTTTAGCGCTTCTTTTTCTGTTATAAATAATAAATACTTTGGATGGTAAAGAGCTCCCTACGGAGAAGAATCTTTCAAAGTTTCATGAGGCCAAAATAAACGCTCTCTGAGTAGGTATAACAAATATATAACATAATAATATTTACCCGACAATAGTATTAAAAATCCTATTTTTTTAAAATATAAATATATATTTAGGTTTAAGTGTATTGCGGCTATATTGCTGCATCCGACTTTCCCTGTGCAGTCGACAGGCATTTAAATCGTAGCAAATTAAATAAATAACATCCAAAATAAATCCACTGTGTACATGAGAGGTGTATGTTTATCTCTGTTGTGTGTATAAAGTAACAGTTTTAGAGCCACGTGGTCCAACATCATGTGCAACTTAATTTGTAAACGAATCGCCATCCAGTGTTTTTATAATAAAAGGACACAAAGTTAAGACTGTAGAATTTATAACAAAGGAAGAGTTAATCACTCCCACAGCTCGTAGTCCTGATGAATCTAAAGCACCGGTACATGAGGACTGAAGCATATATACTTGCGGTCCAAATGAGAGTAGTGTGCGTAGTATACCGAGTCCCAAGTTAGGGATTGAAGATGAATTGTGTTGGTGGGAGACAATAAAACATCAGCTTTAACTAACCCTCGGAGTATCGATTAGATTTGAACCTAATTAACCAACCCGGTAATACACATGAGCCCTTTACCTGTCAAGTTCTTGCACATAATGACAGTCATTCTGCAACATGGGGAGAAAACTTGTGCACGGAAACATTCTCTGTGAAAGTAAAGTTTTATTTTCTGGGGGAATATATTTTAGTTTTATGCTTTACGGTACTATATAAATGTTAATTGCACAAATGTTAATGACCCAAGTACAGCCTATGTTGAAATTAACCCTAGTGACGAAACACCGAAGTAGTAGGAGAATACTTTTTTCAAACGAAATAAGGAAAATCCATATGTAATATTGTAAAATATATATTATAATATATATAAATATATATATATATATATAAATATATATATATATATATATATATATATAATATATATAAAATATTATATTACATTATATTCATTCAACGAATTAAGGAAAACCCATACATAATATAAAATATATATATATATTTATATATATATATATATATTATATATATATAATATATATATATATTATATATATAATATAGTAATGAAACACAATATTAAAAATAAGAAGCAGATTTGATTTTCGTCCTGAGAACTTCAGAAGATAATTTCTTTGTAGTACCATAAGTTACCTGGAACAGTTCGGAGGTGAACGACCCCTCTTCCTGGTCCCAAGACCAGACCAAACCTTACGAAGGACCAGATAAGTAGCATTAAACTTAAAATTGTATTTAGTTACATATGTTAGAGAAAATCGTTCTAGATACGAATCGATATTTAGATAACGCAATATGTCGAAACAACCCACTTGAGAAAAAAATAGAGAAATTCTTTAAACTCTATCTCCGACAAGACTAGAAGGAAGGTCTTTCCCAAATGAAAAGAACGGTTAGTCGCCTCTGGCCAGGGTGTGTTTCCAGTAGAAGGAATCAGAGAATGACCCGTGCAATCTAGAACAAGCGGACACCAGAATTCTAATTAACCTTACAAGGATGAAATTGAAGTGTGACTTTTCAATCCTGCCAGAATCAAGAGAGAGTATAACGCACTGTGATACGATTAGAAAGTTTCTATCTACTGCTGACGGTCCATCCCTTTTAAAACATGTTGGTGACTTGTAACTCGATCGATGTATGTACCCCGACAATACTGCGAACAATAACACCTACCTGACTGTATTTTACGTAACGCCCACTAGGGGCTTTATCAGTCCACCGGGCCCACCAGAGCTTTATCCAGTTTAACAGAAACTGTAGAGAAAGGAGATTTATATAGAAACCAGGAAATGGCGTGTATACCTCTCCTGCGTGGACGATGTTTTGCAAAAAATAAATAATGTATTAATTGATATTGGCGGGGTATTTGGTTTAGGTTCTGAATGCGAAAAAGACAGCTGTCTTAGCATCTTAAAATCATCCCAAAATACCATTGATATATCTCCACAATGAGAGTCTACTTCAACAATAATAAAATTCTCTTACCAATATGTTACACAAATTTACCACAACAACATTAACCTTAATGAAATGAACCTGGTGTAAACTAATGGAGAAAATGTTAATTTAACTAAGTTGCTGAGCAACATGGAGTAGTGGTTTCTTAGGGCAAACATGAAGTTAGTGCGTGGCTCTCTCTTCATTTAGTGATATTTTGGGAATCGAATTTCGCATGCACGGGATAGATGTATAGCTTTTACTGGAGAAAGAGACTTCATGGAAAAAAAGCATCACTACAGTGGAAGTTTACCAGAAAATTTAAAAATTTTCAAAAAACCCCAAAAAAAGTGAGATAGGGGGAAATGGGTGAAAACATCGTCTTCATTACCTACAATAAAACCCTCTAAATTAAGGAACAAAACTTTTAAGTAAGCCGTTTAAACCAAACCTTGGGCAAAAACACTAGAAACAGCACTGCCAAAAAAACCAAGAAGATAAACGAACAAAATTCCAGTTTTTAAAAGGAAATAAAGAAATAAAAGAACAAAAACAAGAGGAAAATAGTTTCGGGTGTTTTTTTAAGAAAAACCCCCTTCAATTTTCTTTGGTTTTTTTATTCCCGCTGTGGATATAAAGGGGGAATCTCAAAACCCCTTAAAAGGTTTTCTACAGCCCCTTGGGGGAAATTGGGGGGAAGAAAGGGGAAAGGGTTTAAACCCAAAAAATTTACGAGTAGCTTTTATTTAAGGGGATAAAAAACCCTTTTTCCAACATCAGGGCAGCCCGGTGTACAGGTAGGGAGGATATAAAAAAACGATTGGAATCCTTTCGGGACACGATCTCCTCACAGAGGACAAAAGGGATCAAAAAGGGAAAACCATCACATTTTGCCTAAATAGTTTCAAGGTTACATCTTCTTAATGTGCTCTGTGCCTTAACAAAAGCGCCCCCCCTCGATACCTGGAGGGGGTTTTTGGGGGGTCAACCCCCCCCTTGGCCGGTCTGAAAAACGGGCCCTTTCGTGGTGAATCAGGGTCTAATCCCCCGGGCTGTTACTGCTCCCCCGCACGGCTGGCCCAGTGACCTAGAAAAAAAAAAAAGTTTTTATTTTTCCCACACAAAACGTTTATAATGTAAAACATCACGTACTTTTTTTTTTAACATTTAGATAAAAATTTTTTTTAAAATTGAAAAAGAAGCAGAAAATTACAGCTTGGAACGCAAAATCTGATTAAACACACACGACTGTCTATGGTAAACAGGGGTTTTTGGGGGACGGGGAAAAGACCGACTTGTAAAAAATTTTAGGAAAACCAAATTTAAAGATGTAAATTTGGGGCTTTACTTTATATAAACCCAAAGGCAATTTGGGGGAAAATTTTACGTTACTTACTCAGATTTCAAAAGTCTTGAGTACAGTAATATGAGTAAAAATTTGCAGGCCTGCCTGCCCCGCCTGCCTGCCTCCCGCCCCCGCCTGCCTGCCTGCCTGCCTCCCGCCTGCCCGCCTGCCTGCCTACCTACCTACCTCCAGGTAGGTGGGTAGTTAGATAACCGCTTTGTAGAAAATTAGATTTTTAAAGTTAAATAAAACTTGGGGGAGAAAGTCACAAATATTGGGGCTGGACAGTTCACCAATAATCGGGATGGACCAGATGGGCATGCCCCCCCACCCCCCTCCTTTTTTGGGTTTGGGGGGATGTTTGTGAGGGGTGGTTGGATTGGTTAGTTGGATGTTGGGGTTTGTTATTGGGGATGAGGTTGTTCTTATGGTGAATGTTGTTGTTATTGTTGCTTTTGTAGATATGGGGTTGTATTTGTTGTGGTTAGCTTGTTGTTGGGGTTATGGTTGTGATGTAATTGTGGTTATGGGGCTGTGGAGTTGTGGTTGATATGGTGGGTTTTTGTGGTTGTTTTGGTGTTTCTTCAAACCAAAATTTTTTCATCCTACTAAGCCCATACTATTACGTCTACCCCCTTTTTCGTCTACCGAACTACTACTACACCACTACACACTAACCCCCCCACCTTATTACTACCACTACTAGCTTTATTACAACTACTAACTGTTTTTCGGGCTATTTTCTTTCCTTTCCACCGAGTTAAAACTTGACGTGCTCGAGGGCTGAGCAACGTCAAGTGCGAGTTTTTTTTTAAAGTTTCTCGAGGACTGAGCAACGTCAAGGCGAGTTTCTTAAAAATTGCTCGAGGACGAACAACGTCAAGTGCGAGTTTTTTAACGTTTTCTCGAGGCTGAGCAACGTCAAGTGCGATTTCAACGTTGCTCGAGGACAGCAAAGTCAATGCGATTTCTTAAAGTTTTCCGAGGGCTGAGCAACGTCAATGCGAGTTTCTTAACGTTGCTCGAGGACTGAACAACGTCAAGTGCGAGTTTCCTAACGTTGCCGGGGACGAGCAACGTCAAGTGCGATTTCTTAACGTTGCCGGGGCGAGCAACGTCAAGTGCGAGTTTTTTAACGTTGCTCGAGGACTGAAAACGTAAGTGCGAGTTTCTTAACTTTTGCTCGGGATGAGCAACTCAAGTGCGAGTTTCGGGGGTGACTTAAACTTTTTAACTTCCAAGTGGTGTGATTTGTGCGGCATAAACTCTAGATGGTGATGATGTACCATGTTTTATCCACCACGCTCATATTTCCCACTTCAGGTTTCCACTGCCCTTGTTTACATTCCTAATCTTTGAGAGAAAATAGAGTACAGAATGGCTGTATTCTCAGTGTTGTTACTTTTGCATGGCTAGGAGAAATGTTGTACCTCTTCACTAGATTAGTTGGAATTTGTTCTTGATTCATTAAATAAGAAGAGTGGATATAATAGATTTAGAAAGGACATAGGAAAGTATTGGTTTGGAAATAGGGTAGTTGATGAGTGGAACAGTCTACCTAGTTGGGTTATTGAGGCTAGGACTTTGGGTAGTTTCAAATTTAGGTTGGATAAGTACATGAGTGGGAGGGGTTGGATTTGAGTGGGACTTGCACATCGGAGCTTGTTTCTTGGGTGGCATTGAAAATTGGGATGGGCAAATGTTTTGTTAGTGGGATGAATTGTAAAGGACCTGCCTAGTATGGGCCAACAGGCCTTCTGCAGTGTTCCTCCTTTCTTATGTTCTTATGTTCTAAATACCGTCACGATGGAAAAATAAACACAAATGCAGTATAATGTGATCCTTTATTGACAACGTTTCGCCCACACAGTGAGCTTTATCAATCACAGATCTGTGTTTATTTTTCCACGTAAGAAGAGTCTTTGTAACAAATGTTATATTTATAGGAAGTGCTAAGCTCGTGCGGGTTATTCAGTGCAAGATGTGGTGGAGGCTCGATCCTCCATCCGCTAATAGACAGAAAGTCAACTCTCGCAGCCAGAAATCCTTCCATCCCTTGTCACAGTTGTTTAACTCCTCGGACTAGTTTTCCAATTTTTTTTTGTGTAATTCGTATACCTCACCAGGTGGATTAGACCCATAAAACACTTGGAAAACAAACCTACTTGACAAATCACTAGATTGCACCCCGGTACGGGTGGAAGCATTAAGAGGTGTTTCCTTAAGACACCTACTGTCCATGTTCACCTAGCAGAAAAATAGGTACCTGGGTGTGGGTCGCATCCTGGGGTCAAAATTGATCTAATTTGCCCGAAATGCTCTGCATAACAAGCTGCTTTCTATATAGTTTGTCACTGATGTCAGCTAAGTCTGTATACCTTGTACATGTACTTGTAGAAATAAAGATGATATTATTATTATTATTATTATTATTTATTATTATTTATTATTATTGTAAATACATCCAGTGAGAAATTTACAAAAAAATGCTGTGTCAGAACCATTAATCTTATTTTACTGTATGATTCATACGGGTTTATGGAATATAATACAAAAAATTAAAGTAATCTAGCCTGAAAGACAAAGCATTTTTACCTTTGACATACCTTTGAATTCAAAGAGATTTTCTAGTCCCAGAGCCCGGCCTTGGGCCAGGCTCGTCTGTTGCTTCTCTAGTCAACTACGCTATTACTACTGGTGGCCCGCTGACCCACATATCACAACCTGGTTTATGTTTCACCTGAACTCAAACCGATAAAAAATTATATTTGATAATTTAATTTAAGAAGATTACAGCTTATCCTCGACTTTCTGCCCATGATTTTTTTTTGGGGGGGGGGGATATGAAAAAAGTGCTAGCATAGTATTTAAGCTATGTAAGTTGCTAAACATAAACTTTAAAGTGCTAAATGGAATCACTTACCTTAAGTGTTATTAATCGCGTCCAGATTCAACAGTTAAATCCCCTCAAGGGAGGTTCCTTGATGTTCTTGATCTAGGGAACTGGATCTGTGTTCCAGTTCCCTGAATTTCGCCTGAATGCCTTCCGTCCCCCCCCCCCCCTACAAGCGCTGTATAATCCCCACTGGTTTAGTGTTCCCCATTATCATAAATAATAATAATAATAATAATCAATTAAATATCCTTGCCCCATTCTTAGGCAGTTTCTAAGAATTTTCACCGGAAACTAATGTTAAATTGAAAAAGAGATTAAAGGTTAAAACAAGAATTACCTTCAAAAAACTATTTAATAAATTCTAAGAAATAAGTTATGTGAAGGGTCGGAGTGAGTGGAAGATGGACAGTTTTAAAAATTAGTTACGCTTTATTTTCTTAATTATAATAACTATTTTGTTGATTTGGTAATTTTTAAATTAATTTGGTTGTACTTAAAGACGAGAAAACGGCTGTGGAGAAGGAGTTAGGTGAGGTTTGTCAGGAACAGGACAAGTGTTTCCTGACGCGGATCTTAGTCATATGACCCGCAGCTGCAGCTGGAAAATGTTAGATGTAAATGTCTATCCAGTGGGGATAGACTTCAAGTCAGTGGTCGCAGATGACTCGTAACTGGTGAGAATACATATGGACGTTAAATGCATGAAGTTACAGGATGCTTTAGATAGGCAGCAGGAAGGTAAACGTCTGGTTGGATGCAGTGTGTCATACCAGGGGTAGGGAATGAACACGTCAGGGTGGAAGCTGTCATACCATGGGTAGGGAATGAACACGTCAGGGTGGAAGCTGTCATACCAGGGGTAGGGAATGAACACGTCAGGGTGGAAGCAATGTCATACCATGGTGGGATGACACGTCAGGGTGGAACTGGTCATACAGGGTATGGAATGAACACGTCAGGGTGGAAGCATGTCATACCAGGGGTAGGGAATGTAAACATCAGGGTGGATGCAATGTTCATACCAGGGGTAGGGTTGAAATTCAGGTTGGAAGAAGTATCATCCGGGGTAGGGAATTAGTGTCCTGATTACTCCTGGCAGAGCTAATTAGTAAATAACACTTAAGTGGCCACTTATAGTTTTCCACCACTCAACAAAATTCTTAACCTGAGCAAGTAGTTAACCACTTCTGAAGGGAAGAGAAAAGTGTAAATCACTCTCCTTTTACAAAGGAGTGCGAGTGAACTTTGCCTCTCGATAAATAGTTCAGTTGTGTGAATATCAAAATGGTATACAATACCGACAGGATGATCTGTTAAGTCAATGGGACAAGTCTTGGCTTTAGAACGAAATAGTCGATGGTGAAGCTGACGTTCAGGTTTCCTCCGAAAACGTCAATAATTAAGTTAATGGAACATACCCAAACATTCCTCTGTAATTTAAAGAATTTCTAGGATAAGTTTTTTTTATATAATACGTTTCCAGATATTGATGCTAACATAATTTTCTTATTCGTTTCACATCATTAAGATTACACTCAACACACAGTGGAAGCAGGAATCATAAAAATAATTCACAAATTTGGGCTAATTTATGTTAATCCGATTCCATGCCAGTCAACTTTATGCAACAAGTTTATGTAATATGTGAGTTAACAGGAGTATAAGCAAGTGAGTTACGATTAATGGCACAAAAATCATAGTTTTACTCAAATCAGTTTTACAGGGTAAGAAATGTTATCCTACCTTAGTTCATTTCAGAAACTTCAGCCCGATCTGAGGTATACTACCACTACCCTAGGATGCCACCCACAATAGTAGGCTGTAACACCCAGGTACCTAATTACTGCTAGGTGAACAGGGACAGCAGGTGTAAGGAAACATTCCCAACGGTGAGCTGTAGTCATCCCTTAAAGACTGAATAGCAAATCCTGAGAATTTAATTTCGAACTGACTAATTGTATACATTTTAATGAGTCCAAGTTTTGGAATCAGATATTAACTTCATTCAGTATTGTGTCTTATATTTCTTCGCGAAGCCGTAGAAACGAAGTTCACACGCCAAATTAATTTTCTCTCTCGAGTTGAAATGATCTTAATCAAAGTAATCAAAACTTTTTTCTTGGCCCTAGTGAAGGCTGGGAACAGATAGTGATAAAAAATGCTGTAAGATTTTATTTATTACCAGATAAAATTTGGGATTAAGTACATTCCACAGAACGGGTGGGGTGTGAACCCATGGCGAGTTAGTGGTAAAACTCCATGTAAGTGCGTAAGCCACTGGTGTTTTACGATTCACTCGCCAAGGGTTTGTACCTCACCCGTTCCGAGGTTTGTAATAGTGTTATTACGATCTCGTGAGCCACTAAATACATTATTGGGAGTAAAGTCGAGCTTGTGAATGTCTCGTACAATGTTACGATACAGTGAATCACAGTTATTTGCATTCAAAATGAATTTCTGGAATGTAATTTAAATTGATAATTTTCATTATGCTTCTGGAATCAGTAGATCATACATCTTTTATTAGTAGATCATACATAAAGATACCTAACTGCTACATTTGCTTCATATTTATTGGTATTGAATACCACTACCATATTCACAGAAAGGATACCATTACCATATTCACAGGAAGGATACCATTACCATATTCACAGAAAGGATACCATTACCATATTCACAGGAAGGATACCATTACCATATTCACAGAAAGGATACCACTACCATATTCACAGAAAGGATACCATTACCATATTCACAGAAAGGATACCATTACCATATTCACAGAAAGGATACCATTACCATATTCACAGAAAGGATACCATTACCATATTCACAGGAAGGATACCATTACCATATTCACAGAAAGGATACCACTACCATATTCACAGGAAGGATACCATTTCCATATTCACAGAAAGGATACCATTACCATATTCACAGAAAGGATACAATTACCATATTCACAGAAAGGATACCATTACCATATTCACAGGAAGGATGCCATTACCATATTCACAGAAAGGATACCATTACCATATTCACAAAGGATACCATTACCACATTCTCAGAAAGAATACCATTACCATATTCACAGAAAGGATACCATTACCACATTCTCAGAAAGAATACCATTACCATATTCACAGAAAGCATACCATTACCATATTCACAGAAAGGATACCATTACCATATTCACAGGAAGGATACCATTACCATACTCACAGGAAGCATACCATTACCATATTCACAGAAAGCATACCATTACCATATTCACAGAAAGGATACCATTACCATATTCACAGGAAGGATACCATTACCATATTCACAGAAAGGATACCATTACCATATTCACAGAAAGGATACCATTACCATATTCACAGAAAGCATACCATTACCATATTCACAGAAAGGATACCATTTCCATATTCCCAGGAAGGATACCATTACCATATTCACAGAAAGGATACCATTACCATATTCACAGAAAGGATACCATTACCATATTCACAGAAAGGATACCATTACCATATTCACAGAAAGGATACCATTACCATATTCACAGAAAGAAAACTAGTACAGCCACATTACAAAAAAAAAACTCGAGTAAAGAACCTAGAAATAACTGACCTAGAAAAAAGTTTGTAAAAGAAGACGAGTTAATTGATAAAGGACGACAAGAAATTATGCCCATTACTGAACAAATTGTTCCACGAGATCTTCTCTAGGGTATCAGGGAAAATACCAAGAGATTAGTAGCAGAGTCTTGTGGAAATTTAAATAAAACAAAAGGAATTCGCAGGATATTCGAAACAGCGAAAGCAATGTGATCGCACATGATACCATCATCAGTACTGAAAGGAGGAAGGAGAATCTGCAGCCCATATAACAAGCGAAGGGAAATGAGGTAATTACCACAAAACTGGAAAAAGTGAAATATAAAGCATAGATCTGAAGACCAGTTGTATTGACAAATCATATAGGTTAAGATGCTATATATTATTAAAATGGAATAAAATACCGACATATTATGTAATAAAATATTCCTATTGGTAAAAAAAAAAATAGTTTAAAAGATGGGGTGGTAGGGGAAGTGGAATATTCAAATGGCTTCAGGAAGAAATCCAAATATTCTTCCTTGAAGCCTTTTTATCCACTTCTCCGAGGCTATGGGTCCCACAATTTACACCAGAGGTGGACCCCATCCTATTTTAAAATTATAATATATAAATATATATTTAATATATATCTATTTTTAGGTAGTAGGTTGGTAGACAGCAACACCCAGGGAAGTACCCCTTTCCTCCCAGATGACTTTTGAAACAAAAACCTGAACTGTTTTGCATGATGGTAGGATTGCTGGTTTCTTTTTCTGTCTCATAAACACGCTAAGATAAACAGGGATATCTTGCTACTCCTACTTACACTTTGGTCACACTTCACAGACACGCACATGCATATATATATTTATATACATACATCTAGGTTTTTCTCCTTTTTCTAAATAGCTCTTTTTTCTTTTTATTTCTTCTATTGTCCATGGGGAAGTGGAAAAAGAATCTTTCCCCCGTAAGCCATGCGTGTCGTATGAGGCGACTAAATGCCGGGAGCAATGGGTAGTAACCCCTTTCCTGTATCCCAATTACTAAAAAAGAGAAGAAAAACTTTATAAAACTGGGTTGCTTAAATGTGCGTGGATGTATTTGCGGATGACAAGAAACAGATGATTGCGGGATGTTATGAATGAAAAGAAGTTGGATGTCCTGGCCCTAAGCAAAACAAAGCTGAAGGGGGTAGGAGAGTTTCAGTGGGGGAAATTAAATGGGATTAAATTGGAGTATCTGAGGAGAGTTAGAGCAAGGAAGGGGTAGCAGTAATGTTAAATGATCAGTTATGGAAGGAGAAAAGAGAATATGAATGTGTAAATTCAAGAATTATGTGGATTAAAGTAAAGGCTGGATGCGAGAAGTGGGTCATAATAAGCGTGTATGCACCTGGAGAAGAGGAGGAATGCAGAGGAGAGAGAGAGATTTTGGGAGATGTTAAGTGAATGTATAGGAGCCTTTGAACCAAGTGGAGAGTAATTGTGGTAGGGACTTGAATGCTAAAGTAGGAAAATTTTAGAGAGGGTGTGGTAGGTAAGTTTGGGGTGGCCAGGTGTAATGATAATGGGAGCCCTTTGATTGAACTTTGTATAGAAAGGGGTTTATTTTATGGGTTTAATACATATTTTTAAGAAAAAGAGGAAAAATAAGTATACACGATATGATGTTAGGCGAAATGACAGTATTTTGGGTTGGATTATGTATTGGTAGATAAAAGACTGTTGAGTAGACTTCAGGATGTACATGTTTATAGAGGGGCCACAGATTTATCAGATCACTTTTCTAGTTGTAGCTACACTGAGAGTAAAAGGTAGATGGGATACAAGGAGAATAGAAGCATCAGGGAAGAGAGAGGTGAAGGTTTATAAACTAAAAGAGGAGGCATTTTAGGGTAAGATATAAACAGCTATTGGAGGATGAATGGGCTAATGAGAGCATAGGCAAATGGGGGTTCGAAGAGGTATGGGGTAGGTTTAAAAATGTAGTGTTAGAGTGTTCAGCAGAAGTTTGTGGTTACAGGAAAGTGGGTGCAGGAGGGAAAAAGGAGCGAATTGGTGGAATGAGATGTAAAGAGAGTAGTAAGGGAGAAAAAAGTTGCATATGAGAAGTTTTTAAAAGTTAGAAGTGATGCAAGGAGGGAAGAGTATATGGAGAAAAAGAGAGAAGTTAAGAGAGTGGTGGAAGCAATGTAAAAAGAGAGAAAAATGAGAGAGTGGGTGAGATGTTATCAACAAATTTTGTTGAAAATAAGAAAAAGTTTTGGAGTGAGATTAACAATTTAAAGAAAGCCTAAGAACAAAATGGATTTGTCAGTTAAAAATAGGAGAGGAGAGTTATTAAATGGAGAGTTAGAGGTATTGGGAAAGATGGAAGGAATATTTTGAGGAAATTTGTTAAATGTTGATGAAGATAGGGAAGCTGTGATTTCGTGTATAGGGCAAGGAGGAATAACATCTTGTAGGATGAGGAAGACCCAGTTGTGAGTGTGGGGGAAGTTCGTGAGGCAGTAGGTAAAATAAAAGGGGGGTTTTAAGGAGCCGGGATTGATGGGATAAAGATAGAAATGTTTAAAAGCAGGTGGGGATATAGTTTTGGAGTGGTTGGTGCAATTATTTAATAAATGTATGGAAGGGGGTAAGGTCCCTAGGGATTGGCAGAGAGCATGCATAGTTCCTTTGTATAAAGGCAAAGGGGATAAAAGAGAGTGAAAAAAATTATAGGGGGATAAGTTGTTGGTGTACCGGGTAAAGTGTATGGTAGAGTTATAATTGAAAGAATTAAGGTAAGACGGAGAATAAAGGGTAGCAGATGAACAAGGAGGCTTAGGAAAGGTAGGGGGGGTGTGGACAAGGTGTTTACAGTGAAACATATAGTGAACAGTATTTAGATAAGGCTAAAGAGGTCTTTGTGGCATTTATGGATTTGGAAAAGGGGTATGACAGGGGTGGGGTAGGGGGGCAATGTGGCAGATGTTGCAAGTGTTTTGGTGTAGGAGGTAGGTTACTGAAAGCAGTGAAGAGTTTTTTACGAGGATAGTGAGGCTCAAGTTAGAGTATGTAGGAAAGAGGGAAATTTTTTCCCCGTAAAAGTAGGCCTTAGACAAGGATGTGTGATGTCACCGTGGTTTTTTAATTATATTTATAGATGGGGTTGTAAGAGAAGTAAATGCCCAGGGTCTTGGCAAGAGGCGTGGAGTTAAAAGATAAAGAATCACACACAAAGTGGGAGTTGTCACAGCTGCTCTTTTCTGATGACACTGTGCTTTGGGAGATTCTGAAGAGAAGTTGCAGAGATTGGTGGATGAATTTGGTTTGGGTGTGCCCAAAAAAAGAAAATTAAAGGTGAATACAGGAAAGAGTAAGGTTTGAGGATAACAAAAAGATTAGGTGATGAAAAATTGAATATCAGATTGGAGGGAGAGAGTATGGAGGAGGTGAACGTATTCAGATATTTGGGAGTGGACGTGTCAGCGGAGGGTCTATGAAAGATGAGGTGAATCATAGAATTGATGAGGGAAAAAGAGTGAGTGGTGCACTTAGGAGTCTGTGGAGACAAAGAACTTTGTCCTTGGAGGCAAAGAGGGGAATGTATGAGAGTATAGTTTTACCAACGCTCTTATATGGGTGTGAAGCGTGGGGGATGAATGTTGCAGCGAGGGAAGGCTGGATCAGTGGAGATGTATGTCTGAGGGCAATGTGTGGTGTGAATATAATGCAGAGAATTCGTAGTTTGGAAGTTAGGAGGAGGTGCGGGGGATTACCAAAACTGTTGTCCAGAGGGCGAGGAAGGGTTGTTGAGGTGGTTTTGGACATGTAGAGAGAATGGAGCGAAACAGAATGACTTCAAGGTGTATCAGTCTGTAGTGGAAGGAAGGCGGGGTAGGGGGCGGCCTAGGAAGGGTTTTGGGGGGAGGGGGTAAAGGAGGTTTTGTGTGCGAGGGGCTTGGACTTCCAGCAGGCATGCGTGAGCGTGTTTGATAGGAGTGATGGAGACAAATGGTTTTTAATACTTGACGTGCGTTGGAGTGTGAGCAAAGTAACATTTATGAAGGGATTCAGGGAAACCGGCAGGCCGGACTTGAGTCCTGGAGATGGGAAGTACAGTGCCTGCACTCTGAAGGAGGGGTGTTAATGTTGCAGTTTAAAAACTGTAGTGTAAAGCACCCTTCTGGCAAGACAGTGATGGAGTGAATGATGGTGAAAGTTTTTCTTTTTCGGGCCACCCTGCCTTGGTGGGAATCGGCCGGTGTGATAATAAAAAAAAAATAAATCATATATAAACAAAGTCGATACGTGAAGGTTCGAGAGATGGTTTCAGAGGTGAGGTGAATGAACTACGAGGAGAGACTTGAGGAACTTAACCTAGCAATTTGAGGAGAGTGAAGGAACAGAGTCAATATAATTGGGGTTTAGAAAATATTGGGGAAAATAAGCAGAAAAGGCAACGAGCTGAAAAGAAGATGACAAAGATACCTGCACCAGAATTAGATTTTTTTCTTACAGAACCAACTGTCCTTGGGCAATTTGTTTTAAATAACTGCGTCTTACGCCGTATCATGTCTTGTCATCTATTCTGGGGAAGAGAGGAGAAGAATAAGTTGACCGAAGTGCAAGGAGAGGTAGCCAGGGGACTTAAACAGCAGCTGAAGACGCAAGTAAACTACAAAAATGTTGGAATATGTTTACTACCCTGGCATTAAAAAGAAAAACATAAGTGGAACGAACCAAAGGACGACGTTTTAAGGTATAAGAAAACAGATGAATAATTTCCCTTTAAAGCTAATAAATAAATTTTTGTGCAAAAGGTTATTAGACCAACAGAAGTTACGTTTGGAGGCCAAGCATTCTCAAACTTATAGAGACTACATATTCACTCGGTATTCGTCAGGAAGAGCGTCATTGCCCGTCGTCAGCATCATGTTGCTACCCTTGGCCGTCTTCATGAGGGAGCTGGACAGGCACCTAAAGTCAGCTCTGTCCAGCCGGGCTTTAGTTCGTACGTTGGTTTGCGTGCAGCCGACAGTAACAGCCTGGTTGAGCAGGCCATGATCCACCGGGGGGCGGCGGGGGCAATGATCCCCTGAACCCCCTCCAGGTAAGTATACTCCAGGTATACACAATGGGAACAAAAACTTATTGTGTTCTCTCATATTCCATCACGATGGACTCGTACTTGGTATTGGCATCAGGCAGTCTGAGCTGGGAGACTTCAATAGGTTAATGAGGGTATCGGCTTAGCGAGGGGTCAATAAAGGTGAGTAAGGGCTTCTTGGAGTGGCCCGAGGCCGAGGCAAGGCTGGTGAGAGCCAATAATGGCCTGGGCTGCGACAGCTGGGCGCCGATGCTGGCACAGTGTGTTGTGGCCGGCTGGCTAAAGCTGTGAGGATTTGCACCAGATTACCCCTGAGAGTTATGAGTAGAAACATTGAGTGGAAAGGTAGGTAAAATATATCAGTCGGGGCGGCAGGAAAGGTAGCTGACATTTAGATGATCTGGCATTGATAGTCATTAACGGGTAGGTTCCACTCAATAAAATCTTTGAATTGATGTAGTGGCGTTACTTCTTGGAAGTAATTTTTAAGAAGTATCTAGTCCATAAAAAGTCTTATTAGCAAAACTGATTACACTGTTTCCTGAACCAATATTTACTGACCTTAACTTCTTCAGTCAGCTCATTTTCGTAATGTTCTCTAGTTATTTAACCTATAATGGGCAAACTTTATTAACCTTTATCATTAATCCGTTAAAATTGTGGTAGCTGGCTAAATTATAATTGCCATGACTTGTAGGGTAAGATACAAACAATATAGAACATAATATATACTACATAAAAATACTGTGCATAAATAAAAAAGATATAATTGAGTGGCACAAACTGCCAAGTATCATTAAGTGATTGTCTTGGGCAGTTTTAAAAACTGATTAGACAATTACAAATAGCGGAATTTTTAAGTGTGAATATAGCCTGTTTATCATGGGCCAGTAGGCCTATTTCCTTTGTTTTCTACTTATTAAAAATTATATTTTTAGTTATCCCAGAAGGGGCACCAAACTTTTAAGTGGTTTTCTGAATTTTGTTTTCTTACTACAGCTTTATTTTATTTTTCTCATAACTCGAGAACGTCTCATCGAATCGGCTTCAAATTTTCAACATTCCTGTACGGTAACGAGTACCAAAATATTGGAACAACCGGCGTGTTCACGCGCCCTACGACCAAAGTTCTCCATTCTCAGCATCCTGGAATGGCTCGGATAATTCCCAAAATTCTCAGTGGCGAAAATTAAAACATTTAAAAAAGGTGCTAAAAATACGTCGACGGCGGAGAGTGAAACTGAAATGCGTAGGAGCAGATCTGACGATTATGCATAAAATAGTGCGGAATTTTTCTTCCCGTTATATCACGTTAAATAAATTGTTTATTTCTGAACGGCTTCAATATTTAATGGCTGGTGCATCTTAGGGCCATGATAGTGCTAATTATGTTTCGTTTGTCTGCAGGCAGATTTGCTGATGTAAAACAGTGAAAAACAATCGTGAAATCGATGATAAATTAGACACATGTGCAACTCTTGGGTATCTTTATTAAGGAAACGTATCGCCATACAGTGGCTTCATCAGTCCATACACAGGAGAAACTTGAACAGGAGAAGAATGAGGTAATCAGTCCCTCCTGTTCTTCAAGTTTCTCCTCTGTATGGGCTGATGAAGCCACTGTGTGGCGAAACGTTTCCTTAATAAAGATACCCAAGATTTGCACATGTGTCTAATTAATCATCGTGTCGGCTCTGTGAACCATTCATCTACGATCTTGAAATCGTTGGAATCCGAGCCGTAACTGGAGAATGACTCGTCCAATCGGCATAAAATTTTCACTAATAGTGTTTCCTGAAGGATCACGCCGCCATTGGCTGTTATATACCTAGTTTGCCAATTTTATTGGATCAAAAGTGACGTGCATTTTTTCTTCAATACCTAACGAATGCATCTTCTGACTCAGGAAATCGTCGTGACACGGCCACGCTGGTGGAAGATTCATCTGCGAAAACTTGCATTTGTGGTCTCAGTGGTGGCCTGTGCTAACCTTCCTATGGCGTATAAATATACCTAGTTGGATGAATCTTATTTTAGCCAGCTGGTCCAGTGGCTGGAAATAAATGGTATGGGCGAAACGTTGTCAATAAATGTGTGGGCGAAACGTTGTCAATAAAGGATCACATTATACTGCATGTGTTTATATGGTCCAGTGGCTAACGCGCTGGCCTAGAGTTTTACGGCTCACTTGCCACGAGTTCAGTTCCCACCCATTGTATTATATTTTCAGTGCCTCTTCTGACTGTCTTCAAAATAATAACAATGCCTTCTGTAATAGGGACGATAGTCCATGAACTTAGATCGAATAGGTGCAAATTTTCAAATTTTACTGAAATAGTTCAAAAACTTGGAATCTTGGGAATCAGATTAATTACAGAGAAATGCCTTTTCTGATTGGTTTCAAACTTATACTATTGATGGGCATTATTGAAACTGATTGTTACTTGTAGTTGTGTATTTTTTTTTTATTTTGTCTGCTTTAATAAACAAATTGTTTCCCAAATAATAACTAGTGAATGACTCTTCTCATCAGCTTCAATTATTATTATTATTATAATCAAAGGGGAAGCGCTAAACCCGGAGGATTATACAGCACCTGGGGGGGGGATGTGGAAGGCATTCAGGCTTAATTCGGGGAACTGGAGCACAGATCCAATTCCCTAAATCAAGAGCCCCTCACCAACATCAAGGAACCTTCCTTGAGGGGATCAGCTTCAAACCTTGAAATTTAGACTTTAAGGTTTGAAGCTGATCACAAGAGTCATTAAGGTATTTCCATATTGATTTTCATATTGATTTTGAGCAGTTTGGATGCCAATTTTCTCTTTTTCGTCAGTTTCATCAAACTGTGATTTTTAAAAAGTAATATTTTTTCTAGTAGGAGTTAAGACAATTATTAATTTACATAACTGAAAAGTAAACTTGAAAAAAAATATAAAAATCCTCTTTTAAGTTCAACGAGGGGAGACTTTCCTGTTTTTCGAAATATTTTCAACACCATTTTCGTTTGTTTTACTGCAAATTTTCGTTAATATTTCAATTTCTGAGTGGCTTCAAACTTAATGTGTTTGTGTATTATTGGAAATTAGTCTCTCTGGTCTTTTAAAAAAAACGTTCGAATTAGATTAGGGCAGTGTGTCCTCAATTGCTGTTTTTATTGAAGATTTTTTATTAGTTTACCGAAGATGATGACTGAACGTCTGTTCTGGTTCCCTTCAAATCTTCAATGGTAATATTTAACTGCATCTTCAGCTTATGCTGGACTCTTGACTATTCCAGTCGTATCTGAGGCTCTGGTGACAGGGGCTAGTCAGAACTGAGGCACTGGTGACAGGGGCTATTCAGAACTGAGGCACTGGTGACAGGGGCTATTCAGAACTGAGGCACTGGTGACAGGGGCTATGGAATACTGAGGCACTGGTGACAGGAGCTATGGAATACTGAGGCACTGGTGACAGGGGCTATGGAATACTGAGGCACTGGTGACAGGGGCTATGGAATACTGAGGCACTGGTGACAGGGGCTATGGAATACTGAGGCACTGGTGACAGGGGCTATGGAATACTGAGGCACTGGTGACAGGGGCTATGGAATACTGAGGCACTGGTGACAGGGGCTATTCAGTACTGAGGCACTGGTGACAGGGGCTATGGAATACTGAGGCACTGGTGACAGGGGCTATGGAATACTGAGGCAAATGGGACAGGGGCTATGGAATACTGAGGCACTGGTGACAGGGGCTATGGAATACTGAGGCACTGGTGACAGGGGCTATGGAATACTGAGGCACTGGTGACAGGGGCTATTCAGTACTGAGGCACTGGTGACAGGGGCTATGGAATACTGAGGCACTGGTGACAGGGGCTATGGAATACTGAGGCACTGGTGACAGGGGCTATTCAGTACTGAGGCACTGGTGACAGGGGCTATGGAATACTGAGGCACTGGTGACAGGGGCTATGGAATACTGCGGCACTGGTGACAGGGGCTATTCAGAACTGAGGCACTGGTGACAGGGGCTATTCAGTACTGAGGCACTGGTGACAGGGGCTATGGAATACTGAGGCACTGGTGACAGGGGCTATTCAGTACTGAGGCACTGGTGACAGGGGCTATGGAATACTGAGGCACTGATGACAGGGGCTATGGAATACTGAGGCACTGGTGACAGGGGCTATTCAGTACTGAGGCACTGGTGACAGGGGCTATGGAATACTGAGGCACTGGTGACAGGGGCTATTCATACTGAGGCACTGGTGACAGGGGCTATGGAATACTGAGGCACTGGTGACAGGGGCTATTCAGTACTGAGGCACTGGTGACAGGGGCTATGGAATACTGAGGCACTGGAGACAGGGGCTATGGAATACTGAGGCACTGGAGACAGGGGCTATGGAATACTGAGGCACTGGAGACAGGGGCTATGGAATACTGAGGCACTGGTGACAGGGGCTATGGAATACTGAGGCACTGGAGACAGGGGCTATGGAATAACTGAGGCACTGGAGACAGGGGCTATGGAATACTGAGGCACTGGTGACAGGGGCTGTGGAATACTGAGGCACTGGTGACAGGGGCTATGGAATACTGAGGCACTGGAGACAGGGGCTATGGAATACTGAGGCACTGGTGACAGGGGCTATGGAATACTGAGGCACTGGTGACAGGGGCTATGGAATACTGAGGCACTGGTGACAGGGGCTATGGAATACTGAGGCACTGGTGACAGGGGCTATGGAATACTGAGGCACTGGCGACAGGGGCTGTGGAATACTGAGGCACTGGTGACAGGGGCTATGGAATACTGAGGCACTGGTGACAGGGACTATGGAATACTGAGGCACTGGTGACAGGGGCTATGGAATACTGAGGCACTGGTGACAGGGGCTATGGAATACTGAGGCACTGGTGGCAGGGGCTGTGGAATACTGAGGCACTGGTGGCAGGGGCTATGGAATACTAAGGCACTGGTGACAGGGGCTATGGAATACTGAGGCACTGGTGACAGGGGCTATGGAATACTGAGGCACTGGTGACAGGGGCTATGGAATACTGAGGCACTGGTGACAGGGGCTATGGAATACTGAGGCACTGGTGACAGGGGCTATGGAATACTGAGGCACTGGTGACAGGAACTATGGAATACTGAGGCATTGGTGGCAGGGGCTATGGACTTTTCTAATACCACTCGATAATGCCCGTAATGTATCTGTGAATTACGTATCCCTTCAGTAATACTCTAATTGCGTTTCCTTATGTCTGCACAACACCTCGCTGCACATAACGTAAGTTACCAACCGTATTATACTTGATTATCGTAACTTATATCCATCTCCAACACCTCGTAAGTTATAGTACTGTTTACATATCCCACCCCTTGAAGGGTTGTGTCTTGGAAGCGGTGAAGGAGGGGCACTTGAGGCAAAGTATTAGAGCTCTAACAAACCATATCACGGGCGGGGCTTGAATTCGCGGTTAGTGAGTCGTAAAACTCCAGACCGACGCGTTAGCCACTGGGCGCTCACCGGGTTTTGCTTAAAGGAATCCTCGTTACCTCTCCTACCTTATTATTGAATGACCTTAATAAAGTAATTATTTTCATGACCTTAATAAAGTCATTATTTTCATAAAATAATTATAATTATTATAAGAAATAATTATGATAAACTGACTAGACATCAGCCACCATATTCGGTCCCATCAAGGTGAAGGCAAATATCATGCACAGTTATATGAGTAGGTATGATGGGGTCCTAGAGGTCAGAAATCATTAAGGTTGGTTGAATGTAGCTGAGAGGAGGGACCCGGAGGTGTGAATCCTCTCTGCAGACACAGTTACGAGGGTACAAACTAGGTAACTATTGTATACTATTTTCTCTCTCTCTCTCTCTCTCTCTCTCTCTCTCTCTCTCTCTCTGCTCCAGTTCCGCTAAGTACGTGTATTTTCATTTTTTCCTGTTTGTTGTTTCTCATCCCTTCGCCTTTTTCTTTATCGCCAATCTCCTTCTCCCCTCCCTCCTTCTTCCACTGTCTCCCTATCCCCTCTCTAGACACACCATCCAACTTCATGCAACTTTCTCCTTTCTCCTTACTCTCCCTCTCCTCCCTCCACCACCCACCCGTGCAAGAATCATTCCTTGTCTCTTTCCTTCTTCTTGCTTATATCAAACGCGATTTAAAATGATATACTGCATAAATTGTACACAATACCCACACGATGAGAAATTAGACAGTCTCCACATTGTCCTCATATTGATAAAGCCACTGGATGGTGACACGTCTACAAATAAAGATACTCAGATGAGCCACTGGATGGTGACATGTCTACAAATAAAGATACTCAGATGAGCCACTGGATGGTGACACGTCTACAAATAAAGATACTCAGATGAGCCACTGGATGGTGACACGTCTACAAATAAAGATACTCAGATGTTGCACATGCGTATAATTCTTCATAAAAAAAGTCTGCCTCACAAACGGGTAGTCACTACTCGTGAGTGCAATAAGACAGTCATATTTCAACTGTTCAAGGCACCTACAACAGTCACCCATTTGACTGTTTCTACAAAAGTGCTATTATGCTTGCGGTTAAGAGGACAGACTGAAGGCTTTACAGATTTCATCTGTTTATGTGGCTCATCCTGCTTAGTGGAATATGACAAGGAGACAGCTGGCTTTTGTTCCCACTAATATTACATATATTTAACGACACACTTCTAATGTTCCTGTCAACAATTTTTCCTCCTCTATTTCTCTCCTACACTAAATTCCTTACTAGATTTCCAACGTCATTATTTCAACTTCTCCTATGCGCTTACAGATGCTAGTGTTTTTATTATGTTTTTTTAGGTTGCATAAACCCGAAAAAGTACATTTAGTAAAAAAAGTAAATTGAGCATAATGGATTATATACGTCTGACAACGAGGTGCAGCAAATAATGAAACGTTCTATTCTGCACGATTGTTGCTGGTGATGCTGGAATAAGCTAACTCCTCTTAAGAAATCTCAATTGTTAGAATAAACCTACATTCCTTCCCCCACCTCTCTAGAAACCCACATTCCTTCCCTCACCTATCTAGAAACCCACATTCCTTCCCTCACCTCTCTAGAAACCCACATTTCATCCCTCACCTCTCTAGAAACCCTCATCCCATCCCCACGTCTCTAGAAACCCGCATCCCATAAACCCACCTCTCTAGAAACCCACATTCCTTTCCCCACCTCTCTAGAAACCCACATTCCTTCCCCAGCCTCTCTAGAAACCCACATTCCTTCCCCAGCCTCTCTAGAAACCCACATTCCATCCCCCACCTCTCTGGAAACCGACATCCCATCCCCCACTTCTCTAGAAACCCACATCCCATCCCCACTTATCTAGAAACCCACATTCCTTCCCCCACCTCTCTAGAAACCCACATTCCTTTCCCCACCTCTCTAGAAACCCACATTCCATCCCCCACCTCTCTAGAAACCCATATTTCATCCCCCTCCTCTCTAGAAACCCTCATCCCATCCCACGTCTCTAGAAACCCGCATCCCATCCCCCACCTCTCTAGAAACCCACATTCCTTTCCCCACCTCTCTAGAAACCCCACAATCCTTCCCTCACCTCTCTAGAAACCCACATTCCATCCCCCACCTCTCTGGAAACCCACATCCCATCCCCCACTTCTCTAGAAACCCACATCCCATCCCCCACCTCTCTAGAAACCCACATTCCTTCCCCCACCTCTCTACAAACCCACATTCCTTTCCCCACCTCTCTAGAAACCCACATTCCTTCTTCCACCTCTCTAGAAACCCAAATTCCTTCCCCCACCTCTCTAGAAAACGACATTCCTTTCCCCACCTCTCTAGAAACCCACATTCCTTCCCCCACCTCTCTAGAAACCCACATTCCTTCCCCCAAGTCTCTAGAAACCCACATTTCATCCCCCACCTCTCTAGAAACCCACATCCCATCCCCCACCTCTCTAGAAACCCACATCCCATCCCCATCTCTCTAGAAACCCACATCCTTCCCCCACCTCTCTAGAAAACTCACATTCCTTCCCCACCTCTCTAGAAACTCACATTCCTTCCCCCACCTCTCTAGAAACCAACATTCCTTCCCCCACCTCTCTAGAAACCAACATTCCTTCCCCCACCTCTCTAGAAACCAACATTCCTTCCCCCACCTCTCTAGAAACCCACATTTCTTCCCCCACCTCTCTAGAAACCCACATCCCATCCCCCACCTCTAGAAAACCCACATCCCATCCCCCACCTCTCTAGAAACCCACATCCCATCCCCCACCTCTCTAGAAACCCACATCCCATCCCCCACCTCTCTAGAAACCCTGTGAAGGCTTACTCAGCCCTGTAACAACTTCAGACAGTATTACCAAGGCTGGCTCCTCCTCAGGAAAATTAATGAATAGAAAAAGAACAAAAAACTGACAAACATAAACACTTTATTATTTAGAAAATTTAAAATATAAAACACTTAAATTTGAAATATTGATCCTACCTTAAAGAAAATGAAAAATGAAAAATATAAATGATATCTGAGTTCAACGCAAATATATATATATAAAACTTGGGTGTCTGGTGTTGGTGACACTGCGTGTTGTTGAAATCGTAGCCGTTGCCGCTTATGGGGGGGGGGTCGCAGGTGTTGGTGACAACCCCCCCATCTCGTTTTTCACAGATTTTATAGCCGTCAATAATCCGTCCAGATGACAGGAAAGAAGGGTTTTTTCCACTGCAACGATGAGGGGTTATATCCTGCTACTTGCATACACAAACAGGTAAGTGGATCAGAATTTGGGACGTCTCAGAACGTTAGTCCGTCTCCTTCAATTCTACTTGTTGAATAGCAGGTGACCCTCTCTGTCCTTTCAAGCTGTAAAGAGATATTACCCACTGCTTAAGAAATCACTCTCCATGATAAGTACAATACCTAAAAGATGTGGTGATTATTAAAACATTTTAACCTATCAAAACTGAAAGGACTAAGTTAATTATTGGTCAAAAGTGAAGCTTTCAACCAATAAGTCCACTAAAATATGATCAGGCGTGTACTTACAGTAGTGTTGGGAGCTGTGAGTCGAGTGATTTACTGTTTGACCGGAGCCCCACACGTCACCTTTCGGGGGGGGGGAAGGAGAGGAAGGGATAGCGGGAACTAGACTGACCCTTCCTTAACAAGCAGCCGGCAATCAAACTATCACTTTCGGGGAGGGGGAAAAAAGGGGGGGGGAATATCGGGAGCGGGACTTACCCTACCTTAAAAAGTAACCGGCAATGAAACTATTGTTACTATATACTCCCTCGCTACTCCTATCTATTGAACTTTTCCCTCACACTCCCCCATACCAAGGCTTATAGTCAAGGAGTATAAGAAGAATAGGCGAGGAAAAAGTTCTAACATGTGGAAGCCGCGTAAGGCAAAAAATCTTCTACTGACTGTCACGACTTAACCAGTCAGAGAAATAATTGGATGAACCATTGATATACACAATATGGAACTTAAAAGCCTGTAGTGCCAATGTCCACCTCAAGAGGCGATTGTTGGTTCCCTTAAAAGTTTCTAGGTATATCAAAGGTTTGTGGTCCGTTTCTAAAATGAATTCTTTTCCCAGCAAATAAAATTTAAGTTTGGAGATACCCCACACAAGGGCCAAACATTCCTTTTCTATGGTGGAGTATCTCGTTTCTGCGGGAAGGAGTTTCCGGCTTAGGAAGCATACAGGGGAAGGGAGTACCATCATGGTATTGTAGTAGCACCGCACCTAAGCCAGTATTGGAGGCATCAGTTCTTAAACAAAATGTTTTATTAATATCTGGAATCTTAAGTTTAGGGTCTTTCGAAAAGATACTTTTAATCTCATTAAACTTTTCCTGAGCTACGTCGGAAAGTTCAAGAGGTTCCTTCACAGACTTTTTAAGGAAGTCGGATAAGATGCCTGTAAGATAAGTAAGGTTCGGGATAAACCGTGCATAAAAATTTACAGAGCCGAGAAAGCTAAGCATGAGCTTCTTGGTTTTGGGGAATTTAATTTCTAATAAAGCTTTGATCTTACTGGGGAGAGGCTGCAGAGAGTTATTAGAAGTATCATCCAAGATATCTAATCTTGTTATACCCAAGGAAGCATTTCTTCGGCTTGGCAGTGAGGCCATGTGAGCGTAACCTACGCAAAACTGATGTTAATGTTTGGATATGTTTGCCCCACGTGGATGTCATTACGTAAATGTTATCAAAATAAACTGAAACATTTGGCATATTACCCAAGACCTTTCTCATCAGTCTCAAGTAGGTAGCACAGGCAGTTACCAAACCCGAAGGCATAGTTCTATATTGCATCAGCCCCTTGGTGGGTAAGAAAAGCGGTGTACTGCTTAGAAGAAGGATCTAACATTACTTGATATGCCTGCGCAATATCAATCTCTGAAAAGAAGGAAGCGTCATAAAATTTGTGCAGATCGCTATCTATTAAGGGCATAGGCTCACTCCCACCGAGTTATAGCATTAAGGCCTCTGAAGTCAATAGCAAGTCTATATGAATTATCCTCCTTCTTAACCATGACTACTGGTGAGCAAAATGCAGATACTGAAGGTTAAAATGATCTTTAGTTTTAATAATTTGTCTACCTCTGGGTCAAATACATCCCTAAGGTGAACTGGAACTGGGTAATAATTTCGTTTGATAGGATTGTCCGTCACTAAGTCATTCCTTGGGGTCTACCGTGGGGTAACACTGGAATATCAGTAAAGACGTCTGAAAAGTTACTCACACATTGAAGTAGTTCATGTCTCTTATGGTCATCCAAAGATTCATTAATATTAATGTTTTTTGCCCCCCGAGTGGTTGAGAGTCACCAAGTCTGTAGTTCTCCGCCCATAGTCTAAGTTAGAGGTGTCAATTACACACACCTTACTTCTTCGTTGTCTTAACAATTTCTGTGAAAAACCAAGTCAAAGTTATTAAGGCAATTAACCGAATTTCATCGGTAATATTTCTTAAGGATGTTAAATATGATAAAGCTTAGGTTTCCCTTGACTTCATAGGTAGTCAACTTTCCCAAAAATTTTTTAATACTTTAAAATGGACCTTTCCATGCTACTAATAATTTATTTGACTTGATAGGAAAAGTACCAGAACTTCCATCCCCTACTTTAAAACTTCTCCTCTGACTTTTGGAATCAAAATAGGTTTTGTACTGGTCCATTGACAAGCTTAGGTTTTTCGAAACTATTCAGAGGTCTCCTCAAGTTTGGATCTAAGATAAAGGGAGAAACTGATAAGAAACTGAACCTCAGCCTTTACGCCCTCATTAGTCCGTAAGTCATGAAGATGGACAATGGGCCTCTGGCCTGTCTACCATAGAGAAGTTCAAAAGGTGAAACCCCAGAGAGTCACTGGAACTTCCCTCATGGCAAACAAAGCACAGGGTAGGTAACGATGCCACTCCTTGGGTTTAAGGGAGCAAAGTTTCCTTTGAAATGGACTTGAGAATCGAACCCGGGCGCTCAATCCTCCCATTACAGCGGGATGATAGGGTGGGGTGAAGAGAGGCTTCACTCCCAGAAGTTGGTACAGATGTTGCATTAAGTCAGAGTGAATTGTGTCCCACGGTCAGACAAATTTCTCTAGGGATGCCCACTCTGGAGAAGATGGACAAAAGGGCTTCACACCTCTGTAGTGATTATGGTCTTTAAGGGAACGGCTTCAGGAAACTCGAAGCATAATCAACTAATGTTAATATATATCTATGTCCCCCAATGAAAGTGGAGAAAAAGGGACCAACGATGTCAATAGCTACTCTTTAAAAAGGGTACCATAAAGATTGGCATTTTGACCATGGGTACTCGCCTGGTAACCTCGGGAGGATGACAGTTGTAAACTTTACACGATCTAAAAATGGGTTGTGACATCTGAGGACATTTTTGGCCAAAATTGGGTTTCCCTAATTTTTTTTAAGGTTTTACGATGCGAGAAATGTCCGCCACTGGCAGGTCATGAGCCAATTTAAGAAAAAGTCTCTCTGCATTGACTTGGAACAACTAAGATGGAATAGTCTTTCTCCTTGAATTTAATTTGAATACTGATTTATACAAGATATCCTTTATATATTCAAAATTTATAATGAAAAGTTTTTCCTTTGAATAACTTGATTTTGTTTAGCTGCTTTATGGCAATTCTAAAGAGAAGGGCAATTACTTGAAAATTGACAAAGGGTTCCTTCGATATATCAAAAGGCTAAAGCAGGAAAATCAAAGGAGGACAGTAGGAGAACCTGGGCTTTGGTCTGAGCCCTAGTCAAGACATTTATGGTATCGGAGGTGATATCTTCACTTTCATCTACAAGTGAACCGGTGATCCTACTACCTCGCTTTCGAGAGTACATCAATGGTTTTTTAATCCCACATGAATATTCCGAGACATTGTCTAATCTGGACTTTCGAGGGGCTTCTCAGACTCTACAGGAAGAGGATCTGAAAAGCTTATGTCCACCTTTTGTGAGGAAAGGTCAACCTCAGAAGGAAGAATGGCACCTTTTACATTACCTACTAGTACGGAGCAAGAAATGATGAGAGCTAGTACGGCTTCACACCAACCTGTGAACCATTTAGACCTAATGTAACAACGGATGGTAGGAAAAGTGTCCGTATGGCCCAAGTAGTCTGAAAGTATAGCAGAGGAATGAGTTTCTTTAAGGTTAGAGAACAGCTTATCAGAAATGACTATACATGTGCATCCAGTGTCTCGTAAAATGGTAGATACATTAAATCAAAGCCTCTAGTGGAAAGTAAAATGACTTCTTTTATTCCTGTTTGTCATTTGTGTGGTGTTAAGGGACATAAACGTCCAGATTGTCCTTCTAAGAAGGTCCAAAAAGTTGGAAGATGTTTTAAAGACTGTAATGACCAAGCACCCTTCTGTTCAGGAATACTTAATGGACTTAAGGTCTGATGAACCCTTGCCCTTAGGGTTCGATCCCTTTAGGTCTTTATAGGAATTGTGAGCCTCAGCATACACGTCAGCAGCCTCAGCAACTTCCTCAGCTTTAATCAGGTTACGTTCTCTGATGAATGTTCGTATCTGGTGAGGAAGAGCTGTCAGGAACTGGTCAGCAACCACGAAGTCTCGAAGAGATTCATAACTGATCAATTCCTGAACTCTCTATCCAAAAGTCGAACAAACGAGTGTTACCTGTAACTGTTGAAAGTTCTGGCCAGGCTGTAAGGTAGCATACCTGAAATCTTTCTTGTAAGAATTAGTGGTTTTTTGATATGCTTTAAGGATTGCCTTCTTAAGTAGGTTATAATTACATATGATATCCTGCGATAAAGTTGCATAGATATTCAAAGCTGTACCGGAAAATAACATTCCCAACCTGGTAGCCCAGGTGTCAGCAGGCCATTCACAGAGGGTAGCGGTATTTTCAAACCTGATAATGTATGAAGTTATGTCTTCACCCTCTGTGAAGGGAGGTAAATTAGGTGTTGGAATATGTGCACTAACTGCATGATGTTCAATTACTCCTTCCTCTAATTGTTGTTGTGTAATAGTTAACTTTTTATTCCCTAATTCAAGGCGAGCTTTTTCGAGCTCGCGATCCTTTTCTCTCTCTATTAACTCGAGTTCTCTAGCTTTTCCTCACGTTCTCTAGCTTTTTCCTCAACTTCTCTATCCTTTGCTCTTTCCTCAAGTTCTCTTTAATTTAAGTCTATCACGCACCTTTTTGTCTTCTCTCTCCCTTTCTAACTGTCTATCTTGGTTTTCTCTTTCAATTCGATCTCTCTCCTTTTTCTCTTCTCTTTCCCTTTCTGTCTCTCTTCTCTCTCAATTCTCTCTCTTTCAAGTCTTTCCTGGATCTTAGCACTAATGAAAGATTCTAAATTTTTCCCTGTTATTCCTAACTTACTTCCAGCAATCATCCAAAACTGGTATTCCTCCATACTTGCAAGAATAACTTAAACTACCAGGGGAAAAATGAAACGGGTAACAAAGAAAATGGAGGGTTCAATTCCTGCTCCGCTCAAACTGTAAATAAACCAGAGGGCTCGATCCCTACTTCAATTAAACAATATGTATTAATAAAAAGAAGGGTTTTATGGCCCGGGTCCGAACAAACAGTTAAGGTAATGGGGTCCCTTGACCATCCAATCTTCTCACCAACAAATCAAGAGTGTCCTACGACGTTCCCTTGAATAAAATAAAGAGCTCAATTAAACAAATTTCACTGGAAAATCTCGGGGCCCTAGAGTCTAATCCTCCAAAGTGTTTCAAGCTCGAACAAAAAGGGGGCAGAAATTAAAAATTATATCCTGCCTGACTTGACTTACAATAAATTGAGACTAAAACAATCACCAAATCTTTTAAAAACCTGTACTGTAAATCCTACCATAGAGAATGATTACTCATGGGTGGTGTAACCATCTGTGGTATGCGGCGTTGAAGTCCAATGCAATTCGAGATGGAATTGAATCTTGATTCAGTAGAGTTGATCCTGGCAAGGTCGCCACTTGTGAAGGCTTACTCAGCCCTGTAACAACTTCAGACAGTATTACCAAGGCTGGGGCTCCTCTCAGGAAAATTAATGAATAGAAAAAGAACAAAAAACTGACAAACATAAACACTTTATTATTTAGAAAATTTAAAATATAAAACACTTAAATATGAAATATTGATCCTACCTTAAAGAAAATGAAAAATGAAAAATATAAATGATATCTGAATTCAACGCAAATATATATATATAAAACTTGGGTGTCTGGTGTTGGTGACACTGCGTGTTGTTGAAATCGTAGCCGTTGCCGTTTATGGGGGGGGGGGTCGCAGGTGTTGGTGACAACCCACCGGCTCATTTTTCACAGATTTTATAGCCGTCAATAATCCGTCCAGATGAGAGGAAAGAAGGTTTTTTTCCACTGCAACGATGAGGGGTTATATCCTGCTACTTGCATACACAAACCGGTAAGTGGATCAGAATTTGGGATGTCTCAGAACGTTAGTCCGTCTCCTTCAATTCTACTCGTTGAATAGCAGGTGACCCTCTCTGTCCTTTCAAGCTGTAAAGAGATATTACCCACTGCTTAAGAAATCACTCTCCATGATAAGTACATTACCTAAAAGATGTGGTGATTATTAAAACATTTTAACCTATCAAGACTGAAAGGACTAAGTTAATTATTGGTCAAAGGTGAAGCTTTCAACCAATAAGTCCACTAAAATATGATCAGGCATGTACTTACAGTAGTGTTGTTAGCTGTGAGTCGAGTGATTTACTGTTTGACCGGAGCCCCACACGTCACCTTTCGGGGGGGGGGGAAGGAGAGGAAGGGATAGCGGGAGCTAGACTGACCCTTCCTTAACAAGCAGCCGGCAATGAAACTATTGTTACTATATACTCCCTCGCTACTCCTATCTATTGAACTTTTCCCTAACAAACCCACATCCCATCCCCCACCTCTCTAGAAACCCACATCCCATCCCCACCTCTCTAGAAACCCACTTTCCTTCTCCCACCTCTCTAGAAACCCACATTCCTTCTTCCACCTCTCTAGAAACCCACATTCCTTCCCCCACCTCTCTAGAAACCCACATTCCTTCCCCCACCTCTCTAGAAACCCACATCCCATCCCCACCTCTTTAGAAACCCACATCCCATCCCTACCTCTCTAGAAACCCACATCCCCTCCCCCACCTCTCTAGAAACCCACATCCCATCCCCACTTCTCTAGAAACCCACATCACATCCCCACTTCTCTAGAAACCCACATCCCATCCCCACTTCTCTAGAAACCCACATTTCTTCACCCACCTATCTAGAAACCCACATTCCTTCTCACACCTCTCTAGAAACCCACATTCCTTCTCCCACCTCTCTAGAAACCCACATTCCTTCTCCCACCTCTCTAGAAACCCACATTCCTTCTCCCACCTCTCTAGAAACCCACATCCCATCCCCCACCTCTCTAGAAACATACATCCCATCCCCACCTCTCTAGAAACATACATCCCATCCCCCACCTCTCTAGAAACCCACATCCCACCCCCACTTCTCTAGAAAACCCACATTCCTTCCCCCACCTCTCCAGAAACCCACATTCCTTCCCCACCTCTCCAGAAACCCACATTCCTTCCCCCACCTCTCTAGAAACCCACATTCCTTCCCCCACCTCTCTAGAAACCCACATTCCTTCCCCCACCTCTCTAGAAACCCATATTCCATCCCTCCATCTCTCTTTAAATTCCTCATCAATAAATCCTATGTTGTAAGCGGTAAAAAGGATGTGTAACCCCACAAATTGGAATATATTCAGAAACTTTAATGTAGTTTAAAAACTTTACAAACGACTACGTTACTTAACACGACTTGGTTATTCTGGACGACTAACCGTAACACAGTATAAAGTTCCTCTCCGTACTGTGGATTGCTTTTGAAATATTCCAGTGTAATAATGTTAGTAGAATTACCAAGAGCATGGATGAGTTAGCCTACAGAGTGCTTCCTTAAGACACCTGCTGTCCCTGCTCATCTCACAGTAAGTAGGTACCTGGGTTTTAGCCGATTGGTTTGAGTCGCATCCTGGGGGACAAAATTAACCTAAGTTGCCCGAAATACTTTGCATAACTAGGGACTTTCCATGTGGCATGTCACTGTTGTCAGCTATGGTCTGTATAAGTTGTGTCATGTACTTGTACTTATTATTATTATTATTATTATTATTATTTATATTATTATTACTGCAGTGATTATGTTTTAGCATTTCACTCTAATACTTATATATCCTCTGTGTCTGTGTATTGTAACAGCTTGACAAAGTTCCTGGAGAGTGAAACGTTGCCACAAAAAAATGTCGCATTAATTGCACATGTGTCCTTTTACCTGAAATATTCCAGTCATGATATTGTGAATTTTCTTTATGATATTCGTATATATGGTTGACAGAATCCCGACGCTGCCCCAGGTATATTTTTTTGTCTCGTAAGAAAAGATACACTATGTAGTTCTTCCACTGGTTTCAAAAGACTTTTTTTTCTGCATTTGCCATGTCAGGAGGTGGGTGTGGAGGTCTCTCAACCCCACACCCACCTCGTCACAATGAAAGTAGGGAGACTAGTGATCGTGCATCCTCCTTGTCAGAAGGCAGATTTGGATGACTTGCAACCCCATACCTGTCTGAACACGAAGTGGGTGTGGGGGAACTCGGGGGAAATTCATGCTTCTGCACATACACTGTCAGGAGGAAGGTGTGGGAGGACTCACGTCTCTACACTTACCTGGTTAGGAGGGAACTGGGGACTTGTGCTTCAGCACTCGTCTTGTCAGGAGGTGGGCGTGGGGGACTCGTACCACCCCCCACACACACACGTACCTTATTAGGAGGCACTGAATGCATCTTAATTTTTGATTGAAATCAACTCTGCTGAGTATTTGAATTACAACTGATGAAAGCGATAATTAAATGGTCCCGCTGAGCGTCACCCCACAACTAAATTTTTTTCATGCCGTATATATTTTTTATACTTGAAATCGGCATTAAAAAGAGTGCAGCAAAAAACCCTACCATGGGTCCAACCCCTTTCCCTCAAATTAATACTTTGGAATGCCGTATATATTTTTGAAATCAATATAAAATGACTTTAAAATGTCCCTCAACATAGTGCAACAAAACAATGCCCACTTAGCGATCCCCGCCCCCTTCAATTAAAATTTTTGAACGCCTTGTGCACTGAAACCTGCTTCTGGGTACACCAACTAAGTTACTGGAAAACAGAGCATACACGTAAATAAAAAAAATCCTCGTATAAATAGTAAGACAAATATGATATCAGCCAAGAGATGTAGCTCTGTCAGTGAAGTTTATGATAAATGAAACATTAGTGCAACATTTCGGTATCTTTATTCTGAAACGTTTCTATAATAAAGATTTATTAACTAGTTAATAAATTTATTAACTAATCTGTTAAATCATTTATAAAAATGTTTGTTATACAGCACGAGGTCAGACAGTTGTAAATCTACATGAATGGTAAATGAATCTTCAATATTTCTGAGAATATGAAAATTATAGGTGGAAAACATATGTAAATAACATAAAAACATAAGCAGTGAGGTTGAATTAAAGACAATTTACTTAATAATAAACACGAAAACATATTTCCAAACTGAATCAAAATTATGATAAAGCAAAACAAATCATGAAAGTGAGTCAAAGCTAACATACTGAAATATACAAAAGCAGCGAAAAGGTGTATAAATCAGCCGGAAATAGACTGTCTCTGATCCACAAAGATCAAAGGTTACGTGAGTTGCATATTCACGGAAATGGCATAAGATAAACACCATCGCAGACACCTATGGCATAAAAGGCATGGGTCACAAAGAAGCAGGAAACTAATGCCCGTGTCAGGAAGCAGGACAAGTGTTTCCTTACCCGGGTATTAGTCATATGATGACCCACAGCTGGAGCTTTTAGTCACCTAACCGAGGTCTTTCGCAGGCTTTCCGGTCCAACTCTTCAAAAAAATTATGGTTATGATTATAGCTATTAGAAATGAGAGGTTCACGAGAACACGGTGGTGTGGTTGAACACGCAGGCTTCAGTAAACTGTTGTGTGAAGCGTTGAATCAACCAGACTAGTTTCTCGGAGGTGGCGAGCAAAGAAGAAACAGCTCGCTGAATGACACAGGCCAACAACAACAACAACTACAACTACAACAACTACAACAACAACTACAACAACAACAACAACAACAACTACAACAACAACTACAACAACTACTACTACTACAACAACTACTACTACTACTACTACTACTACTACCACCACCATTATTATTATTATTATTATTTATTATTATTATTATTATTATTATTATTTCTACAAGTACATGTACAACGTATACACACCTAGTTGACATCAGTGGCATACTGTATAGAAAGTCCCTGGTTATGCAGAGCGTTTCGGTCAACACAACCCGCACATAGGGGCTTACGACGATGTTTCAGTCCGACTTGGACCACTACCACTACCTCCTCCTGCCTACGTATACTCCCTCCTTCTCTCCTTTTCGTTAGTGTGACTTTGTAAATGGTCCAAATCGGACCGTAACGTCATCGTAAGCTCCTCTCTTCCATGTGCAGGTTATTTGTGTATCGTTCCAGTCACGGTATTGTGCCTTTTTTTGTTTTGTCATTTCGGATAAATTAGGTCAGTTTTGTCCCAGGATGCGACCCACATCAGTCGGTCAACACCCAGGTACCTACTTACTCCTAGGTGAACAAGGACAGCAGATGTCTTAAGAAAACACTTCCTAATGTTTTCGTCCGTACCGGGTGGTAAGTCTTTCACAAACAATGGTGAAGTTCAGTAGCCTCAGTCACGACTCTACCAAATCCAAAGCAACTCAGAAAAACATTCGTCTCTCACCCTGCGGGCTGAGAGGACGCTTTCTGAGCCTGCTCTTGCTTACACCTGGTGGCGAACCGTGTACTACAGTACGCAAGATGGCGGATCGTCAAGGTAGAAGAGTAAACACGGTCTGTGTGGAATTTATTCGTGGCTCTCTCAGTGGTGCAACGATGCATGTCTTGTTGCCTACCATCATTCGCGACGTCTATGGCATCCCCACTGAGGAATTATATGGTGTGGCTCTCAATGGGATGTCGAGGTTTTTTGTAAAATTCGCAAATCCCGGGGCTTTTACTCCAAGATTGTGGAAGCTTTTCAAGAGAGGAAAATGGCGGTGAATTCAGCCGTAGAGGTATGCCTGCATGACGTCTCCACATACGTCACCTGGGCGGAGGAGTATGTTATTCGGAAAGTTTTTGGTAAATACGGCACGGTACATGCAGCGACCAAGGGAGTATGGAGGGAGGGCCCATACGAGGGGCCCCCAGAAGGCTCCTGCACCTAAAGATGACATTAAAACAGCCGATTCCATCTTACGTTTATCTAGAACACTACAGGACCCAAGTTTTTGTTCACTATGCGGGCCAACGTAAGACATGCAGGTTATGCAACTCGTATGACCATATGGCTGCTCAGTGCTCCAGACGCCTGGTTGTACGTATCCGGGAACCTTCTCTGTGGTCCTAAGAACCGAGCCTTTGATCTGGAGACTGGTCCCCTCGCCTGAAAAAGGGACCTAAGCTTTGGAGTGAGGAAGTACAACAAGGGGAAAAGCGGTCTAGGGCGTGCGCCACCCTGTCGTGGACACAAACAAACGTGCCCACGCCACCTTGAGACCTACGGAGCCTGGGGGGTTGTCACAGGAAAGTTTTGCTGGAGAACGTGCTAAACGATCTCCGGATGGGGCAGAGCAAGCCCAGACGTTTCACAGGAGAGTCAAGAAGTGGTGAAGGATGATTCGCCAAAGATGGGGACCTGGACGTGCCTCAATGACACGGATGCATGAGGTGGTGGTGGAAGTTCACCAGGAGGCTCGTCTGGTGAGGAGATGTGTGTGGAAGTTGGTTTCCCCAAACGGACGGCAGGAGTGTCGGATATGGACGAGGTCCGACACCGGGACAGCGTCCGGGGAAGAAATTATGGTCGAAAGTGGCTGAGGCGCCTCCTGCAGACAGGGTTGGGGCAAGCGCCCAGCATGTGGGTAGGGCACGGGGGGGTGAGGGGGGCCTTGGGAAGTCAAAGGCAAAGAAGGTCGTGTAATGTACGTGTGGGAACGGGAAAGACCCACAAGCATAGAGGAAAACCTTTTGTGAATTCAAGTGTGTTACCATCATGTAAATGGTCTGCGGGCAGAGTTTAAGTGTGTGTGGATGGAGTGGTTCTTGCGCAATATGCTGTGGACGTATGTTTCATACAAAGCACAATTAATAAGTTTGGGCGAGGGGTTATGGTTAAAAGGCTACCGAATGTATGTTAGCAGTTCTTTAAAATTAAAGGGTGGGTAGCAAATAGCGGTGAAGGAGTCCAGCCCTTGGCGTGCCCCTTAAAAATGGGAGAGGGGGAGGTGGGAGGGTGGTGAGGGTAGATGGGTACTGGGGTGAGGTGAGGGTTTTTTTTTAAATGGCGTTTACATCCCAGCGGAAAGCAACACTAATGTTAAAGTAGAATTTGTGAGGGAGGTTTTAAAACGTTTTACACTCGGGTTTGCCGTTCATTACCGTCAAGGGTGGGGATTGGAATTGCGTTATCCGCCATGGCGATGTTGAGCCGCGGGGGGGCTGGGTGCGTTTTACCTGTCTTACGGAATCTGCTGGGGGATGCAGGGTTTATGATGTGGTGGGGCGGGTGGGTGGGGGGTGGAGCATACGTTCGTTCGAGGGCTAGCGGCCCGTCTGGATAGACTTTATGTAACACAAGGGATAAGATTTGGGCACGTACAGACTTTTGATGTGGGGTTTTCAGATCACCGTGCAGTGCTAGCGGACTTGAACTGGGATGGAATGACAGGGTTTTAATCCAGGTTATTGGAAACTGAACGTGCGGCTAGAGGGGGGGGGGGATGGTTCAGCTTTTCAGGACTGGTGGAGGAATATTTGGGAAACGCAGGGGCAGGTAATGTTTTTTGGGAATGGTGGGAAACGCTTGCCAAACCTGGAAAGAGATTTTATTATAAGAAGCGGGGAAAAGAGGAGGCGAGGTGGAGGTATGGGCTGCAAACTATCTGGAGGGGCAGCTAAATGATTACTATGTGGGGGGCGGGAGTAGTAGGTATGACACATTGAACATCTTCGTAGTCGACTTGCAGAAATTCACAATGAACGTTTCAATGCGGTTCGAGTCAGAGCAGGTATGGAAGAAGTGCTATGGGGTGACAAACCTTCGGGTTGTGCCCTTGCGCAAATTTAGGGTCAGGCAACAGGCGACGTCCCTCTTGCAATTGGAAGTATGCACGAGTTTGGGTGGTTACCTGCCGGGTCAAGTACTTCTCACCACGGACAGCATGAGTTTTTATGCCGACTAAGGTTTGGGGAAAAGCTACGGAGGGGAGATAGGGGGGGTCCAGGGGTGGCCTGGTGGGGAGGGATTTCAGAAAAGTTATAAGTGACGGGGATAGAACGGTACTAGAAGGTAGAATTCGAGTGGAGGAGGTAGAGGAGGCAAATTTTATATTGATAAAGGAAAGGCACCGGGTATAGATGGCATTTCGAATGATTTTTATAGGGCGCATTGGGGAAGTATTAAGCATTGTTTGGTTGATGTATTAAAATTGCAAAGCTCACGGGGGGGAGGTTTGGTATGTCACAAAGTACGGGGGTAGTTGTTTTTGGTGCCCAAAAAGGGAGGGGGGAGGGGTTTTGAGTGCATATAGAGCAATATCCTTATGTGCTCTGACTATAAAATCTTTGCAAAAGTTTTAGGAAACAGAATGAGGAAGGTTATGGGTCGATTTTTCACGAGGGACAGCTAGGCTACCAGGTAGGAGCATGAGGGACGGACATGTATGTATTCGGGATTTTTGGAGGAATGTCTCAAGGGGGGTGTCCTCGGGCTTGAAATGGCAAAAAAAGCTTATGACTGTGTTGATAGGGGTTTATTGAGGCTTTATTTTATTTAAGCAGGGGTTTTTGGGGAGGGATTGTCAGATGGGTTGATACCTTTTTATGTCACGGCTATGGTACGCGTACAGGTAAACGGTAAATTGGGGCAGGGCCCGGTCCGTATGGAAAGGGGTTTGAGGGAAGGGTGCCCCCTCCCCCCCAGCTGCTTTTTGCTTGTATGCAAAAACCCCCTTTTAAAGAGCTGGTGGATGGTGGTTTGAGGCTTGGAACGCTGAGCAGTGACCATGCAGCGCGTGTGGTCGGGTACGAGATGATACCACAATTTTGTTAAAAGGGGAGGAGGATTTGCAGATCGTGGAATGGGTTGTTGAGTTTTTTGGGGCAGAGTCTGGCATGTGCGTCAATTTAAAGGGAAAATCGAAATTATTGGAGGGGGTAAAATGGGTGGGGGGGAGGTTGGGCGAAAGGTATGGTGGTCAGTCGTGGTGCAACTTAGAAAATGTGGTATCGTGTACATGGCAGATGAGAGGGAGAGCCGAAGGGTAAACTCTGAATTGGTGGTTTAACAAGGCTTTAGATCGACTTCGGGGTTAAAAGGGTGGGGATGTCTCATTGCAACAGAGGACAGTAGTGGTTAATACACTTTTTTATAGTAAAGTATGGGGTGTGGCTGCGGTGTACCCTTTAAGAGATATGGATATTCAGGGAAATGCAGAGAAGGGTCTTACGTTATGTTTGGGGGTTTTGGGAGAGCTTGGTTAAGTCGGGAGGTTGTCATGACCCCTGTTCGTCATGGGGTTTTGGTCTCTTTGGCTTTGGGGCCACGGTGAAGGCTCTCTATGTTAAGCAGGCGGTTCCTCAGGGCGGGCGGTGAGAAGGGCATCCAGGGGTCGGGTAATGATCGAAATGCTAAATGGGGGGAGCGGCAGGGGATTAATAGAGTGTGAGGACATGCTGCGTTGTTGTTAAAGTTGAAAATGCGCAACGGATCCGGGTGGGGCAAATGGTCAGCAAAATGTTGCGTGGGGAAATTGTACAGGGATTGTCTGTTTTTCCGCTGTATAATTGGGGGGGAAATATTGGAAGGATTTGTAAACTTAAGTTGGGACCAAGGGTTCGGAATTGGTGTACAGAATTGTCATGGGGGTTTAGCATCAAAAATCGGTCTTACATAGGATGGGTTTGGTAAGGGAGGCAGATTGCTTGCGTTGCGGTCTCGAAGAAACAGCTTTTCCCTGCTGTCTACTTTTTGATACCTTGGACAAAGTTCGTTCGTTGGGTTTGGGGCGGGTTTAGATTTTCTTAGTGGGGGAAGTATTTCAACCTTACGGGCCTTAACATTGGACGTTAGCGGAGTTTCAAGTGAGGTACGAAGAGCAATAATGTACGTGATGGCTGATTTCCTCTTTATCTCGTGGGGTATGCGGGAAAACCGGGGATCATTAGGATCAGGGCAATTGCGGCAGGGATCTACAGAACGTATTGCAGAAAATAAACTCATATATGGTAGAAGTTAGGATAATAGTTTTTCCTGCAAAGTATCGAAGTCTTACTGTTAAAATGTTGCTGCAACTGCGGTGGGTAAGGCAACGGGGGGCTGGACTTCCCCGTGGGAGCACCAAAAGGTATGTTAGAGACAAGGGTAGAGGGCGAGGTTTAGGGAGTGACGTGTATGTAATTAAAAATGGTTCCGTGCGTCTGTGTGTGTATGGTTTTGGGGGTTGTGTGGCACTGAGATCTTGGATTAAAACATAAAATGGTCATGCATTTTGAATAATACAGATAAAAAGAAATATTCAGTATATGTTCCAGCCTCTAACAAGACTGAATTGGTTCCCGACTATGGCCCGGGGTTGTGAAGTATGTTCGGTTTTTTCCTGGAATTCCCGTTAGGGTTTTGTTTAGTCTTTTGTAAGCGGAAGGCACGCTGATGTCACCGCTAAAAGTACAACATAACTGGCCTTTAAGGGGAATGTCATAAGCAGACCTTTTGGTGATGATTGTAAACTTTTGATGAAGGGCAAAAAGTGTCATTTGCCTGAGATTGTTATTTTAAAAAGTAGTAGCGGGCACACCGCGTGAGGGGGGGGGTTGAGATGTATAATGTTCTATATTGTAATCTATTGGACATTCAAGTTCCTTGGACAGCAGTTTTTGTGGGTGTTGTTCCCTCACCCAGTGATATCACATGTTTTTTTTTTATTTCATTTATGGTGCATAATAGTCAGTTGATTTTTCATTTAAGCACCTTTACAAATTTTCCTGTATACAAGCAGGTATACTTTTTTGTGGGTTTATAATAGTTTGAGAAACTGAATATGGGATTGGTCGGGGTATTAGGAGTCTTAGTGTTTCCTCATATGTAATCATACATGCTAGATCTGTGAAAGTCTTATGTTAATTATTAAAGGATTTTTGCAAGTTTTGATTCATTTTTCAATATATGCAAAACCAAAAATAAAGAACATCATGTGTAAATTTCAAGAGTCATTTAGGTTTCTGATAGTTATTTTGTATAACCATTGTACCATTGAGTGTACAATGTATTAGTTTATATGATATTGTTTTTGTATATAAAATTTCTTATATAAAATGAATAAGACTGTCAGGTTTTGGTTATATAGTTATTTTGTGGTTAAGATATGTTCCGGTAGTTCTCTGTTTAGTTATATGTTGTCTTATTATATAAAGTTTCCATGTATACTGTATTTTAAATAAAATATAAAAAAAAAAACTCAGAAAAATCTCTTGGAGTCTCGTTGCTCCGATCATAACACGCTGCCCCTTTTCACCTAGCTGTAAGTAGGTACCTGGATGTTAGCTGACTGGTGTGGGTGGCATTCTGGGGGGTAATAGTATACCTTAGATAGGGCTGGGGTCTTTGAAATAAGATTGGATAGAATAACAGCTCTTACCCTGCAAATTTTGAGTAAAAAAAAGTGACACATGGTTCCCTCAGTCCTTAAGTTGAAGACTTTGAAATGACGGGTGAGAGAAATAATGGTTCCATAAAGCAAGACAGGTAACAGCTGTGGGAAAAAAAAAGGGAAAAACGAATTTTTTCCCCCAAAGGAACAAATATTTAAGATCGTGCAAAAAACTAAGTAACCACGGAAAAAAGGGTTTGGAGTTTCATGCCAGGGGGTTAAAAACCCCATCCTTTCCGTAAAATTTTGCGTAGTGTTATTACGTTTTTGTGAGTCGGGGTTGGGGTAGGAAAACTCTCTCGCTTCACCCGCTGAGTGCCGGGGTTTGTCTTGGGCACGGGGAAAATTTTTGGGGGAGTTTTTCCCTTTTTTACCTTTTCCCCCCGTTCACCTAGCAAGCAAGTGGGTACCGGGGGGATGTTGCGACTGGTGGGGGTCCCCTCCTGGAGACAAGTGGAATCCTCAATGGAAAAAACGGGTCCTCTTGAGTTATCCAGGGGGCAAACCCCTTCGGGGTTTAAAAAAATTGGAAAAAAAATCTCATTTTTTCCCCCCCCCAAACACATTTTCCCCCTGAGGCAGTGGGGCGGGGGGGGGGGGGGGTAAAACGCAGGGGGCGTTTGGCGCCAGCTTTTCCTGTGTCACAACGCTTCACGCACAGAGCACACCCCCACCAGTCATGCACACAGGGCCCGCACCCCAAAAACCAGTCATGCACACACACCCCACCCCACACCGTATGACACACACGCACCCACACCATAAAGGCACACACGACGCAACCACACCATCATGCACACAGGGACGCACACCCCCCCAGTCATGCCCCCAACACACACAGCACACAAAAAAAATGTATAAATACAAAAAATTCTCCTCCCCCTCACAATTTTTCACTGGGGAATTTTTAATTGTTTTAAAATTACGAAGTCACCCGGAGTTAAAACGTCACAGGTTTTTCGGGTGTGAGGAAAAACCCAAAATTTTACTCAAGTTTTAAAACTGCCAAGAGGATCAAATTTTTAATTTTTCTCTACTCAATTGTCCTAGGAAAGAACGAAAAGGGAGGGAATCCTTTTTTTAAAGTGTTTTTCCCTCGACAATTTAAAACCAAAATTTTTTAAAAAAAAATTATAAAAGAAATCTCTTTTAAATGAATAAAAATTCCATCGTCCCCCCTTTGGGTTTAAACCCAAATGTCTTTTTTTCCCCCCATCAATAGGGCCTCCTACGGGTTTACCCCCCCCCCCTCCCCCCCCAAAACGGAAATTTAAATAAAACAAAATGGGGGGGCGAAACGAGGGGGTGGTAAAGGGATTTTCTTTTTGGTGATTGCCTCCCTTTTGCTCATTCTCCTTTTTGGCCCCGGGCGGGTTTAGTGCTTTGTTTTCAACGTATGGGTAAAAATTTTTAATAATAACACGAATTTTTATAAAAAGGAGGGCCAGCTTGAGAAATTTTATTTTTTTTTTTTTTTTTCCATGGGACAGAGTTATTAATGTTCCCCCTCGATTTAAACTGAGGGGACTGTTGATTTCCTGATTTTGGGTTTTGGGGCCTGCATTTTGTTAAACTCCCGGCACTTTTGGTTTTGCCTCCACGGGTTAAATGCCTGCATGGGGAAACTGTGTGCACTTTTGGGCTGGCTGCAGGTGAACTGTGTGCACTCCCTGCATGTGGCCCTGGTGGATGCCTACAGTGGGGACTGTGTGCACGGGCCTACAGGTTACTGTAGCCCCCCTAGCGGGGGACGGGGGTGCACTGCCTGCAGCGTAAAACTGTGGCACTCCCTGCAGGTAGACTGTGTGCATTTGCCCCCGTGGGGGCCTGTGTGCACTGTTGACTGCCTGCAATGGACTGTGGCACTGCTGACCCCTTTCCACTGTTTGCACCCTGCGCCAAAACAAAACGCCAGAAGGAAATACGCAAAAATAACTTCGGAAAGAAAATTCGAGGATTTCCAGTTTCCAAAAAATGTCATGCGATCAAGGGGTTTCCAAAGGTCCTCAGTGTCATTTCGGGAAAACAACTGAAAAGAACCAAGCGCTTTCTACCCCATTTAAGGGAAAACAGCTGTAAAGACTCAAAGGTGCTGCGAATTTGCTTAAAAGGGAAAAAAGAAATTTAAAAGGGAAAGAATAAGCAAAAAACTTGGAGAAAAAAAATTAACAGAGGAGCAAGAAATGATGCTAGGTATCACAACAGCAGTGACAAATCAGCCATGCTAGGAAAATAAATATGCATAACAGAGGAAGAGGTGGTTTAGAAAGACACGTAAACAAACACTATAACATATTTATTAGGAAACGTTTCGGTCCTGGGACCTTGATCACATGTTAGAAGTGATCAAGGTCCCAGGACCGAAACGTTTTCTAATAAATATGTTATAGTGTTTGCTTACGTGTCTTTCTAAACTAACTTGTCGGTATTTATTACCAAGGTTTATACCAGAGGAAGAGGTAAAAATATTAACATTAATTTACAAAAACTAGGTAATAGAATCTGACAACTTATATCCAATGGTACTAAGGAAAGGAGCAAAAAACTGCATAAGCCTATAGCAAAGATCTTCAACAAGTAACTAGAGTTGGGACAACAAATAGCTGGAAAATAACTAATGTGATCCTAATATATATGAAGGAGAGGAGAATGGAGGCTCTAAACTGGAGGACTGCATCCCTAACGCGTATTATTTCCCAAATAATGGAGATGATTGTCAGGAGGAGGATACTGGATCACCTAGAGAGATCCAGTCTGCATATCCTGCTGGAGTTTTTTGACAGTCACTGTTTACCTGGAGTTTACCTGGAGAGAGTTCCGGGGTCAACGCCCCGCGGCCCGGTCTGTGACAAGGATGGGCAAACTTCAGATTTTTGGCATGCCTGGAGTATACCTGGAGAGGGTTTCAGGGGTCAACGCCCCCGTAGCTCGGTCTGAGACCAGGTCTCGTGGGGGATCAGGGTCTGATCAACCAGGGTGTTACTGCTGGCAGCATGCAGGAAAGCATTCCACACTGTCTCTGACTCCCCACACTGATGTACAACCTTGAACAACAAGCTGGATAAAAGGAGTCAGCATACAGTGGATAAAACAGTTCCTGAAAGTCGTAAGCGAAGGGTGAGAGCATTTACTGTGATGTCTGCCAATAAATAGTAGCAGGTCCAATGCATTTTTGATAAATGTAAAGGATCTCCCAAATTGTTTCGAATCGTGTGTGTTGTGTGTGTGTGTGTGTGTGTGTGTGTGTGTGTGTGTGTGTGTGTGTGTGTGTGTGTGCACGCGTTTTGTGTGTGTGTGTGTGTGTGTGTGTGTTTTGTGTGTGTTTTGTGTGTGTTTTGTGTGTGTTTTGTGTGTTTTGTGTGTGTGTGTGTGTGTGTGTGTGTGTGTGTGTGTGTGTGCGCGCGCGCGTTTTGTGTGTGTGTGTGTGTTTTGTGTGTTTTGTGTGTTTTGTGTTTTGTGTGTGTTTTTGTGTGTGTGTGTGTGTGTGTGTGTGTGTGGTGTGTGTGTGTGTGTGTGTGTGTGTGGGTGTGTGTGTGTGTGTGTGTGTCAGAATGTAACACTATCAAAAAAAAATAATATGGACAGAACAATAAGATCAATTTTGGGGTAATTACAGGATTAAAAGTCTTTTACAGTTTCAATTTATTTTCTAGATTTTTATTTATAATTGCAATTCTTGATCACAAAAACTAACAAGATACAATTATAATGCAATTACTCGTATTAATTTTAAAATTATTTTCTTCAAGTGCTTAAATTTTTACAAATTTTGACATCATTGCTAAATATTCGATAAATGCCAACATTTTTAATAAAAATTTTTGTTCAAAGTATTTCTTCAGTCCCAAAAATACCATTAGTTACATTTAGTAACTTTTACTTTGACAAAATCATCAGATTAAAAAATAAGGGAAAAAAATTTTCGTTTTACAAAATGAATTTACGTGTTAAATCCCAAAACATAATTTTAATATTTTTTTTTTCCAGTCACAAAATTTTTAAAACAAGGAACTACACCTAAAATTGTTCCAATTGAAAGAATTGTGGGGACGAATTGTTGCAGAAGTTGCAAAAGAGTTCCCTTTGTACTGTAAAAGGGAAAATATTTTTTGACTTCTGGTGACAATTCGGAAAAAGTTACAACCTTTTTCCAAATATTACTGTTCTAAGTTTCGGGAAAAAGGGAGTCAAAAAATTTTAGGTTCACTCAGGGATTTGGAAAGGGTTGCGGTCTACGGGCTCTACTGGGAGTAAAATATTACCTGCTTTGCTAAATAATTCTTGAGGGTTTTGTAGGGGCGTGCAACCCCATCATCTCCTTGCTCATCATCTCTCTTGCCATCATCTCTCTTGCTATCATCTCTTTTCCCCCCAACCAGCTTTTTTCATCCCATGCTTTTTTTTTCTTTTTTTTTGTCTCTTTCCCTGTCCCCCTCAATTATTTTAATATATATATATAAAAATATTTTATATTATATATATATATTTTTATATATATATATATATATATATATATGCAAAACAACCACTCTGAAAGATAGAGAAATTCCAAGCGTTTGTGACTCTCACATAGTTCCTTGATAATGTGAGTGTCACGAAAGCGCTTGGAATTTCTCTTTCTTTCAGGGGGTTGTTTTGCTATATATATATATATATATTATAATAAAAAATTTTATATTTTTTAATATATATATATTTTATATAATTATATATATAATTATATTTTTAAAAACAACCTGCATAGCCAAGGAGCGAACCATGCTTTTTTGGGCCCCGCCTTAGGGAGAGAAAACGCATGCTCTTCAGACCACTCGCCCACAAACCCTTTAACAAGGTGACCCAGCCAAGCTAGATGTGTACCCCCCATCGAAGACTACGGTGGTTTTGGACGCTTGAGCTAATTTTTTTCTCTTTATGTTTGGGTATTTGTTATATCTCTTGTTTTCTTCAAAGGGTTTTTTTGTGGGAGAAACCTTTCCAATTTCAAATCTACTTCGAATGGGTCTAATCGTTTTTGTATACTTTAAAAACTTCTTCTAGTTCAAGGGGGTGATTTCTGTTTGGCCCAGATGAATGTGAAAATAGTTAATTACTAGTTATTACAGTTCACAACATTGGAGCCCAGTCCGGGACCCATTATATTCCTCAAATATTTAGGCTAACCCCCCGCCAGTGTGAGTGGGGTACATGATAAAGCTATTGAAATCCATGAAGGGGTATAAACGAAAACCCGGGGGGGTCCTTTTAGGTGGATTTCGGACCCTTTTACACCCCGCTTTCTCTCTTCAGTATGCTTGCAACGGTTTTTGCTTTTTAAAGACTTGTTGCTCTCTTAAGCACTTGGTCTCTTTTGCACTTGTTTCTCTCTTTAAAGCATAGTTTTCTCTTAATGCACTAGTTTTCTCTCTTATGCACTTTTTGCTCTCTTAAAGCACTTGTTGCTCTTTAATGCACTTGTTGACTCTTTTAAAGCAGTTCTCTCTTAATGCACTATTTTCTCTCTTAATGCACAGTTGCTCTTTAATCACTGTTTCCCCCTTAATGCATTGTTGCTCTTTAATGCATTGTTGCTCTTTAATGCACTTTTTGAATCGACGATCAAAAAATGCTGGTTTTTATGCAGTGGAGATAAATGTTTAAAAAACCCCACATGGAAAAATAAGCACATGCAGGGAATGCGAACCTTTACTGATACGTTTTGCCCCAGTTGAAAAAGTCATTGGGGGAAAAAAGTAGTAACAAAACACGCATTAAGCATTTGCGTTTTTTTTTTCCACTGTTATATTAAGTCATCTCCAAAAATGGAATAGCTTCTTTTCACACAGCTTCATGCAAAACACTGGCCTAAGTTTTTAAAATATGAAAAATCAGAATCTACAAATTGCTGCATTTATTGCTCTCGACATAAACTTGACAGTTTTGAGAGGCGCCTTTTGGTTCCCCCCACTTGTTTTATTGTTTATTTAAATGGGTTAAAAACTGTCACAACCCCCCCTTTTTGCGCGCTCCATTAAAGTAAATTTTTTTTTCCCTTACCCCTCGGGAAAAATTTCAGACTTGTTTACTATTTAAACATTTAGAACTGATTCTTGTACATTTGGGATTTAGATAAAGCATTTCTCTTGAGGAATGGGCAGTAAGTTGACCTTTGGATTTAATTCAAAGAATGTTTTTTGAACTGCGTGGAAAAAATAATTATTGAAGTCTGGTTTGTGAGACCATCTTTTATATAAGTTGATTGTGAATTAAATTCTTATGTTTGGGGGTAAAAGAAATTTAGATCAATTTCCAGGGCCGTGTCGTCCTCAGTGCTATCTCCCGCCGATTCGATAGTTACAACTTCAAGTTCAGCACGTGTATAACCCGGGACACGCATCGAAAAGCCTTAATTTTTGTGAGCTTTTCCCGTAAAAATTTCTTTACTTCTGTACTATATGGTTACCAACTCCTCGCACAAATCTGCTGTAAGAAAACAAAATGTTTCCCTTTAAATATATCACCAAGAATCCGGATTTTTAGTTCAAGTTTTGTTTGTAAAGTGAGTTTTGCCCCCTCATGACTCTAGCCGACTGTCCAAAGCCCAGATTGGGAATCCTTGGGCGGCCCCAAACTTTCTTGCGTTTTAACGTTTTTCGTCCAGGATCATAAAATTTTGGTTCTGTTTCAAAAGAAGATCCAGAAAGTGTGCTCTCCACAGAATTTTTGGTAGTGGTACAGTGGCAGCTGGGACAGTATTTATTGGGTGGTACAAATTCAGTGGGAAACTGGTTACCTAAAATAAGCTGTTTATTTTTTTTTTTTTTTGATCTTTTCCCCGAATAAATTTTTGGTGAACTTCATAACTTTTCGTCTGATTCTCAGTCATTTTTCTGTGCACCATCTTACTCCTCAGCAAAAATTCTTTTATCACAAAATTCACAAAACCTTAATTTATTTTTTGCAACTCCTGACTTTACGTTTCTGTCACATCTCTTTCTTAAAAAATGTGTAAAAGGGAAGCGAGAGTTTCTCACTAGCACGTTCAGTTTCTGAAATACTCACGAAAAACGTAAAGCATGAGTAACAGTTAGCTTTTTAAAAACGTTACCTGGGAAAAACAAACTGTTCATTTTTGATTTCCCCATTCACTCCTAAATAATTAATAATCTGGAATCAGGATATGTTGTTAATCAATATTACTCGAATAACAATGGTGAAATATATAAATGAAATGCAAAGAGATGAAAGAAAAATATTGGGAAGGTAATAACCCCCTTTTTTTTTTATTCCTTTCACTGTGAGTCATTTTCCTTTGCTCTCATGAAACTGATTGAATTTTTACTGGAATAACTTGAAGACAAACAAAATTATATAACTACCCAGTAAGGATATCCCTATTACCAAAATTACGAAATATAACCAAAATCTCCTCGTTCACTGTTTAACTCCAAGATGTTACTGGGTCAGAAATGTTCTTGACACCCATGAACGTTTGTTCATTCGAGAATTCATAACCACTGGCCTCCTGTTTTCAAATGTTATTCATTAAAATCAAAAATAAAACTTTGACATAAAATAAGTATATCTTAATTTTTTTCACAAAACAATGTGTATAACCCAGGAAACATGACTCAGCAGTACTGGTACTGGACGTGACTCAAGAATCATATCAGAATGTGTAGTTACAGCGCCATTTGATGTGTATTTTTTTCAATTTGTCATAACCACAGTTATTTACAATTTTTGATCTGAAGGTTGAATTACAATTACTATAAAACCGTAATTACATTGTTTCAATTACAATTACTCCAGGCCTGGTGGGAACTCTCAAACGAGATTTAAACATGTCATAGAGGCAGCCAGAGGTAGTAGCTGCTAGAGTTCAATCTAGACAAATTCAAGTTAATTTGGTGAAGATGAAAGGCCAGAGACGAAATGCAGACTGGGAGGTGAGAAACTGTGGGTATTGACGAAATAAAATCATATCGACGGAAGAACACACAAACAACACGACTTTCTCAGAAAACTTAAGCAACCTCCGAAGAGCTTCCTTCCCTTCGTGCTTCTGTGTGACTAGTTAATGGTCCATGTTGGAAGTTTCCTTCCCTTATGAACTGTTCCAGTTACTGTATTGTGCCTTCAGTAATATCAAAGAATCTTATCGTACTATGTACACAACGTATATCAAGTTCATTCTAGAAAATAAACCACCAGCTTAGATTTCCACCTGAGAAGGTGTTAAGGTTTGCAACCAAACTAGTCTCAGAGCTGAGCGGGGATCATTATAAGGAGAGATAGGGAAAATTAACTAAATCTGTAGACCCTGGAATTGATGAGGACGAAGAGAAGACTTGATTACGATGTATAAAATACTCAGAGGATTTGAATAGACTTTTGCATTGCTAAATCAGATTTAAGGGAACATGGATGAAAATTAAAAGTACTGGTGAGTTACGAGGATGTTAAGAAATATTTTTTCAAGTAGTGGAGAAGTGGAAATAAAGAGGACATTGAAGTGGTTAAGGTGAACACGTACATAGTTTCAAGAGTAGACATGACAGAACCTAAGAGGCAAGAATTTAGTAATACCGGTCGTTGAAACTCAAGAGGCAGGGACAAGAGCCAGGACTCGACCCCTCCTCCTTCCCTGCCGCATGCAAAAATAACTGAGAACACACACACACACACACACACACACACACACACACACACACACACACACACACACACACACACACACACACACACACACAGAGGAGCTGTGAATCGATCCCTGCAACCACAAATAGGTGAGTACAAGTAGGTGAGTACACACCACACACACACACACACACACACACACACACTCTCTCACTCTCTCTCTCTCTCTCTCTCTCTCTCTCTCTCTCTATCTCTCTCTCTCTCTCTCTCTCTCTCTCTATCTCTCTCTCTCTCTCTTCTCTGCCGAGACCAATACTTTCACATATTCATAACAATGCACCAGAAAAGATCAAGTTCTATTTTTGGCTGCTTACAAAGGTTATTAAAATAAAAACTGAAGAACCCGTGAAAACCTGCAAGAAATGGTCAAACAAAGTGGAAAAATATAAAAATGATAAAAGGTGAAGGAAAATCAATTGTGGAGTAAAAAATAATAAGAACACAAAGGTTGAAAACACCGAGCAAAAAAAAAAAAAGGGTACTCGAATAATCGTGTCCAGAAAATTTGCGAACGACTTCTGGGAATATCGTCAAGGAATCATTCGGTATTATGTACATAACATATGTTACACCAGTCATATGTTAAACTCATCATGATGAGGGACTGGTTACCTCAAACTCCTCCTCTCCTTACACCTTTCTGCTTTGTATTGGACTGATGAAGCCACTGTGTGGTGAAACGTTTCCTAAATAAAGATTCCCATATGTTGCATAAGTGTCTCAGTCTTCAAACTCATCATATTGTCGGTATTGTATACCTTCAGTATGATGATACTTGAGAAATAAGACACTGGTGCAACATTTGAGTATATTCTGGAAACGTTACGCTATCCAGTGGCTTCTTCAGTCCATTGCAGAGAAACGGTGGAAGACAAGGAATAGTGAGGTAATCAACTTGTCGGTTTTCTAAATCATTTATTCTAACTGTGTCAGAGAAGCAACATCTTGGAATCTTGATTCAGTGAATTCTTCATGCATAAATAACCCGCACATAGGAGAGAGGAGCTTACCACGACGTTTAAGTCCAACTTGAACCATTGACAAAGGCATTTACTTTGTAAATGGTCCAAGTCGAACCGAAACGCCGTCGTAAGCTTCTCTCTCCTATGTGCGGGTTATTTGTGTATTGTTAAAGTCACGGTATTTGTGCCTTTTAGTTCTTCAGTTCTTCTTATCTTGCGTAACCTAAAGACCCGACCTACTTGTCGGTTTCTGAACCATTTAATCAAATGATGATACTTGTCTGACAGCAACATCGCTGTATCTTGGTCCAGCGTTATTGTTCAGCCACTAGTTACGAGTGAGATATGTTGGTTTTGATGACCTGCCTAGCATGGGCTACTAGGCTTGCTGCAATACTCCTCATTTTCTGTCCTTGCTTCCATTATTGGGCCGCGCCTCCTCTGACGCCATCCACACTTCTACACCTCATTCCTGGCAGTTTAAAAGCTGCTTTCTTATGCCTCGCCGAGTCAGTCAGGCGCCTGAGCGCCGGGAATGACTCAAATGGAGCAGAGTTTTTTAAAGTTGAGAGCTTTATATCAGTGAAAACACCGGCCCTTAGATACCCTTGATTTAACCCTGACTATTACTGCACCAGCGCCTTTGCTACTTCCGTACGAGCTGTGTGTGAGTGGGGAAGGTAGCAGACGAGTCTATTGAGGTGGTGGTGATTCATACCGGTTTAAAAAGATCTTGAGCAAACATTGTGACATATTAGAAAACGTTTCTGTCCTGGGATCTTGGTAATTTCCTACGCATAGAGGTTGAAAATAGCAGTATATGTAGGCAGAAAGTGGGGTGTGAGTGACACAGTGACCTGAAAAATACAAATGAAGATTATTGGGGGTGAGATCAGGTTGACAATGAGATCTGGCAAAGACCTGTGTCAGGACTTAGTTACTGGCGAATTTATTAAATAAACATCTTTAAGCCTCAGCTTCACACTGATCAAAGCAATTGAGCTGAACACACACCAAGGCTGAGGGACTGACCACCTCACATCTACATGTCCATAACTTCTATTGTCTCCTCTGCATTTCGACTGAAGCCTACTGAATGTGCGAAACGTCTCGTTAATAAAGATACCCAGTTGCTGCACATGACTCGTTCATCTGTGTGTTGGTATTATATATAATTAATAAAATATACTCCGAGGATGATATACTCTGGGATGTTATGAACAACTTATTCAGCCTTTCCCGTATCCACCTTCCCTCTCCCCTGTATGATATTTTTGCTTCCTGGTCCCCTTCTTGCCCTTCAAATATTTTATACTTTTTTCCCCCATGATTCCTCCACGTCCACGCACTCGACATTCCACACTCCTATTTCCACTGTACAGTCCTTCTCTTTGTTTTTCCTCCTATTCCCCTCCATCCAATCTTTAATTCTACCTCGCTATTTTCCACTTACTCTTACCCTTACATTAACCTACCTTTCTCTCTCGTGTTTCTTTTCATTTTTATTTTTTCTACTAATTTCCTCATCTTTTTTCATTATTCCTCCTTTGTGATTCTCATTCGACCCTGACAGTAGTATATAAGCCTCTTCTTCTCAAGACTGATGGACAGAACAACACATCGACTCCATCTCAGGGACTGGTTACCTCAAACTCCTCCTCTTATTCCACCTTTTCCTGCACTGGACTGAGGAAATCCTTGTGTGGCGAAACGTTTCCAGAATAAAGATACCCAGATGTTGCGAAAGTGTCTCATTCATCAGGATTACCACTGTCGAGTCCTCCATCACGTTCACTGTGAAGCTTGAAGCAAACTCCGCTTGCTTGGTGTCCTCTGTAGGACACTGGGCAGTGATATTCTCACCTGCTGGTAACAGCCTGGTTGATCAGGTCCCCCATCCACCGCAAGGCCTGGTCATGGACCGGTTTACGGGGGCGTTGACCCCCCGGAACACTAGGTGTAGTACACGGGAAGGTTACTAATAAGGATAGCCTGACAAAAACATAACAAAAATCAAAGCATGTGATTCATCCAAAGATATAGAAATGAAAAGAATACAGGAGCATAGAAAAATTCAAAAGGTAAAGGACAGTCTAGAACAGAGAAGTAAACAAGAGACCCAGAAGCGAAAATGCATTAGCCAGGAAAGAAACGAAACACTACGAGTGCAAACAAACCAGATAAAGGGTGGGATTTGAACTTACGGCAAGTGAGTCCTTAAATTCCAGGCCAGTGCGTAAGCCAGGACTCACTCGCCATGGGTTCAAACCCTACTCATGCTGTGGTTTGAGGAGAGAAACTTAGTGACGATTTAGAAATAACATACAAGGAAAAGCAAAGTCCGTATCAAAAATTCTCTTCTGTCACTTAAAGTCGAAAAAAAGACAAATCAGATAACTAAGGGAAGGAGTAGAGCTCACGAAAAATGACAAGGAAATGTGCAAGGTGATGAAGACATGATTTAAAGTGATGTTTGCGAAGGAAAGAGGCAGTACCATACCAAAGAGCCAAAGAGAAGGGTACACCAGTAGGTACTGGACACCATACACACTACTGGGTCAGAGGTGGAAAAAAAAAAACTCGAGTTAGCTGGATACATCAAAGTCACTGGTATCCAGCAAGGTGTCACCATAGTTTCTACAAGAGGAAGAAGAAATGATGAGCCACTAGCTCACAAGTCTATGGATGCGGAACAGTCGTCACTGTTTTGGAAAATAACGAATGTAGCCCCAGTATTTAAGGAGACAGAAGGAAGTGCTTATCACCATACCTTAAATGGTATGATGATAGGTATACCATTTAAGGTAATGGAGAAGAGAATCAGGAGAGAAGTGGCTTCACAAACAGTAACCAGGGTGGATTTAGAGGTGGAAAATCATAGAAACTTGTTGGGGTATTGTGACAAAGTATCTCAAGTGAGATGAGAGAGGGATGGATAGATTCCATATTCTTGGGCTGCAAGAGGGCACTTGCCTCTGTACCTCACAAGAGAGTATGGAAAATTTTTTCAGAATCAGGTAAGAATATAAGGAAATGCAAAAAAAAAAAAAAAAAAAAAAAAAAAAAAAAAGACGAACCGAAGAGTTCTTTAGGGTAAGGAGATAGTGTGTTTGAGAAGAAATGCCAGAATGGGAAACAGTAACAAGAAGGGTTCCGCAAGAATTGGTTTTAGGGCCAGAACTGTTTCTAGCATATGTGAATGGCATACCAGAAAAATGCTAATGTATCTCTGTTGATGATCCAAATTGATGAGAATAAAAATCGATGAGCACAAACAAAGGCTGCAAACGGACCTGGAAAAGATGCAAGGTTAGTCAGGTAAATGGCTCCTTTAAATTAACTCCATCAAATGTAACGTTATGAAACCTGCTGAAGCAATATGATCGGAAAATAAGTACGAACTAGGGAGGCGGTGGCTACAGAGCTCATTCAAAGAGACGAAACTAGGGAGGGGAAAGCATAGTGCCGAGCATAGCACCAGAAGCACACATCAGCCGAATAATCTATGTAGCGTATGCTCGTTTAGCAAAGCTTAATATAGCCTTCAGGAAAGTCAACAAAAAGTCACTCTCGGCCCTTTCCATAACATACCCCAGAAATATGCAGCACCAACATCAAACCTACACTAATAAATCCTGTTAAAATACCTAAGAAAAAGCAGAGGCATGCAATGCCGCTAATTTCAAATCTAAGGAAAATGGACTATAAAAGGAGGCTAAAAAAAAGTGAATCTCATAGCATTAGAAAACAGAAGATCCAAGGCAGACATGATAGTAACATACGAAATACACGGAGGAATTAAAAGAATCGACAAGGATAGACTGAGAGGCGAAAAATAAGTACAAGAGGGCAAGGCTGGAAATTAAAAACACAGGTGGGTCATAGGGATGTCAGGAAGTATATCTTGAGGCTCTATTTGGTCAGGAAGAAGTAGAAAAGGCTTGATACATACATAGTTTTAAGAATAAGTATGAAAAGACCCACGAAGCTAGAAGGGAGTGAATCCGGTAAGCGGCAAGTTAAGAGGCAAGGCCAGGAGCTGAGACTCGACCCCTCCTACGACCACACAAAGGCGAGTACACTTTCATTTTCACCATGACACTCGTACCAAGAGAGTAGTAGTTATTGGCTTCTTCCTAATGGCCCTCTGCATTTCCAGCCCGGAATTTCTCGGAAAAGAATGCAGCTACATCATTCAAGTCTCTGCTCACCTCCAATTTTCCTCTTTTATCCTGAACTGCAGATGCAGGGTGTGATTATCCTTCCTGCCTCTCTCCTGAGAACTTGTAATAAGTACTTGGTAAGTAAGACACATAGGCAACGGTACTTAGTTCTCATGTGAGGTGACGCGGCCGACAACACGACCCGGGCACCAAATAGTAGCAACACCACTATGATTGTAATAAAGTTGGTAGAATTACCGACAATATATAAAGTAAAAGGACACAAGTGCAACTAATGTGACATTTTATTGTGGCAACGTTTCTCTCTCCAGGAGCATTATCAATGGCTTGATAAAGCTCCTGGAGAGCGAAACGTTGCCACAATAAAATGTCACATTAATTGCACTTGTGTCTTTTTACTTTACACCACTGTGATATAAGAACGAGCGCTGCAACAGACCTACTAGCCCAAGCTAGTTAGTGTGTGGGAAAAGATGCTTATGTACAGTTCAGAACATTTTTGAGTAGCTTTGGGTAGTGGTGGCTTTGATAAGAACCTGCCTTGTATGGGCCAATAGGCCTTCTTCAGTGTTCCTCCTTTCTTATGTTCTTAAGACACATGTGCAATAGTTAAGTATCTATACTTCGAAATGTTTTCGCCTACCCAGTAGGCTTCCTCAGTCGAGTACAGAAGAATAAGCAGAAGCAGTTGAGACGTGAAGACGAGGTAATCAGTCCACCACCGACGAATACTTCTTCCAGGGTGATGAATTGATGACATCGTATGTAGAGAAATGGTTCAGAGAGCCGACAAGTTGATAAATTAGACACGTGTGCAACATTTGGGTATCTATACTGAGGAAACGTTTCGCCACACAGTAGATTCATTAGTCCATACAGAAGAGAATGGTGAAGAACAGGAGGGTTTGAGATAATCAGTCCCTCAGCCTCGAGTCGATATAATCAGTCCATCAATCTTGAAAAGAATGCGGCTTATATAATGTAGACAGGTGAAGTGAATAAGTCATAGGCGATTTCACTGCGGATAAATCCACATATGGAAGTAGGCCATGCCTATAGGTTAGGAAGTGAATTCCCCGTGTCAAGATCCCAAGATGCTGCTGTGTCTGACAGCGATGTAGATCAATGGTTCATAGAACCGACAAATTGCTAAAATAGACTGATGAAGCCACTGCGTGAACGTCAAAATGGTATACAATACCGACAGGTTGGAAGGTAAGACACACAGGCAACAGTTAGGCAACATTATTCCGAAACGTTTCGCCTACACAGTAGGCTTCTTCGGTCGAATACAGAAAGTAGGCAGGAACAGTAGAGATGTGAAGACGATGTAATCAGTCCATCACCCTTGAAGTCGTAGAATTTGAGGTTGTCAGTCCCTCAGCCTGGATAAGTTCAGTTCCATACACAAATAACCCGCACATAAAAGACAGAAGCTTACGACGACGTTTCGGTCCGACTTGGACCATTGACAAAGTCACGGTATTGTGCCTTTTTGTTATTCAGTTCCATAGTTCCTGACTATGGAACTGAACTTCTCCAGGCTGAGGGACTGACAACCTCAAATTCTACGACTTCAAGGGTGATGGACTGATTACATCGTCTTCACATCTCTACTGTTCCTGCCTACTTTCTGTATTCGACCGAAGAAGCCTACTGTGTAGGCGAAACGTTTCGGAATAAAGTTGCCTAACTGTTGCCTATGTGTCTTACCTACCAAGCCACTGCGTGTTGCACATGTGTCAGTACCTTCCTTACCTGAATTCTCCCAGGTCACAGTCGAAGCTTAACTTGCTGCCTGACTCTGCCGGGTTCCCATACAGTCATCCACAGATGCAAGAGGTAAATAAATGGTTTAGAAAACCAACAAGTTGACAAATGAGAAACTTGTGCGGCATTTGGGTATCATTATTCTGCGATCGTTTCGCCAGCCAGTGGCTTCATTTAGTCCAGTGTAATAAAAAAAAAGCCACTGTGTGGCGAAACGTTTCCAGAATAAAGATACCCAAATGTTACACTGACTCATTTATCAGCTGTAAAATGCACTGCAACATTTATTATACTGTGCCTCCTTATGACATTTATGTGCAAATAAGATTAAACTTTCAACAATAACATTTTCTCTAATGTATGAAGATTTCCGAGGCTTCTCTGGTTTTCTTGGCAAGTCTCCAGATCGAGCTCAACTCAAGACTGTTCCCAGTTCCTGATCCTATGATGTGGCCCAAGCGAACGTGTTCGTGGTTATTTACTGGTCATTAGTGTCTCCGGCTGGACTAGTGAAGGACACCGGAAGAACCTGGAGAACGGGGAATTATAATTGTGTTTTATGTAAAGCGCTGAACCCTTGGGTTAGGTAAGGTTTGTCAGGAGAGAGGACAAGTGTTTCCTGACGCGCAGCTGAAGATTTTGGTCATCTGACCGAGGCCTTCCGCTTGCTTACCGTTCCACCCCTTTAAAAATTAGTTATAATTATAACCATTACTCATGGGTGCTGAGCCCTTCTTGTTCAAGCAACGTGAGTGATTGTGATGGAGGCTCGATCATAATAACAAGACACAGAGCAGCAGCTGATAAACCAATGAGGAGGATTTCGAACCATACCACGGGCGGGGTTAGAACCCGCATTCAGAGAGTCATAAATCTCTAGACCGACGCTTCTGTTAAAGTGATTTGAATTAAGAACACGCATTTTGAAATGAGACAAAAACATCTCAAAATTCCTTTGATAAGGCCACGTCTTTACTGGCAGTGCAGAGAAGTTGCTGCATTATGATTTAGCAGTGTTTAAATCATCGTTTGTTAGGTAGACATATATGCAACAGTTAGGTATCTTTATTTCAAAACGTTTCGCCTACACAGTAGGCTTCTTCAGTCGAGTACAGAAAAGTTGATAGAAGCAGAAGATATGTAAAGTAAAAGGACACAAGTGCAACTAATGTGACATTTATTGTGGCAACGTTTCGCTCTCCAGGAGCTTTATCAAGCCATTACAAACAATACATGGACACAGAGGGTATATAAAGGCTCAGAGTGAGGTGAATCCTAGTGAGGTACCATTTCGATGTTCACTAGTGGTAGTAGTAGTAGTAGTAGTAGTAGTGGTAGTGACAAAAGTAATACAATATGGTAGAGCAATTAATTCGTACATGAGTAAAAGGATATAAAAGCTATTACTTGGGTAACATAAAAATAGGTTGGACAAATATAAACTGGAATGAGGCAGGTTGTTTCAGTGTTCACTCTCTGTGCTTTGTGTAGTATAACAGGAGAGACTATGTGATGGCAGGGTTTACTGTTTTCAGGAGGATTCTTGCTAAGACTTCGGAGATGGTGAAGCTGCCGTTGTTTTGTTTAATGGTATTCGAAACAGCGATCAGTGCTGATTCAAGGCACTTGCGTGTGCGTAAATTAGTTTCTTTTATCACTAATTGGGCGTCTCTGAATTTCATAAGATGATTGGTGGAATTTCGGTGGAATTCAGAGACGCCCAATTAGTGATAAAAGAAACTAATTTACGCACACGCAAGTGCCTTGAATCAGCACTGATCGCTGTTTCAAATACCATTAAAAAAAACAACGGAAAGCTTCACCATCTCCGAAGTCTTAGAAGAACCCTCCTGAAAACAGTAAACCCTGCCATCACATAGTCTCTCCTGTTATACTACACAAAGCACAGAGAGTGAACACTGAAACAACCCCTCCCTTTCGTTTTTCCAGTTTATTATTTGTCCAACCTATTTTTTATAGTTACCCAATTTTCATATTGGGCCTTTTAAATATCCTTTTATTTTCATGTTAACGAATTAATTGCCTTTCTACAATATTGGTAATTTACTTTTTACAAAAATATTTAACTTAACTACCCTAAAACCATCTAGTTGGAAACTTTTGGGGGAAATGGGTTATCCATAGTTTATTATTCCAATGAGCCTTTTTCATCCCTCTCCCCACTGTTTGTTGTTATGGTTGTAAAGTCCTTGGGAAAACGTTCCACAAATAAATTAAAAGGAAAACGAGGTTAGGGAACAATTGAAACTTGGCTTTATCAAGTTTCCTACACGTAGGTTCTTAGTCGAGTAACAGAAAAGTTGATAGAAGCAGAAGATACTTGAAGACGATGTAATCAGTCCATCACCCTTGAAGTTTTGAGGTGGTCAGTCCCTCAGTCTGGAGAAGAGTATTGTTCCAGTATTGAAACAATTTTAAAATCATCGTTTGTTTAAATGGTCTAAAAGTTTCACTATTTTGCGTCTATGAAAATCCAGTATTATAATCTAGTGTTTCTATTAGCTAATAATACATAAAACCCACGTATTTATCGGTAATTCCAAGAACTTGATGGCTGTACCTTAAAGGATTTATTCAGCCAGACTGTGACTAGCCGGGGGATCGAACCCGTGTTGTTTTAGCCCGCCACATGGTAAGCAAAAATTCCATGACGCTCTAACCCACGAGACCATACAATCCTACAAGAATCACGCACCCAGCAGAGCTAGGTATTGTACCGTGATCCGAGGACGCCCATACCATCATATGTCATCGGATCACGGTACAACACCTAGCTCTGCTGTGTGCGTGATTCTTGTAGGATTGTATGTTCCCATGGGTTAGAGCGTCGTGGAATTTTCTCTCAACATGAGGCAGGCTAAAACAACACGGGTTCGATCCCCCGGCTAGTCGCAGTCTGGCTGAATAAATCCTTTAACGTAACAGTTGTACAGCAGTGAGTAATGTGCATTTTTCTTGGTATCGTCCCTAGCATCGTTAGCTCTCACACACATGAAATTAAAGCGTCCCAATTAATACTCGATCTTCTCTACACAAGGATCAAATAACTTTCACATCCCGTGAACTACATCATCCCATATCCTGTGGTTTTCAGGTGAACTCGTCATAAAGTTTTTTTTAAACTTCATAGTTGTCTCTCTAATTCTATATTTTGATTTTGAGTGACTGAACTAAATTTGACGTGGTTGTTCCCCTCCACTGCAATCGTCCTGGTGTTGAACACATTTTTTGAGCCATGCTCCACCAGCCACTTCAAAGGTATATCGATCGATAATAACCCTTATTTAAGAGACCATAAGAGTAGAGCTTAGTCAGCCATTAACGAGTGTATTCAATGCGTCCATCCTTACCGGTGTTGAACATCAAAATGGTATAAAATACCGACAGGTTGGTAGGTAAGACACAAAGGCAACAGTTAGGCAACTTTATTCCGAAACGTTTCGCCTACACAGTAGGCTTCTTCAGTCGAATACAGAAAGTAGGCAGGAACAGTAGAGATGTGAAGACGATGTAATCAGTCCATCACCCTTGAAGTCGTAGAATTTGAGGTTGTCAGTCCTCAGCCTGGAGATGTTTCATTCCATAGTCAGAACTATCTGAGATCAGCGACAGTGCGGAGACTTAAATACTGTCGGAAGAGAGGTGCATAGTAGTAGTAGTAGTAGTGAGAATGTAGCCACTGATAGGTCAGGTTCCTCTCAGATCCAAACAGTTCTCACTTGAAAGGGTTGTCCAAGGTGTTTTCTGTACCAAGAGGCCATGTGTTGCAGTGTCTGACAAGATGAACATCAAAAATGGTATAAAATACCGACAGTTGGTAGGTAAGACACAAAGGCAACAGTTAGGCAACTTTATTCCGAAACGTTTCGCCTACACAGTAGGCTTCTTCAGTCGAATACAAGAAAGTAGGCAGGAACAGTAGAGATGTGAGACGATGTAATCAGTCCATCACCCTTGAAGTCGTAGAATTGAGGTTGTCAGTCCCTCAGCCTGGAGAGTTCAGTTCCATAGTCAGGAACTATCTGAAGATCAAGCGACAGTGCGGAGACTTAACATACTGTCGGAAGGAGAGGTGCATAGTAGTAGTAGTAGTAGTGAGAATGTAGCCATGATAGGTCAGGTCCCTCTCAGATCAACAGTGTTTCTCACTTGAAAGGGTTGTCCAAGGTGTTTTCTGTACCAAGATGCATGTGTTGCAGTGTCTGACAAGATGAACATCAAAATGGTATAAAATACCGACAGGTTGGTAGGTAAGACACAAAGGCAACAGTTAGGCAACTTTATTCCGAAACGTTTCGCCTACACAGTAGGCTCTTCAGTCGAATACAGAAAGTAGGCAGGAACAGTAGAGATGTGAAGACGATGTAATCTTCAGATAGTTCCTGACTATGGAACTGAACTCTCCAGGCTGAGGGACTGACAACCTCAAATTCTACGACTTCAAGGGTGATGGACTGATTACATCGTCTTCACATCTCTACTGTTCCTGCCTACTTTCTGTATTCGACTGAAGAAGCCTACTGTGTAGGCGAAACGTTTCGGAATAAAATTGCCTAACTGTTGCCTTTGTGTCTTACCTACCTTACCGGTGTTGTACCAGAGTTGTGGAAGATGGCTGTGGTTCCTATATTCAAATCAGGGGATAAGTCCACTCCTTCAAATTACCGTCCAATAAGCCTGACATCTATAGTGGGCAAGTTATTAGAATCAATTATAGCTGACATTATCAGAAGTCACCTTGAAGAGCATAACTTGATAAATGAATCTCAGCATGGATTCACGAGAGGTCGTTCCTGCCTGACGAACTTACTGACGTTCTTCAATAGAACATTTGAGGCAGTTGACAGTGATAAGGAATATGATATTGTTTATTTGGATTTCAGTAAAGCCTTCGATAGAGTACCTCACAAGAGACTCTTAAGAAAAGTGGCAGCTCATGGTATAGGAGGTAAACTTCTAGCATGGATTGAGGCATGGCTTACCAATAGAAAGCAGAGAGTTACCATTAATGGAGTGAAATCTGAATGGGGATTAGTCACTAGTGGCGTTCCACAAGGATCAGTTTTAGGCCCTCTCTTGTTCATAATTTACATTAATGACCTTGATGAAGGGATTTCGAGTGACATGAGTAAATTTGCTGATGATACAAAGTTAGGCCGTATAATTCACTCTGAGGAGGATATCAATGAACTCCAGGACGATTTGGACAAATTAATGTCTTGGTCTGAAAAATGGCAGATGAAGTTCAATGTGGATAAGTGTAAGGTACTTGCCCTTGGTAATGAAAATAACCCTCGAAGCTATAATCTAGGTGAAGTAGAGCTTGATCATACAGAATGTGAAAAAGACTTGGGAGTCATGGTAAGCAGAAATCTAAAGCCAAGACAGCAGTGCCTTAGTGTGCGCAACAAGGCCAACAGATTACTTGGATTTATCTCAAGAAGTATAAGTAACAGAAGTCCAAAAGTTATTTTACAGCACTATACATCACTTGTGAGGCCTCATTTAGATTAAGCTGCTCAGTTTTGGTTCCCTTACTACAGGATGGATATAGACTCATTAGAGAACATACAGAGAAGAATGACTAAAATGATTTACTGTGTAAGGACTCCCGTATGAAGATAAACTCAAAGCCTTAAATCTCCACTCTCTGGAGAGGCGTAGAAAGAGGGGAGATATCATTGAAGTGTATAAGTGGATGACGGGCATAAACAAGGGAGATATTAATAAAGTACTGAGGGTGTCGAACCAGGTAAGAACCAGGAATAATGGATTTAAGTTGGATAAATTTAGATTTAGAAAGGACATAGGTAAGTACTGGTTTTCTAACAGTTGTAGATGCGTGGAACAGTCTTCCCAGTGGGGTGATAGAGGCTAGGACCTTGGGTAGCTTTAAGAAGAGACTGGACAAATATATGAGTGGGAGGGGCTGGGTTTGATTGGTGTCATTGGGTACGAGAGTTATTTCTAGGGAAGCTTTAGGAAGTAGTCGTTTTGATAAGGACCTGCCTCGCATGGGCCAGTAGGCCTTCTGCATTGTTCCTCCATTCTTATGTTCTTATGTTCTTAATATGAAGTCAAGACGTGACTGCTAAGTACCACACTCAAGAGTTTTTGTTCCACGTAGATAGAAATAACGGGAATGGGAATGAAGTCACAGAATCTGGGAAAAAATTCTAGAAATTTTAGGTGCAATATACCGACAGAGGGAGATTTCTTTTCTACGAAATTGTTAGGGCTTCTAGACACGATAACGTAGTAATAGTGACTTCCTGGAAGTAGTTCAAGACTACTTTATGAAGCCCTGTTGGTTCTTTCACAAACTGTTTAAATAAACATTCTTGAACTACCTCTAGGAAGTCGTTTGACTCTAGAATACCGTGCAAGGAATTCCAGTCAATTTCCTTCAAGTTAAAGTCTCCTAGACTTACTACGCTATCGTGCCTTGTGGCCTTAACAATTTCTTCTCAAAGTAATCTCCCCTGGCCTCTATTTAAGTCTGGGAGACGGTATATCACGCCTAAAATTATTTGCTCTTGTTCCTCCAAATTTTCTAACCAGATAGACTCTGTATGTGTTGTTTCAGTCGTTATACCCATTTTTATGCAGCAATTCAATTATTGTCTGAAATTAGTGCCACCCCGCCTCCCTTCCCGTTAATTCAATCAACGTAGAAAAATATAAAACCCTGAATGTGACGCTCAGCAGGCATGGCCCGATTCTTCATACTAATCCACGTCTCATTTATGGCAAATACGTCAATGTTATCAGCACTTGCAACTAATCTCAACTCGTTCATCTTTTTTTCTAGCTCTACGACTGTTTGTATGTATTAGGAACCCGTCTCTTCTTTCTCTCCCTATGCATCCACCCTTTTCCGCTATCTCTATTACTGTGCATATCACCTAATACCACTGGCTATCCAATATCCACCAATTGAACATTAAAATGGTTATACCCAATTACTCCACCTCATTCTGCCTATCACTGGTATCCCCACAACTCATTATATCTCTACCTAGACTCACGAAATCGTAATGACATGATTGCAAACAAACCATACCACGGGTGGGGTTTGAACCCGCGATCAGAGTTTTGAGACTTTTCGCGGGTTCAAACCCCACTCGTGGTATGGTTTCTCTACCTAGATAATTCACACTGCCCATATCTGTTTACCATATATTATTGTTTTTCCCACAAAAACTTTTACCTCCAACTATTTCTAGGCAGATTCTTCGCAAATCCAACCTCTCGCACCTACATATTATCGTCCAGCCTATTTCCAAAAACTACCCATGAATTTAGATTCAATATCTCAGGTAAAATATGCGTAATGTTTGCATTAACATATCGTAGCTGGCCCAGTGGCTAACGCGTCGGTCTGGAGTTGTATGACTCTCTGATTTGTAGATGAATGGTTCAGAGAACCGACATGTTGATAAATTAGACACATGTGCAACTCTTGGGTATCTTTATTGAGGAAACGTTTCGCCACACAGTGGCTTCATCAGTCCATACATAGGAGAAACTTGAAGAACAGGAGGAGAATGAGGTAATCAGTCCCTCAACCTTGAGTCGATGTGTTCAGTTCTACTCAAGATTGATGGACTGAACACATCGACTCAAGGTTGAGGGACTGATTACCTCATTCTCCTCCTGTTCTTCAAGTTTCTCCTATGTATGGACTGATGAAGCCACTGTGTGGCGAAACGTTTCCTCAATAAAGATACCCAAGAGTTGCACATGTGTCTAATTTATCAACATGACTCTCTGATCGCGGGTTCTAACCCCACCCGTGGTATAGTGTCTTTACAATCGTGTCATTACGATTTCGTGAGTCATATCGTCGTATATACTTGTACATGCGCACTTTCCGTAGCAATATTTGCGCATGTGCGGTTTCCATAGCAACTCCGTAAACATACCACGACTGGAAATCCAGCAGGAGGACAATCCAGCCTCCAACACCTTGCCGCTGAATGACCCACATGGGTTTAGCGCTTAACACTAATTAAACAAACCGAAAATAGAAATCAAACCAAATAAATTGTATGTATATTACTTGCAAAGCTATTTTTAAGTCACATTCACATTTACATAATATTTTTATTCCCAACAGCAGGGCTCCTAGCCAATGCCTAAAATATGAGAAATATAAATTTATATGATAAAAGTAGGGTTGGCGACCCTGGCGATGGGCGGAGCTAAGTGAGGATTCAAATCTTCACAACGGTTGACAAGCCAGTTGACCTGTGACCCGAGTGCAAACTGCGTGTGTGTTTTTCTTTTTCTATCCTCTATAGAGATAGTGTTGTTGCCTATTACCATGACATTTGGTAAGTAGAGTGAATGTTTTTGATAGAAGATAGGTGATATAATATTGATTTTGAAGGGCTGAGAAAACACCTTTGACAGCTTTTTCAAGTGAGGAGGGATGGATATGAGAGGAACCTGCCCTCTCAATGATTAACTTCTTTGTGTGGAAAAAGACACGTACATAAATTAGACACATGTGCAACACTTGGGTATTTCTTTATTGAGGAAATGTTTCTCAACGCAGTGGTTTCATCAGTCCTATACAGAGATGAAGACTGATGAAGCCACTGCGTGGGGAAACGTTTCCTCAGTAAGAATATAAGAAAAAAGGAACCCTGCAGCAGGTCTACTGGCCCGTGTAAGACAGGTCCAAGTCTCCCACTGGCTTAAGCCAATGCCCTAACTTAGGAGAGCACAGCGCTAGTACGATCGACACCATGCCTTGCCCTTCTAGGGCAGGGTTGGTGCCAGAGCCCGAGTTTGTAGCTAACAAGATGAGGGGAGTACTTGTGCCTCCTCTCATGGGAGACTTAGGTCTCAGACACTCCCTAGACAGGGAGCCAGTGCCGGGCCACCACTTGGAAGGGCCCGGGCCGGGCCACCACTTGGAAGGGCCCGGGCCGGGAGAATACCGGCGAATCTTTAACAACAATTAGTCAGGTCAGGTCACACAAGCAAGTGTCTGATTCCCATTCAAACTTGACCCTATTAATGCAAACTCTCTACTTCCTCTTGGTCAGCCTTACCTTGATCAGTGTTAGAACCTATACCATGAGTTGCCACTTTTCTTAAGTCATTTACGAGGTACTTTATCAAAGGCCTTACCGAAACCCAAATAAACAACCTTCCTTAAAGTTGTCCGCTGCCTCAAATACGTTATTAACGAATGTTTTTTTATTTGTCAAGCAGGACTAACTTCTTGTGAATCCGTGTTAAGATTTATCAAATTATGTTCATTAAGGTGATGTCTACTAATATCGGCTATAATTGGTTCTAATACACAAACAACCCGCACATAGAAAAGAGGAGCTTACGACGACGTTTCGGTCCGACTTGAACCATTTACACAGCGCTGTATAGCCCTTGTGGCTTAGCGCTTCTTTTTGATTATAATAATAATAATTGAACCATTTACAAAGTCACACTATCGTTCCAGTCACGGTATTGTGCCTTTTATGTAATTTATGGTTCTAATAATTTGCCTACTATAGACGTTAGGCTTATAGGACGGTAATACGATGGAATTTACTTAAATCCTGATTTAAATATAGGAAATACATTAACTATCTTCCACAACTCAGGCACAACACTAGTTTGAGTACAATTGAAAACAGTTTTTGGGGTCCTGGAAACTTGTTTTATTTTGTCCAATTGTTTGATAATTATAGTCTTCTTGCTTAGCGCTTCTTTTTTGATTATAATAATAATAATATAGTCTTCTTGACTTTAATGTTACTAAATTTGTTTTGTGGTGAATGGTATTGAAAACCGACAAGTTGAAGAATTGAGACACTTGTGCAACACATGGGAATCTTTATAAAAGAAACGTTTCGCCACACAGCGGCTTCATCAGTCCAATACAAAGTAGATATGGGTAAGGAGAGGAGGAGTTCGAGGTAATCAGTCCCTCAACCTGGAATCGTTGTGTTCAGTCCATCACTCTTGTAGGAAGTGCAGCATAGGGCCAGAGAGGTGGCTTATATACGGCAGTCAGATGAGTTGAAGCGGGATCACAGTGGGACCTGCCACTTGTGTAAGTAGGTCGTCGTCCAAAGGTTGGGCAAGCGCTGAAGTCTTTGTACCAAGATCCCATGATGTTGCAGCGTCTGACAGATGTCTGACTTGTCGGTTTTTAAAACCCTTCACCACATCTGTCAGACACTGCAACATCATGGGATCTTGGTACAAAGTCTTCAACGCTTGCCCAACCTTTGGACGACGACCTACTTACACAAGTGGCAGGTCCCACTGTGATCCCGCCTCCTCCTGCTTCAACTCGTCTGACTGCCGTATATAAGCCACCTCTCTGGCCCTATGCTGCACTTCCTACAAGAGTGATGGACTGAACACATCGATTTCAGGTTGAGGGACTGATTACCTCGAACTCGTACTCTCCTTACCCATTTCTACTTTGTATTGGACTGATGTGGCCACTGTGTGGCGAAACGTTTCTTCAATAAAGATTCCCATGTGTTGCACAAGTGTCTCAATTCTTAAATTTGTTTTCTTCAAGGCCTGAATAATTATATGGACTGCTGGAATATCATTTGTCTTCTTGTGTGAAAACAGACAAGAAATAACTTTTAAACATAATCCTATTTCCTGTTCATTATCAGTAAACTGTCCAGACCTAGTTTACAGAGGTCCTTCTTTTTCCATGATCTTTGTCCTATACACTTAAAAGAATCCTTTTGTATCTGTCTTTGATTCTATAGTGACTTTAATTAATTTCATAGATGCGTTTAGCCTTCCTAATTCCCTTCTTTACGTCTGTTTTAAAATGAACGTATTTAATAGATGTTTTAGTGTCTTATTCATCCATCTGGGATCGTTCTTATTTGACCTGATTTCTCCCTGAGAAAAAATAAGCTTCACAGTTCACAGTTCCTCTCGTTTTTTGTATCAACAGATTAGACAGATATCCCCAGCCAGTACTAGTTAAGTGTTGTAATAAAGTTGGTAGAATTACCGACAATATGTAAAGTAAAAGGACACAAGTGCAACTAATGTGACATTTATTGTGGCAACGTTTCGCTCTCCAGGAGCTTTATCAAGCCATTACAAACAATACATGGACACAGAGGGTATATAAAGGCTCAGAGTGAGGTGAATACTAGTGAAATGGTACCTCACTAGTATTCACCTCACTCTGAGCCTTTATATACCCTCTGTGTCCATGTATTGTTTGTAATGGCTTGATAAAGCTCCTGGAGAGCGAAACGTTGCCACAATAAATGTCACATTAGTTGCACTTGTGTCCTTTTAGTTAAGTGTTCTCTAAGACCATTATAATCGGGTGAACGAAAATCGGGGACTTTCACGGTATTATCGTTTTCGCACTCCCGGGTAATATTAAAGGTAGTAGATTTTTGATCACTTGCGTCAAGTTCTTCAGTGATCTGTAGATTATTAACGAGGGTTTCTTTATTTGACCTCGGGTAGCGGTTCCCAACTTTTTTCAAAAAGCAGTCTGAACTGTTTCCAGGAATTTAATCAAATCTAATTTTCCGGTAAAAAGAAATTTCCAGTCTATTTGACTAAATTAAAACCCCCTTCTATTAAAATTTTTGCCTAGAAGCCCTAAAAATTTTCTTTCCAAACAAGCCCCCCATTGTGGTTTTTTTTTAGCTGTATTTTAACACTTAACTTTTTTGCCCTAAAAATTTCTACCCAAACAAACTGTCAAATCCATTGATTTTTTTACCTTTTTTTTTTTTCTTAGGAACAATTAATGTTTTCTGGGTACATAACTCTGCCTACCCCCCCCCTTCACGTTTACCCCTCACCACCCCCACTTCACCCCCACCCCTCACCCCCGTTTCCCTCACCGCCCCCCTCTAACCGAACCCTTTACGAAACCCTCCACTGCTACCCTCTCACCGCCCCCCTCTCACCGCCACCCCTCTCACCGCCACCCCTCTCACCGCCACCCCTCTCACCGCCACCCTCTCATCATCCTGCAAATATTGAAACACACGGATGTTAAAAGTTACTCCTAATCATCTCAAGAAACACTTCTAACGCATTTCGCGTGTCGCTTGTTTTAACTCCATTTTGGGCGTTTTTGTAACATAACCCAGTCAGATTTAACCCTCTAAAATTTATATGAAATTAATTAAATTTATTTCCTCAGATGACACTAGAATTTCACTATTGTAAGTACGTGGCAAATAATATACGAAATTCCGAGTCAGATTCTGTGTCTTAGGTCGGCATTGCAAATGCTGTTTCTCTTGCTTGATCCCGACAATAAAGCGACGTGTGAAAATTAGACACGTGTGCAACATCTGAGTATCATGACTCACGAAATCGTAATGACACGATTGCAAACAAACCATACCACTGGCGGGGATAAAACCCGCGATCAGAGTCTCAAAACTCCAGACCGTCGCGTTAGCCACTGGACCAGCTGTCCCCGCCCGTGGTATGGTTTTTTTTTTATCTGAGTATCTTTATTGTAGACGTTTCGCCATCCAGTGGCTTTATCATTACAAATTCAAGGACATAATTGAAAGACAAGAACTATATACAAAAGATGAGGTAATTAGTCCCTCAGCCTCAACTCCAAGGCTAAGGGACTAATTACTTTATATTTTGTATATAGGTCTACTGTCTTTACATTACGTCCTTGATTTTTATTGATAAAGCCACTAGATGGCTTTATCAATAATGATACCTGGTATAATATATCATTCAAATACGAAGGAAAGTTAGCATAGGTATCACTTTGACCACAAATGCAAAATTTTACAGCTGAATCTCACGCTAGCGTGGTTGTGATGAACTCTAGCTCAAGTCCCCTCAAAGCGGCTATCACGACACGCCAAATCGTAATAACGTGATTGAAATTAAATTACTGATCGGGTGGGGTTTGAACCTGCTTCACATGCGAAGCAGTTTCTCAAAGCCTGCTGTGCAGGCGATGAGTTGCCTGAATAAAGTTACGAATCTCTGCTTGTCTTTATCAACTGTAACTTGTTAGGTAAATGAACATAGATGCAACTATTGCAACAATTTATTGTGGCAATGTTTCGCTCTTCAGGAGCTTTGTCAGGGTTCTGGAGAGCGAAACGTTGCCACAGAATGTCATATTAATTACATCAGTGTCCATTTTGTTGGTAAATACTGTTACAGTTCGATCCCCGAGGCTTGTATTTACGATCTCTTCATCTTATATTTTAACTGACTCCTAATTCATGCAAGAATTTTGAGAAACTGAAAAAAATTTTCTATTCATATTACTGCTTCATTTTCTGAGGTGAAGGTCACATTGATATGTCACCTGAATAAGAAATAGGTGGAGCGTAAAATGTGGGTCAAACACCGACTTTATAATTAGATTCGTGCTGTGGGGGACGTGTCTGGATACTTGATTTCGAACTAATGTTTGGTTTTGTAAAATAATGATAAATTAGACACATGCAGCATCTGTACATGCAGAAAACCCAATGTTATGCATAGTAAAGATACCCAGATAAGAACATATGAAAGGAGGAGCAGTAGGTCTGTTGGCCCATACCGGACAGGTCCTTCACAAATCCAACCCATTAACAGAATGTTTGCCCAACCCGATTTAGTTCTACCCTAGCAATAAGCTCTGATAAATTCACTAAGAACATAAGAACGTAAGATGCTGCACATGTGTCTAATTTATCATCTTGTGAGTATTATTTACCATTGATATTCATGTAAAATGATGTGTGTCAAAGGTTTGGTTGTGCTAGAAGCAGTCTTCACACACAGTATCATACGGAATCTATGTCTTTCCCTGTGCAGGATGTGACAAATAGTGCATAGGAGTAACACCATTCAACATCAACACTAGAATAAAATATGTTTGCAGGGCTCGAAGCATCAACAATGTTTTTGTCATGTACCGAGACAAACCTTCATACCATATGACATGGAAAGACACTAGAACGAGAAGGTAATTCTTGGAAGTAGAACTTATCAGTACCCAGAATAACGTAGAACAAAATAGTCAAATCCTTGGCACACATACTTTTACATAGGCAGCTACCGACCCATCTATGAAAATTTCAGTACATCCCCAACACCACCACTTTTTTTTTTTGTTTGTTTACTATTCATTGATTTTTTTGGTCATGACAAGTGAGCCTTGACCTTCACCTCTAAATGGATCTGATGCGTATCAACTTGCACCTACCTTTTCCTGGCGTATTTCAATTCGGTTATTGTTTTCGTCCGTTTGCCTTGATACAGCTCTCATAGAACGATATGTAAACAATTAAATGAAAGTTATACAATTTATCAGCTACAAGTTCATGCATTGGTGAACTGGGTCTGACTGGGTTAGGTTAAGGATTCCTAACTTTATTGACAAGCTAAGAGCTGTTATCTACATCAGCTGATTTGAAAGCATTTTTATTGTTATGAAACATACAAGTAAGGAACAGGATGAAGTTAGAGCCATCTGTGGGCCAGCATTTTCATTTGATCAATTGACTTTATCTCCTTGATATCAAGTGCAACTAATGTGACATTTATTGTGGCAACGTTTCGCTCTCCAGGAGCTTTATCAAGCCATTACAAACAATACATGGACACAGAGGCCACAATAAATGTCACATTAGTTGCACTTGTGTCCTTTTACTTTACATATTGTCGGTAATTCTACCAACTTTATTACACTCCTTGATATCATTATGCTGTACGAATGTGTTCCAGACTCGATCATCCTGAGGATAAATGATCTCAGATGAAGTGATGTTCTGGAGAAGGGTACAGCCATAATAAAGTTGCTGCTTGCTGCCCGTCTTGTTGTGTAGACGCTCACTTCTCGCTGTTCTTGGAGTGGAGCAAATTGTGGTACTTTGACAATATTGGCCTTGCCATAGCAGTAAGGCCACTCACATCCCTCCGGTGTTGAAGGCTCTGCTGAAATGACAGATCTATCCAGGCTGGGTCCAAGCAAGAGATGAGGCGTCTTGCTCTGTTCTCTACTGTCAAGCAGGCGCAGATGAGATAGGCAGAAAATCCAAGAAAGTGAATCATGTATATGTGCCTCGTACAGAATCTTGCAACCTCTACAGTCGAGCAGATGCGGGATACTTCTAAGTGCTGTAAGCTTCCTGGCCGCCTCGTTTGCAAGATTTACAAGGTGGTTCTTAATGGTCAATTTGGAGTCAGATTTCACTCCAAGGATATTAACTTCGTCCCCGTGTAGCAACACCCTCCCATTCATACTTACTACTGCTCCGGCATTACCATCATGGTGCCTAGAAACTCATTATTTGTGTTGTCTCAAGAGCAAATGTTACCTGTCATCGTTTACCTCAAGCTGATATAGCTCTTAGCTGGTGATTGATGTAGATTAGAGCAGTTGGCTTTTCCTCTCTTGCATAAGTAAATGACAGTGTACAGTCGTCTGCATATGCATGGGATTCTAGGATGAGATGAAGCTCATTGAAGTAGGCATTTCATAACAATGGTTCAAGCACGCTTTATTGTGGAACACTTGCGCCAATAAGATGTCGATGTCTCTCTCTCTCTCTCTCTCTCTCTCTCTCTCTCTCTCTCTTCTCTCTCTCTCTCTCTCTCTCTCTCTCTCTCTCTCTCTCTCTCTCTCTCTCTCTCACCGTTCTCCTATCCTTTCCACCTCTTTTCTTATATCTTTTTTTTTTTTTTTTCAATTCTTTCATGTTGCTTCTCCCTCTTCCCATCTGCCGTCTCTCATTGCCTACCATATCAGTTTTATTTATTAAAGAAAATCTTATTCCACTGGGTCTCTTCTCCCGTCTCTCTCTCTTCCTACCTACCCCTTCCACCCTTCTTTTTTCCCCACGTGACTGTCTTCACTCCCCTCTCGTTTCTTTATTTTCCTCTTTCCTCTTTTATCATTTATCTTCACGTGTTCCATCATCATCTCAATCACTTCCTTCTTCTTCCATCCCTCTTCCCACCATCTATCCTGTTTCCTCCATGGTTTTCCTTCCCCTCCCTCCCTCTTTCCTGGACCACACAGCTGATCGAGATACAGTAGTGTCGTCCACCACAGCTGTAAACGTCGTTAATGGTCCAGCTGCCAATTTGCTAATCACAGCTGATTGGAGACGGGAGGGGGGTCACAGCTGTGTTGAGATGAAGGTGGAAATGGTGAGAGTTTCGTTACTGCTGGTGACGGAGTATTTGGTAGTATGGTTAGTTGGTGAGGGGTTAATGGGTGTTTAGTCTGTTATGTGTGAGTGGTTGGTGAAGGTGAGGTTTTAGTCGGGCTCAGTACGCAGTGTTTGACGAATGTTTTGGATAGTTAAGATATTTGTAAATTAAACTGAGATAGTCCATTATAGACGATACTGTCCTCGTGGACACTCAAAGGAGGATTATTCCAAGTTACACCTCCACTTGCACGATCGTATATTATGACAATGCAGGAGCATTGGCGGGGAGACATGGCGGAGACATTGGCGGGAGACATGGCGGAGGAGACATTGGCGGGGAAGCATTGGCGGAGACATTGGGAGAGGGACATTGCGAGAGACATTGGGGGAGAGAACATTGGCGGAGAGACATTGGCGGAGAGACATTGGCAGGAGACATTGGCAAGGGACATTGGCAAGGAGACAGTTGGCAAGTGGACGTGGCAAGGAGAAGTGACACACCATGACACAAATAGGACCACACATAGCACCACTAGTACAACAGAGACACACACAGAGACACACACGACACACCAAGACCACACAAGACACACACAGGACACCAACAGAGACACCACAGGACACACACAGGACACACACAGAGCACACACACAGAGACACACACAGAGACACACACAGAGACACACGCACAGAGACACACAACAGAGAACACATCACAGAGCACACACACAGAGACACACATCAGAGACACACACACGAGACACCGAGACACACACACAGAGACCACACACAGAGACACACACACAGAGACACACACACAGAGACACACACACGAGACACACACACAGAGACACACACACAGAGACACACACACAGAGACACACACACACAGACACACACACAGACACACACACACAGACACACACACAGCAGCACCACACACAGACACACACACACAGACACACACACACAGACACACACACACAGACACACACACACGAGACACACACACAGACACACACACAGAACACACACACAGACACACACACACAGACACACACACACAGACACACACACACAGACACACACACACAGACACACACACACAGACACACACACACAGACACACACACACAGACACACACCAGACACACACACACAGACACACACACACAGACACAGACACACACACACACACACACACACACACACACACACACACACACACAGGACATAATTAGGAACACTTCAGTCTGGAGGTCCCAAGGTGGTAATCGCAGTGATGTATAACCCACCACAGAACAGCAGGAGGCCAAGGCAAGAATATGATGAGAGTAACAGACCCATGGTTGACACTCTAGCTGAAGTGGCCAGAAGGGCCTTCTGCTTCAACACACCAACTCCAGGCTGAGGGACTGTTTACCTCATACTCCAACTCATCTCTCTCTGATATTTTCTGTACTGGACTGAAGAAGCCACTGGCTGGCGAAACGTTTCCTCGATAAAGATCAACCATTTACATCAACAGCCTGATTAACCCTACTAAATACATTGTGTTTCTTGTCCACTGGACTGAGCTGATAAAGCCTTTGGTGTTCAGAAATTTCTTTAGCAAATATCTACCATATGTCTCTCTCACTTGTATTCTTGTCTTTGTTAATCACCATTTGTCACTTCGTCTGCAAGCAAAACATTGTCGAAATGGCTTTTTGTACTTGTGGATTGGATCCCCTCAAGTGAAGTTCCTTGATGCTGGTGAGGGGTTCTTGATCTAGGGAACTGGATCTGTGCTCCAGTTCTCTGAATAGAGCTTGAATGCCTTCCATTCCCCCCCCCCCCACACACACAGGCGGTTTATAATTCCTACGGGTTCAGAGCTTCCCATTGATAATTTTGGATTGAATTTCTAAAGCCCTTGGTGTTCACAAGTGGCCTCATTAAATGTCTAAATGCCCCACGTCTCTCTTACTTGTATATTTGTCGATGGTAGTCACGATTTGTCACACTGTCTACAAGCGACACGTTGTGATGTTTGTTAAACGACGTTGTTAGATAACTGTGTCAAGAGTATCTGTAAATCAGTCAGGTGGTGGGATTCTCATGTCTTCCTTGCGAGACGTGTCTTAGCCAGCTGGCTAGCTCACCAGTGTATGCCAGCTGGCTACCTCACAAGTGTGTGCCAGCTGGCTACCTCACCAGTGTATGCCAGCTGGCTACCTCACAAGTGTGTGCCAGCTGGCTACCTCACCAGTGTATGCCAGCTGGCTACCTCACCAGTGCATGCCAGCTGGCTGCTTCACCAGTGTATGCCAGCTGGCTACCTCACCAGTGTATACCAGCTGGCTACCTCACCAGTGTATGCCAGCTGTCTACCTCACCAGTGTATGCCAGCTGGCTACCTCACCGGTGTATGCCAGCTGGCTACCTCACCAGTGTATGCCAGCTGGCTGCCTCACAAGTGTATGCCAGCTGGCTACCTCACCAGTGCATGCCAGCTGGTTACCTCACCAGTGCATGCCAGCTGGCTACCTCACCAGTGTATACCAGCTGGCTACCTCACCAGTGTATGCCAGCTGGCTACCTCACCAGTGTATGCCAGCTGGCTACCTCACCAGTGTATGCCAGCTGGCTACCTCACCAGTGTATGCCAGCTGGCTACCTCACCAGTGCATGCCAGCTGGCTGCTTCACCAGTGTATGCCAGCTGGCTACCTCACAAGTGTATGCCAGCTGGCTACCTCACAAGTGTATGCCAGATGGCTACCTCACCAGTGTATGCCAGCTGGCTACCTCACCAATGCATGCCAGCTGGCTACCTCACAAGTGTATGCCAGCTGGCTACCTCACAAGTGTATGCCAGCTGGCTACCTCACCAGTGCATGCCAGCTGGCTGCCTCACCAGTGTATGCCAGCTGGCTGCCTCACAAGTGTATGCCAGCTGGCTACCTCACAAGTGTATGCCAGCTGGCTACCTCACCATTGTATGCCAGCTGGCTACCTCACCAGTGTATGCAGTGGCTACCTCACCAGTGTATGCCAGCTGGCTACCTCACCAGTGTATGCCAGCTGGCTACCTCACCAGTGCATGCCAGCTGGCTGCCTCACCAGTGTATGCCAGCTGGCTGCCTCACCAGTGTATGCCAGCTGGCTGCCTCACAAGTGTTTGCCAGCTGGCTACCTCACAAGTGTTTGCCAGCTGGCTACCTCACAAGTGTATGCCAGCTGGCTACCTCACAAGTGTATGCCAGCTGGCTACTTCACCAGTGTATGCCAGCTGGCTACCTCACCAGTGCATGCCAGCTGGCTACCTCACCAGTGCATGCCAGCTGGCTACCTCACCAGTGCATGCCAGCTGGTTACCTCACCAGTGTATACCAGCTGGCTACCTCACCAGTGTATACCAGCTGGCTACCTCACCAGTGTACGCCAGCTGGCTACCTCACCAGTGTATGCAAGCTGGCTACCTCACCAGTGTATGCCAGCTGGCTACCTCACCAGTATATACCAGCTGGCTTCCTCCCAAGAGTATACAGGCTGGCTTCCTCACCAAAGTATACCAGCTGGCTGCCTCCCTAGAATATACCAGCTGGCTGCCTCCCTAGAATATACCAGCTGGCTACCTCCCTAGAGTATACCAGCTGGCTTCCTCACCAGTATATACCAACTGGCTACTTCCCCATAATATTCCAGCTGGCTTCCTCCCTAGTGTATACCAGCTGGCTACCACCCCAAAGTATACCAGCTGGCTTCCTCCCCAGTGTATACTATAGTAAGATGTGTCTTGGCCAGCTGGCTATCTCCCCAGTATATTCCAGATAGCTGCCTCCCCAGAGTATTCGAACGAGTAATACGCCACAGTGGGCGTAAATGCTGCACTGATGGAGTGGGAATTGCGTGAGCTAAGGAATATACTGGTGAGCCATGGTGGACCTTGCTGCCCATTAACACTGACACACTCGCTGACGTTGCCAGATAACCGAGTGTATTGTTATCTAAATACTGAGAAATGGAGGTTTACAGGTGAGGAAATGCGAGGTTTACAGGTGGGAAATGTTAGCTTAATGTTTGGAAATGCAAGTTTAATGCTGGGAAATGCGAGATTAGGGCCGGGAAATTAACGTTTATTGACTGGAAATGAAAACTAAATGCTGGGAAATGAACGTTTATTTGTTGAGAAATGTACGTTTAATTGTGAGAAATGAAAGCTAAATGCTGGGAGATGCAAGCTAAATGCTGGAACAGCTTAAGCTTATGCTCGGAAATTATGCTGGAAGACTAAGTCCGCGTCTAGGAAATATCTTGTGTAGCGGTTTAACTAAAGATAAACGAGGATGTAACTAACGCTAAAGCTAATGGGGGGAGTAGAGCCTAGCGCTTTACTCTCCCCATTAGAGCGTTGTTGAGCCTAGCGCTCTACTCTCCCCATTAGAGCGTTATTGAGCCTAGCGTTCGAAAAAAAAGGGCGTAGTTGAAATTAACTCTCGGGAAACGAGCGTAGTTGAGCCTAGCGCTCGGAAAACGAACGCTAGGCTCAACTACTTCAAGAGCGTAAGAGAACGAACGAGGATTCGTTTAACGCTACAAGAACGACACAGGATCTAATGCTATAAGTAATGGAGGAACCAGCGCTCGAATAAGTAACTCTACGAGACCTAACGAGAAGAGCATAAAAAACTAACGAGGATAGAAGGAATTGTTGAGAGTAAACTTCTGATAATTAAGCTTGCAAGACGTAATGAAAGTGAAGTGAGAAAGTGAGCCACTTATGGTGAATGGACGATGATGTGAAGGTCTTTTCACCGTACACGGTAATGGAGTCCTTCACAGTATACGGTGGCAGGATACTTCATAGTACACGGTGGCAGTGTACTTCACTGTACATGGTAGTGAAGCACCTCACTCCGTGTTGACAACTCGACATAATAAAAAAGCAGCAAAATAGAACATTAATTAACGTTACACACACAAGTTTGTCATCACTTTAACAGTAACAAGACTCGCCATAATATTTCACAACAATTCTTATACTTATTAACAAGAACATTAACCACGGTAACAACAAAGTCACAAGCAAGCAGGTATGCAAGTGAATTTCTTTCACGTACCTAACAACACAGGAAACACATGTTACCATAATCTCTCCTCATTCTAATATGTCATTCTTAAGGTCACTATGTATCACTCACGCCTCACTCTGTGCTTATATATACTGTATTGTTAACCTCTGTATGTTAGAAGTGATCGAGGTCCCAGGACCGAAGCGTTTTCTAATATGGCCTGGTGTCTGCTAGCGTGTCTTTCTAAACCAGAGTATATAGGGGACAGGAGCTACACTCGTGTGACATACGAGTTTTGCACTTTCCCTTGAATATATTAAAAACAATAAAACGAGGTAAATCTCCGTATATACGGTGAGACATACAGAGTTATGTGTGTGTGTGTGTGTGTATATATATATATATATATATATATATATAATATATATATATATATATATATATTAATATATATATATATATAATATGCAAAACAACCACTCTGAAAAAAATAGAGAAATTCCAAGCGCTTTCGTGACTACTCACATTCGTGAGTAGTCACGAAAGCGCTTGGAATTTCTCTATTTTCTCAGAGTGGTTTGTTTTGCATATTCCGAAATCACCTGTTTACTGTGATCTTATTGCATATATATATATATATATATATATATATATATATAATATATATATATATTATATATATAATATATATTATATACCGAGACGTGTGTGTATCGTTCCGGGTATATACTCTGAGAGTTTACGTAAATTCCATTTCGATGACATTGTAGATTGATACACAGATAATCTACACAGAGAAGAATGAAATTTATGACATTTCGGTCCGACTTGGGCCATGAACTACTCTCATTTGTCACGTTAAAGAATGACACACTTGCGCAACATTTTCATTGAGGAAACGTTTCTTAAGCCGGTAATTTCATCAGTCTAATACACAGAAGACAAAAAGATGAGGAGTTTGAGGTAACAAGTCCCTCAGTCTGGAGTTTGTGTTTTCTCAATCGTGAGAAAAGTACAGCATATGCTCGGAGAAGCGGCTTATATACTGGGGAGTTGAAGCAGCAGGAGGCGAGTCACTATTGGACAAATCCACTTGTGTAAGTAGGTCATGACTGTAGGTTAGGCAACCGTAGAAGAGTTCTCTGTATCAAGAATCTAAGATTAGTGCTCTTTTCAAACTACTACTCATCTTTCTCTCGCTTTCTCTGTATTGGACTGAAGAAGCCACTGGCTGGCGAAACGTTTCCTCAGTAAAGATTCCCGAATGTTGCACAAGCTTCTCATTGTTCAACTTGTCGGTTTACTGATCCATTTACATCACACTCGTTTGTTATCATTAATTAGTCGCCGAAACCGTTGACATGAGTTTCATTCTCCCATGTGCTGGTTATTTGTGTATTGTTCCAGTCACCTTATTGTCCCTTCTTATTCTTGTATCGCTGAAGATTTAGCATCAAGCAGTGTCTTCATTACCTCATTCTTTCACCTCAGCACCTCCTCCAACCCCTGTAAGTATCCATGTCATGCTTTTCTCCCTGTGAATTGATGATCATCGATACCATGCCTAACCCTTCTAGGGTAGGGTAGGTGCCTGAGCCCGAGCCTTTAGGTCATAAGACTGTCATTCCCATTATGCCCCCTTGGGGCGGGGATGGCAGACCAGAGAGGCCTAGCTTGTGGCTAGGCCTAGGAGTTGGTCCCAATGATGAGGAGGTACTTGTGCCTCCTCCCATGGGAGATTTAGGTCTCAGACACTCCCTAAAGAGGGAGCCAAGGCCGGGCCACCACTTGGAAAAGGCCCGGCCACCACTTGGAAAAGGCCCGGGCCGGGAGACTACCGGCTAATCTTTAATAATAATAATAATAATGTGAATTGATATCGTCCCTGGTGGATGACACTTCCCCACAGTGACTTGCATTGATTGTCATATTTTCATACTGACTGCGTATTGTACCACTAGTATAAGTATTATACCACTAGCACCAGTATTATACCATTAGCACCAGTATTATACCACTAGCACCAGTATTATACCATTAGCACCAGTATTATACCACTAGCACCAGTATTATACCACTGGCACCGATATTCAGGATGTTCCAGCAGTACGTGAATGGTATACCATACCGAGGAGATAAAGAATTAGATGAGCAGCATCTGGGTATCTCTATTTGTAGACGTATCACCACTGACGACACGTCTACAAGTAAAGATACTCAGATGTTGGACGTGTTTAGTTCTTTATATTAAGCTGATTTACTACCTTAATAACCCAAGTGTAATGGATAGTCTTTATATTTCACAAACTAACATTACACACAATAATTCCAAGGCAACATTAACAGTAGTAATAATAGCAGATGCTGCAGGGACATAATTAACACGCTGTAGAAGCTCAGTTTCCCAACCTGCAGTATACACACACACTCGCTTTTGGATTAGCCTCCAGAGACAGCCCATCCTACACCATAAATAATGTGTGTGTGGTTTCCAACTATTTCAGCGACTTTGTCTCCCTTGCTGCCACAAGTTACTCTCACGTTTATGTAATTTGTTAATTTAAGGTCAGCTATACGTAAACATGTGTTAATTACAGTTCAAGTAACCTCACCTTTTGTTTTCAAAAAAGGTTTTTTTTCATTAACAAAGACTAGGAATCAGTATTACAAGGACCCCACTGGAAATGCAGAGTGATGCATTTCCAGTGGGGGATGGAAATCTTCAGTTCCAGAGCTGAAAATTTCCATCCCCTGTGGCTTGTCTTGCACTGTTAACATCGCCTGTCTGCGATTGCATTTCATATGTTACTATGTATGATAATTTAGCCACCTAAATTTGTGTGTAGCTGTACTTGTGTGTACCTGTATCTAGATAAACTTAATTAGCATTAAGTCGCATCACATGGTCTCTTCAGGAAGCAGGTCCGCAACCGAAAGGGAAAGGGGCGCGTGGGAAGAGGTGTAGGTAAAGGACACAAGAGCAACTTATGTGAGATTTTATTGTGGCAACAAATCGCTCTCCAGGAGCTTTGTCAAGATGTTGGAAGTGATGGGGAAAAGGGTGTCGCATTTCTTTCCCCTTGGAAATGTTTCGTCGGCTTTTCCCTGGTAATTTTTTAGTCCATATGAGGTGGTCATGTTTAAGTTTAATCCCGTGGAAGATTATAAATCACGTTCATGCACTGAACGTGAGACTAGCCAGTGCCACAAATATATCCTGGGAATTATTACCTAGCTATTACTAACGTTTATTAATTTGGTTAATAGTGCATTGCTTTCAGAAATAACATACAGCGAGGTTTAACATGCACGTGAACCTCCAAATTAAAGGTTCGCCGGAATGTAAGTCTAGACGACAGCATTGTCATGTGTTGTACAGGTGGCACAAACTCGCCAGGAAATGAACAATGAGCTTCATTCCTCTGAAACTTTTGTTATTTTATTTCATGAGCTAGGCACAGGTTTACCTGGAGTTTACCTGGAGAGAGTTCCGGGGGTCAACGCCCCCGCGGCCCGGTCTGTGACCAGGCCTCCTTAGGTCAGTGTCCCAGGATGCGACCCACACCAGTCGACTAACACCCAGGTGCCCATTTTACTGATGGGGAACATAGACAACAGGTTGAAAGAAACACGTCCAATGTTTCTACTCTGGCTGGGAATCGAACCCAGGCCCTCACCGTGTGAAGCGAGAGCGTTAACCACCAGGCCACCAGTTCAGTAACAATACTAACTTATTTAAGGCTGTTAATACCGTGTACGATGTGTTAGAGAACTTTGATCTTCAAGTCTTCTCCAATTTCAAGAGAGGTATTACAATCCCGAGTAGCTTAGAGAAGCTTAGATACGCTAGGTAAGGTTTGTTAAGAAACAGGACAAGTGTTTCCTGACGTGGGTCTTAGTCATATGATGACCCGCCACTGGAGCTTTTGGTCATCTGACCGACGCCTTCAGCTGGCTTACTGGTCCACCCCTTTAAAAATTACGGCTATTGTAACCATTATTTTTAAAAGCTTAGGGTAGTAACGTCTTTCATAATTCATGACAAGAAAATGACATCCATAAAAAAATCAACTTGGATCCTGCAAAAGTTGTTTAACTATAAATAAATCTTCCCAGATGTGCATCAACTTGTTGCTATAATCGCAATTGCAACATTAGTACGAATTGACCGGCTATCCCCTACTGACTACGTTTCGCCCACACAGCTGGCTTTATCAAGTTCATCAGATCAGATATGCCTGTGTCTTGATAGAACCCACGGTGTGGGCGAAACGTTGTCAATAAAGGATCGCATTATACTGCATTTGTCTTCCATCGTGTCGGTATATTTTACTCAACACAACGTATTATCTTGTCTTTGACTCTCGGCTCAAGAATAATTAAGGTATTGACTCCTTTCTGTGTACATTTTTACAAAATCATCGCAGATAACAACAATATTAGTCCAGCCACTGCAAATCACATTTCACTGTGGTATAAATACCGTTATAAATCACACTTTTACGTGAAGCTGAATCTATCCACTCATTTTTTTTGAAAAAAATTGTAATTTAAATTACATTTGAGTACTAGGCTATGCAAAAGTTTGAAATATTATTTTTTAATCAGATGCTCAGCAAATGCATAATTTCCTTCCTAGATAAAAATTTCACCAACATTTATTGACTTCTAGCATAAGTATAGCAAACCATACCCTCGGCCGGGATTGAACCCGCGGTCATAGAGTCTCAAAACTCCAGCCCGTCGCGTTAGCCACTAGACCAGCTAGCCACAATAAGATTCATCCAACTAGGTATATTTCTACACCATAGGAAAGTTAGCACAGGCACCTCTGTGACCACAAATGCAAGTTTTTACAGACGAATCTCCAGCTAGCGTGGCCGTGACGAACTCTAGCTCAAGTCCCTTCACTGCCGTCAACATGACTCAAGAAATCGTAATGACACGATTGCAAACAAACCATACCCCCGGCCGGAATTGAACCCGCGGTCATAGAGTCTAGCTGGAGATTCGTCTGTAAAAACTTGCATTTGTGGTCACAGTGGTGGCTGTGCTAACCTTCCTATGGTGTAGAAATATACCTAGTTGGATGAATCTTATTGTGGCTAGCTGGTCTAGTGGCTAACGCGACGGGCTGGAGTTTTGAGACTCTATGACCGCGGGTTCAATCCCGGCCGGGGGTATGGTCTGTTTGCAATCGCGTCATTACGATTTCTTGAGTCATAAGTATAGCAATACAGCAATAACATACTGCCCTATAAAGTGTGGCTCCGGCATATGTGCAAATGTGATAATTTCCATTGGCCTTGTCTTTGCTGTCTACTAAGTCTAGTTCCTGGAGGAGGTTTCAGTAATAAAAGAAAATATCTAGAATCTACTCTTTACATTAAGGCTTGGTAACATTACCCTCCACATTAAGGCTTGGTAACATTACCCTCCACATTAAGGCTTGGTAACATTACCCTCCACATTAAGGCTTGGTAACATTACCCTCCACATTAAGGCTTGGTAGCATTACCCTCCACATTAAGGCTTGGTAACATTACCCTCCACATTAAGACTTGGTAACATTACCCTCCACATTAAGGCTTGGTAACATTACCCTCCACATTAAGGCTTGGTAACATTACCCTCCACATTAAGGCTTGGTAACATTACCCTCCACATTAAGCCTTGGTAACATTACCCTCCACATTAAGGCTTGGTAACATTACCCTCCACATTAAGGCTTTGTAACATTACCCTCCACATTAAGGCTTGGTAACATTACCCTCCACATTAAGGCTTGGTAACATTACCCTCCACATTAAGGCTTGGTAACATTACCCTCCACATTAAGGCTTGGTAACATTACCCTCCACATTAAGGCTTGGTAACATTACCCTCCACGTTAAGGCTTGGTAACATTACCCTGCACATTAAGGCTTAGTAACATTACCCTTCACATTAAGACTTGGTAACACCACCCTTCACATTAAGGCTTGGTGACATTACGCTCCACATTAAGGCTTGGTAACATTACCCTCCACATTAAGGCATGGTAACGTTACGCTCCACATTAAGGCTTGGTAACATTACCCTCCACATTAAGGCTTGGTAACATTACCCTCCATATTAAGGCTTGGTAACATTACCCTCCACATTAAGGCTTGGTAACATTACCCTCCACATTAAGGCTTGGTAACATTACCCTCCACATTAAGGCTTGGTAACATTACCCTTCACATTAAGGCTTGGTAACATTACGCTCCACATTAAGGCTTGGTAACATTACCCTTCGCATTAAGGCTTGGTAACAAATACCTAGTAACACCACGCTCCACATTAAGGCTTGGTAACACCACGCTCCACATTAAGTCTAGGTAACACCACGCTCCACATTAAGGCTTGGTAACACCACGCTCCACATTAAGGCTTGGTAACACCACCCTCCACATTAAGGCTTGGTAACACCATCCTCTACATTAAGGCTTAGTAATACCACCCTCCACATTAAGGCTTGGTAACACCACCCTCCACATTAAGGCTTGGTAACACCACGCTCCACATTAAGACTTGGTAACACCACGCTCCACATTAAGGCTTGGTAACACCACGCTCCACATTAAGGCTTGGTAACACCACGCTCCACATTAAGGCTTGGTAACACCACGCTCCACATTAAGGCTTGGTAACACCACGCTCCACATTAAGGCTTGGTAACATCACCCTCCACATTAAGGCTTGGTAACACCACGCTCCACATTGAGGCTTGGTAACACCATGCTCCACATTAAGGCTTGGTAACACCCCGCTCCACATTAAGGCTTGGTAACACCCCGCTCCACATTAAGGCTTGGTAACACCACCCTCCACATTAAGGCTTGGTAACACCACCCTCCACATTAAGACTTGGTAACACCACCCTCCACATTAAGGCTTGGTAACACCACCCTCCACATTAAGGCCTAGTAACACCACCCTCCACATTAAGGCTTGGTAACACCACCCTCCACATTAAGGCTTAGCAACACTACTGTTTTGATCTACCACTATCGGGAGTTGTGCTTGGGGAGGACCAAGTAAAGAGAGGGGAAAGGAGAAGCGAGGCGATAATGGTGTGGTTAAGGTCGTAAAAGAGAGGGATGACGATTACCGTAAAGATCACTGTTGCTTAGGGATGAGTTTGATGATGATGGAACTGGTGACACAGCTCGATAAAGATGCGGTGATGACACATTAACACTGAAGACGAGGGAAAGATTCTTCGTGTAACATTGTAATGGTAAACATAAGAAAGGCAGAAAATACCTTCATCACTAAATACAACGATACAAGTGAGTACACACAGAGAAACTGAAACAGAAGGTAAGAAGAGTATTGATTGTGTTTATAACCGAGGTTCTATTTAGTCTTCTGATACAGGTTTCAGTTGTATTTCGAACTTTAAAGTATACGTTCTACTCTGTTTCATATTCTCCATGTGTTTGTGTCCTCCTGACATATCCATCTCCATACTTTCAATTTTTTTCTGGGGAGGGCGGGAATAAGCTCAATAATCAGTTAAGTGATGATTCTAGTTGATGCAGTTATACGTTAATAGGACAGTTATATATAAGATCAGGATTTAAAATCAACTTGATATGTTAATAATAATCTTAGATAAATCAGATCCATGTGAGAGGAGGATTGATGCTAATAAGACTTGTGATTCATGGAAATAAGACAACTGCCTTCATTGAATCCCCATTAGAGGGAACCTTTTTTTGGCCTCTGGTCGAATCTAAATATTTCCCAACCTTCCCACTCTATTTGGCTTCGATAACTGGGAGAGTTTACGAGCAATAATATTTGGTGCAAGACTGAGGACTCTGAACCTGTTTGCTTTTTCTGGGCATAATACCCGCTACTTCCATCATACACTCTTTGATCAGGTCTCCATCGGTGATGGATTTCCTCTTTCAGTTAACGCATAAGCTACTTTGTAACTGGCTATGGTTGAAGTTGCATTTTCAACTCGTGTGTGTTAAAAACCTTGTTGGGAAAGCAACCTGCGTTACATTGATATTTTTTCCGAATTCTGTATTCTTGTGAATTGGGAATAACTTGGTTTATGTTTGATCTCATAGTGCCGACGTACACTGTATCCCTTCAAAACTGCAACAGTTTCGTGGCCTACAATACACAAGGATTTATCACCTGCTGGTACAAAATACTTTACGTCTCATTCTTCACTAAACAGGCGGCACTCTGCACTGTTCTTTTCCTTCCATAACTGAAGGATGTATCTGATAAACGAAAGTAGAACTAAAATTTGAACAAATTTTAACACAGATTGTTTCAGACAAAATTCTTAACGTTAAGTGACTGGAGTGACTGAAAATTAGGGTTTATTAATTTTACTATTCATAAATATTTCAAATTGCTGAGAGACTTATAAAATCTTGTAGCGATCCGCAAGTTGGAGATCTTTGTTCTAGACAAAGGTACAGAACACCTTATCTTCCCTTCCCTTCGCTTCCCTTCGCTTCCTTCCCTTCCCTTCCCTTCCCTTCCCTTCCCTTCCCTTCCCTTCTACATGCCACATCAGGCCCAGACGAGGTGACGAGCAGCTGAATGGTGAGACTGTTGGGTTCACAACCTACAAGTCCCGGGGATCGATCCCCTGGACTGGTGAAACGTACGCGGAAATTATCCTTAAATTCCAGTTTAAGCTGGAATTGTAAATAAATGCCCGAGAGTTAGTATAATGAAGTGCGTCCCATCCACAGATTTTTGTTGATAAAAATGTGTAAGAAATTCCGTGCCGTAGTCACACAAATCCAATTTTAACAGGAGAACGCTGGCTCAGTTACTGCAGCAGATCCACCCTTCAGGGTTAAGGGTTCTTGATCCATTTGATACATTTTCTGGTGTATGACCCTTGTGGGCTTAGCGCTTAGTTATGATAATAATAATAATCCATTTTCCTGGATCAGATTTGATAACCATTCGTCGGGCTGTAAGATCGTAAGGAGGACTGCAGTAGCCCCCTACTGGCCCATGCTAGGCAGGTCCAAGTGTTGCTTAACCCTCGTGGGCTTAATTCTTCTTCATGATTTCAATAATCGTAAGATAAATGCTTGATAAATTCAGTTTTCTACAACCCGTCACCGAACAACAGAAGATGCTCAAAGGAATTTGATATTAGCACTGCAGCAACAATGAACATCGTCACAGCAACAATGAACATCGTCACAGCAGCAATGAACATCGTCACAGCAACAAGAAACATCACAGACATCGTTGCAACATGAAACATTGTTGACAAGCCTGCATGTAAAGGCAGCACACGAACGGTGGTTTACACTACGTACATACAAACTCTGAGGACCAGAACTCACATTGAGGGAAGGTGTGCAGGATCAAGCCGCGTCAATATGTGCTTCTTGCGTCAATATGTGCTTCTTGCGTCAAGATGTGCTTCTTGCGTCAAGATGTGCTTCTTGCGTCAAGATGTGCTTCTTGCAAATTGTACATACTAGTTAGACGGCCAGTATGATAGGGAGCAAGCGAGTACTATACATGCCCGTCAACTATAAGCTGAAAGGTGGAGGTAGTGATTAGGAGTCGGCTCTAGCTCCTGTAACTCAGCGAGTGTGCAAACCCAGCAAGGATGGATGAATTGTCTAACGTTAAGTCGGACGCACGAATTCTTGCGCACTCTCACTCTCTCATTTTCTCACTCATTCTCTCACTTTCATTCACTCAATCTCTCACTCCCATTCTCTCTCACTTTCTCTCTCATCACACACACACACACACACACACACACACACACACACACACAAAGCGAACAAAACATCAGAAAGAAGATTTGGTGAAGGAGTTTGATAATACAAGTGCTGAAGAGCAGGAGAACTCGTGTAAGCACAAACAAGTCAGCGCCGACCATCTTTTACCTAAAGTTGCCTAAATAATCAACCTGGACCTTCTTTTTTTTTTTTTAATTTCGAGACAAAGGACAAAGTTCAAGGAACTAGCCTAAGTGAGTTTGCTGAGAACACTTACACGCCCAAATTCACTCTTAAGTTTTATTAGCTTATACCTGTGATGCCTAGGCTTTCTCTCTCTCTCTCTCTCTCTCTCTCTCTCTCTCTCTCTCTCTCTCTCTCTCTCTCTCTCTCTCTCTCTCTCTCTCTCTCTCTCTCTCTCTGACTCGTGATTGGAGCCACAGCATTTATGCAACTTCCAGTTCACCAGGGAGTTAACAGGTATTAACATATGCCCATTATCCCTGTTATCAGTGATATATCTTGCTACTTCTACTAACACTTAGGTCACATTACACATGCATGTACACTCATATTTACACACCCATCTGCGTTTTCTTCTATTTTCCTATTAGTTCTTGTTCTTTATTAGCGCTTATTTCCACGGGGAAGTGGAAAAGAATTCGTCCTCCGTAAGTCATGACTGTCGTAAGAGGCGACTAAAATGCCGGGAGCAAGAGGCTAGTAACTCCCCTTCTCTTTTATACATTACTACGCAGAACTCTTAGCGGTTCACAGATAACCCGTAAATAGGAGAAAGAAACTTATGACGACGTTTCGGTCCGACTTAGACCATTAACTAGTGACTAGTATGTGACTAGTTAATGGTCCAAGTCGGACCGAAACGTCGTCATAAGATTTTCTCCTATGTGTGAGACATTTGTGCATTGTTCCAGTCACATGTTAAGATCAGGAGATCGAGGTAATCAATCCTTCAGACTGATTACCTCAAACTCCTTCTAATCTTCACTGTTATTCTTTGTATTGGACTGATGAAGCCACTGTGTGGCGAAACGTTTCCACAATAAGACACCAGAGTGTTGAACATGTGTCTAATTACCAACTTGTCGGTTCCCGGAAACATTCATCAGCAATTAAGTAAGAATAAACAAAGAATAAGCATTGAGAACGAGAAAGAGGGAACGAGAAAGAGAGAACGAGAAAGAGAACGAGAGAGAAAACGAGAGAACGAGAGAGATAGAGAACGAGAGAGATAGAGAACGAGAGAGATAGAGAACGAGAGAGAGTGAGAACGAGAGAGAGTGAGAACGAGAGAGAGTGAGAACGAGAGAGAGAACGAGAGAGAGAGAGAGAAGAGAGAGGAGAACGAGAGAGAGAACGAGAGAGAGTGAGAACGGAGAGAGTGAGAACGAGAGAGTGAGAACGAGAGGGTGAGAACGAGAGAGTGAGAACGAGAGAGTGAGAACGAGAGAGAGAACGAGAGAGTGAGAACGAGAGAGTAGGAGAACGAGGAGAGAGAGTGAGAACGAGGAGAGGAGTGAGAACGAGGGGAGGAGAGTGAGAACGAGAGAGGTGAGAACGAGAGAGGGTGAGAACGAGGGTGAGAACGAGAGAGGGTGAGAACGAGAGAGTGAGAACGAGAGAGAGAACGAGAGAGAGTGAGAACGAGAGGGGGAGGAGAAACGAGAGAGAGTGAGAACGAGAGAGAGTGAGAACGAGAGAGAGTGAGAACGAGAGAGAGTGAGAACGAGAGAGAGTGAGAACGAGAGAGAGTGAGAAGAGAGAGGTGAGAACGAGAGAGAGTGAGAACGAGAGAGAGTGAGAACGAGAGAGAGTGAGAACAAGAGAGAGTGAGAACGAGAGAGAGAGTGAGAATGAGAGAGATAGAACGAGAGGGAGAGAGATAGAGAGAGAACGAGAGAGAGAGAACGAGAGAGAACGAGAGAGAGATAGAGCGAGAGATAGAGCGAGAGATAGAGAGAGATAGAACAAGAGATAGAACGAGAGAGTGAGAATGAGAGAAAGAGAACGAGAGAAAGAGTGAGGACGAGAAAGAGTGAGGACGAGAGAGAGTGAGGACGAGAGAGAGTGAGGACGAGAGAGTGAGGACGAGAGAGAGTGAGAACGAGAGTGAGTGAGAACGAGAGTGAGTGAGAACGAGAGTGAGAACGAGAGAGATCGAGAGAGAGAGAGAGAGAGAGCTTCTCATTATGATTTCTTACTCTGTTATTCCTGTTGAAAGTAAAAGAGAAAGAGTTTGTGTTAACATTAAATTAACAAAGTTTAAGTATCCCCGAAGGGAATTATTATAATTTTGGGGGAGCGCTAAACCTGTAGGATTATACAGCGCATGTGGGGGGATGGGAGGCATTCAGGCTCGATTCAGGGAACTGGAGCACAGATCCAATTCCCTAGATCAAGAGCCCCTCACCAGCATCAAGGAACCTCCCTTGAGGGGTCTTAAGTAGCAGCCCATTTTTTTCCCTCGTTTCTCATTTTTTCCCTCCATCCTCTGCTTTTCCATTTTATTTCGCTCATAACACGTTTCACCCGACCGGTTTAAAATTTTCAACGCTGAGGTACAGTAACTAGGTCAAAAATAGCTGGCATGGTCAGGGGGAGCGCTAAACCAGTAGGGATTACACAGCTCCTACGGGGGTTGGATGGAAGACATTAATGCTTAATTCATAAGAACATGAGAAAGAAGGAACACTGCAGCAGGCCTACTGGCCCATGCGAAGCAGGTCCAAGCCTTCTACCGGCTTAAGCCAATGACTCGACCTAGTTGGGTTAGGTCACATTCACTTAAGGAAGGAGCACGGCATCAGACCTTGTAGCACAAGCTAGTCAGGTCCAACTCACACAGGGCCATGCATCCTGGAATTGCTCGCAGAACTTTTAAAATAAACTGCCGCAAGACTTCAAGAATTCCAAATAGGTCTCTCAGTTCTAGGACTGTGGAAAGTGACGTTCAAGAGTGGTATGAACCTTGATGATAAATACCGACATATTAGAAAACGTTTCGGTCCTGAGACCTTGATCACTTCTGTCTTTCAACCTCTGTATGTTGGAAGTGATCAAGGACCCAAGACCGAAACGTTTAATAATAAATAAGTCCTAGTGTTTGCTTACGCGTTTTTTCTAAACGTTCAAGAGTGTAGGTTCACATCTGCCAATTATCTGAACAAAAAAGGCACAAAACCGTGACTGGAAACATACATAAATGACCCGCACATAGAAACATCGCAAGTTTCTTTCTCCTATGTGCGGGTCATTTGTGTATCTGCCATTTGTGTGAAGATTTTATTCCTCTTAAATATATCTGAGTCAACTTCCAGAATGGCTTCGGTATTAAATGGCTGAAGCATTTTATGTAGAGGGGTATGTGAAGCAAAGTCTGTAAATAACCAGGGGAGAGTGCAAAATGGTTAGCAACGAGATTAGTCCCAGAGCTGAGTGATCTGAGCAATGAGGAGCTATACTTAGTAACCTCAGCAGAAATAAGGGGGTGACATGATCATGACGTACAAAGTACTGAGAAGATTGTTAAGGTTGGTTAGGGCGAGACTGAGGCAAATCTCTGCTAAACAGGGGTACAGCTGGAAGTTTGAAAGAACGATGAACCACTGGGAGATTAGGAAATAATTCTTTAGCCTTTGAGTGGTCTGGAAGTGAAAGACTCTGACAGTGAAGTGGAAGAGAAGGGATCAACGCAGCTTTAAGAATAAGTATAATTGGGCTCACACAGCTAGGAGAGAGTGAAGCCAGGAGCAAGACTCGACCTCAGCAACGACAAATACCCGAGTACATCTACCCGAGTACATCTACCCGAGTACATCCACATCCTGTCCCACTGTAATTCCTAAGTTCATTAATGTATTGTACTATAAGAAAAATAATCCAAAATTTCAATGAAAATCAATGTCTGTTTTAATTACGATTAATTTAATAACCTATGGAAGTTTTTTTTAAATAGGTTATGGCAGTTTAATTAAGATTTATTAAATAATTTATGGCAATTTAATTACGATTTATTAAATAAGTTATGGCAATTTAATTACGATTTATTAAATAAGTTATGGCAATTTAATTACGATTTATTAAATAAGTTATGGCAATTTAATTACGATTTATTAAATAAGTTATGGCAATTTAATTACGATTTATTAAATAAGTTATGGCAATTTAATTACGATTTATTAAATAAGTTATGGCAATTTAATTACGATTTATTAAATAAGTTATGGCAATTTAATTACGATTTATTAAATAAGTTATGGCAATTTAATTACGATTTATGAAATAAGTTATGGCAATTTAATTACGATTTATTAAATAAGTTATGACAGTTTAATTACGATTTATTAAAATAAGTTATGACACCACCTACGACTGCTGCACGTCTCCTGCCTACGGTACATAAGCCACTTTTCCACTCATGCTGTATTCTACTCAAGATTGATGGACTGACCACATCGTCTCAAGGTTTAGGAACTGATTACCTCATTCTCCTCCTGTTCTTCACGATTCTCCTTTGTATGGACTGATGAAGCCACTGTGGGGCGAAACGTTTCCTCAATAAAGATACCCAAGAGTTGCACATGTGTCTAATTTATCAACGTGTCGGTTCTCTGAACCATTCACCTACACTAGCTGCTTCACCTAGGGTGAGAGCACACACATCGTTGGTGTTGTACACTCTCCAAGTATTTCTGTGTTAAACGGAATGCTGATACCGACAAGATGTGGAAAAGAAACAGTTCACGATATTTATAAGAGGGAAACGTTTCGCTACGAGTGGCTTAATCGGTACTAATGAAGCCATTAGTGGCGAAATGTTGCCTTTAATGTTCTGAACTGTGCCATTTTCCACATATCTGCCTTAACTCTGGTGCCGAAGACACTGTATATGACTCTTAAGTAAACAGTCTCTCTCTTCAAGAAAACTCGTAACTACCAGCAGTAGTGACGAAATTGTCGTGTTTTGGACGAGAGATGGATAAATTTTTTCTTGATATATCAAGGAAAAAAATTCAGAAATACTGTGACTGTTTCGAGTTATTATGGATGTTGGTTGAAGATTTATTCTCTGTTGGATTTTCCTTAAACTTTTCTGATTGTCGTGAATTTGAGTAATGTATTATTCTATTTTTGCATCTACTGGTTAATTTACTTCTTTGCACACTCCTAAAAATTCACCTTTTATGTTATATCTGCATAAACGAGACACTTTAACAACTTTCATTAATATTAATATACCAGAAACTTCATCAATACAACACACACACACACACACACACACACACACACACACACACACACACACACATACATTAGGTAAAATTGGTCAATTAGCAAGAACTCGTTTAAAATTAAGTCCTTTCTAAAATTTTCTCTTATACGTTTAAAGATTTTTTTTTTCATTTATATTAATGTAAAAAATAATTTTGTACCAAAAGAACCTTAGAAAATTTACCTAACCTTATTATAACAAGCGCAAGTTAATTTACTCTGATCTAAGTAAATATATTTTAGATAAGTTTACAATAATTTAGTAATAAATAAACACAATGAAATTTATTTTTTTTCGCTAGGTTCAGAATGATTTTTGAGATATTATTCCGTATAAAATTTTTCACTTTCCTTATTCGGCAAAAAGAGCGTTGTTATTTAAGCTAAAAACGCAAGTTTTACTTATTCGCTCCTAACACTCACGCACGCTTGCTGGAAGTCCAAGCCCCTCGAACACAAAACTTCCTTTACCCCCTCCCTCCAACCTTCTTAGGCCGACCCCTACCCCGCCTTCCCTCCACAACAGATTTTTTTAGAAACATTTCGCCTACACAGTAGGCATCTTCAGTCGAATACTGAAGAGGTGGCAGTAGCCTAAACTGAGGGACTGACCACCTCAAACTAGACCTTCAAGGTTGATTGACTCATTACATCTTCGCCATTATTCCCGCTGTCTAAAATGCATTCTTCTCTGTATTTGATTGATGAAGTCTACCTCGTAGGCGAAACGTTTCGACAGTAAAGGTACCCAAATGTAGCATATGTGTCTTACATATTAACACAGACATTATTAACATTGGTAGGTAAGACACAGGCAACAGTTAGGCAACTTTATTCCGAAACGTTTCTCCTACACAGTAGGCTTCTTCAGTCGAATGCAGAAAGTAGGCAGGAACAGTAGAGATGTGAAGACGATGTAATCAGTCCATCACCCTTGAAGTCGTAGAATTTGAGGTTGTCAGATGAGAGTGTAAGCCTTCAGATGAGAGTGCAAGCCTTCAGATGAGTGTGCGAGCCTTCAGATTAGAGTGCGAGACTTCAGATAAGAGTGCGCGCCTTCAGATGAGAGTGCGAGCCTTTAGATGTCACCACCACATCTATTATCTCGTATGATCCAGGTGGTATTATCTCGTATGATCCAGGTGGTATTATCTCGTATGATCCAGGTGGTATTATCTCGTATGATCCAGGTGGTATTATCTCGTATGATCCAGGTGGTATTATCTCGTATGATCCAGGTGGTGGTATCTCGTATGATCCAGGTGGTATTATCTCGTATGATCCAGGTGGTATTATCTCGTATGATCCAGGTGGTATTATCTCGTATGATCCACGTGGTATTATCTCGTATGATCCACGTAGCATTATCTCGTATGATCCAGGTGGTATTATCTCGTATGATCCAGGTGGTATTATCTCGTATGACCCAGGTGGTATTATCTCGTATGACCCAGGTGGCATTATCTCGTATGATCCAGGTGGTATTATCTCGTATGATCCACGTGGTATTATCTCGTATGATCCACGTGGTATTATCTCGTATGATCCACGTGGTATTATCTCGTATGATCCACGTGGTATTATCTCGTATGATTCAGGTGGTATTATCTCCTATGTTCCAGGTTGTATTATCTCGTATGTTCCAGGTTGTATTATCTCGTATGATCCAGGTGGTATTATCTCGTATGATCCAGGTGGTATTATCTCGTATGATCCAGGTGGTATTATCTCGTATGATCCAGGTGGTATTATCTCGTATGATCCAGGTGGTATTATTTCGTATGATCCAGGTGGTATTATCTCGTATGACCCAAGTGGTATTATCTCGTATGATCCAGGTGGTATTATCTCGTATGACCCAGGTGGTATTATCTCGTATGATCCAGGTGGTATTATTTCGTATGACCCAGGTGGTATTATCTCGTATGATCCAGGTGGTATTATTTCGTATGACCCAGGTGGTATTATCTCGTATGATCCAGGTGGTATTATCTCGTATGACCCAGGTGGTATTATCTCGTATGACCCAGGTGGTATTATCTCGTATGACCCAAGTGGTATTATCTCGTATGACCCAGGTGGCATTATCTCGTATGATCCAGGTGGTATTATCTCGTATGATCCAGGTGGTATTATCTCGTATGATCCAGGTGGTATTATCTCGTATGATCCAGGTGGTATTATCTCGTATGATCCACGTGGTATTATCTCGTATGATCCAGGTGGTATTATCTCGTATGACCCAGGTGGTATTATCTCGTATGATTCACGTGGTATTATCTCGTATGATTCACGTGGTATTATCTCGTATGATCCACGTGGTATTATCTCGTATGATCCACGTGGTATTATCTTGTATGATCCACGTGGTATTACCTCGTATGATCCAGGTGGTATTATCTCGTATGATCCACGTGGTATTATCTCGTATGATCCAGGTGGTATTATCTCGTATGATCCAGGTGGTATTATCTCGTATGATCCAGGTGGTATTATCTCGTATGATCCAGGTGGTATTATCTCGTATGATCCAGGTGGTATCTCGTATGATCCACGTGGTATTATCTCGTATGATCCAGGTGGTATTATCTCGTATGATCCAGGTGGTATTATCTCGTATGATCCAGGTGGTATTATCTCGTATGATCCAGGTGGTATTATCTCGTATGATCCACGTGGTATTATCTCGTATGATCCAGGTGGTATCTCGTATGATCCACGTGGTATTATCTCGTATGATCCACGTGGTATTATCTCGTATGATCCACGTGGTATTATCTCGTATGATCCACGTGGTATTATCTCGTATGATCCACGTGGTATTATCTCGTATGATCCACGTGGTATTATCTCGTATGATCCACGTGGTATTATCTCGTATGATCCAGGTGGTATTATCTCGTATGATCCAGGTGGTATTATCTCGTATGATCCAGGTGGTATTATCTCGTATGATCCAGGTGGTATTATCTCGTATGATCCAGGTGGTATCTCGTATGATCCAGGTGGTATCTCGTATGATCCAGGTGGTATCTCGTATGATCCAGGTGGTATCTCGTATGATCCAGGTGGTATTATCTCGTATGATCCAGGTGGTATTATCTCGTATGATCCAGGTGGTATGATGTGAACTCCAGCTTAAGTTTCATTTCCCTCTGTAAGCTTTCTTATCTTATTTAACTCATTAAAACTTTCTCTAGTTTTCAGCAAAATTTGCAGATAAAAACTCGTCGTTTTTCTTATTTCCTCGTTCTCCGCGCTGCCTCGGCTCGTTTTTTTAACTGCTCTCTTACTCTTGCTACACTTTCTGTACATATTTTTTCTGTTAGAAGCTTCTATATTTTTAAAATTTCTCCGTTACTACTTTATTTATTTCATTTTACTTTTGACTACACTTCTCACCCCCCGCAACTCCTTCCTGTGACCATAACTGCTTCACGAACATGGCACTCTTAAATTTACACTCTCTCTCCTAATTCCTCATTAACTGCTTGTGATCTAGCCTATATTTCTCTCAAAAGTTGATTTTTTTCTCCCACCAATATTCAGTGTATTCAATTTCGGTTCCTTATTACTCATATGCCATTTATCTTGAATGCAATCTTTCTCATCTTCTACCCTAACTTCCACTAATTATCTTATATATTAGTGCTCCTCTGAAAACATGTACGATATTTTTCATTCCAGAAGTATGTTCAGGTATGAGTACTGACCAAATTTGTTCCCATAAGGAATATTGTGAAGTAGATTAGTCCATTTCAGACCCCCAAACATACACGTACAAACGCACTTAAATAAATACACTTACATAATTGGTCGCATTGGGAGGGGTTCGTTAAGCGGGGGTCCACTGTACATGCTTTCTGCCATTCCCAAGGTACATTCCTTTCTTTCATGCATTTATTAACAATAAGCACCAACCATTCCAAAACTATATCCCTACCTGATTTTAGCATTTGTTTTAATGTCATCCATCCCAGCTGTTTTACCTCTCTACGCACAGCCTCATGCACATCTCCCAAATTCACATCCGGCGCTTCCTCACTCCTACAAGATGTTTTGCCTCCCTGCCCAGTGCACGAAACCACAGCTTTTCTATCTTCATCAACATTTAATAGTTCCTCAAAATATTTCCTCCATCTTCCTGATACCTCTAACTCTCCATCTAATAACTCTCCTCTCCTATTTTTAACTGAGAAATCCATTCGTTGCCTAAGCTTTCTCAACTTATTAATCTTACTACAAAAATTTTTCTTATTCTCAACAAAATTTGTTGATAGCATCTTACCCACTTTCTTATTTATTCTTTTAGATTTTGTCATTCTCTCGACTTCTTTACATGCAGAATAAACCAAACAGATGAGTTATGCCTAAAAATAAAGATACTTCTGCCGAATAAACAGTGAGAATTTGTTTATGCCATAAATCTGCGAAAATCAATCTGAACATAATGATAAAATATATCATGATTCTTATGTACCTTTAAATTAACTGTAATACTAAAATCTTCTTTTTAAAAAAAAATCGAAATCGGTTGTAAGCTTGATGATTCAAAAAAAAATTTTCTATCCAAAAAATTGATTCTGATGTCACACACTTTCTATATTCTTTTACATTGACTCACACTTCTTTACATAGATATTAACCAAACAGTGAACCTGATTACTTAATCCTAACACTTAAGAAGACTTGCGAATAAACATAAGATTTGTATCGCGATTAACTGCACCGGAGTCTAGCACAAAGATAAACAACAAATCATGCTTTCGAGTACATTCATAAACTTAATGTATGATTGGGTCTAAATTCTTTGACAAAAATAGCGGCACACCAGGTAGTAAGACGATACAAAAAATATTTAGCAATCTTGATTTGTGTACAGGTTACAACCGAACAGGTGACAGAACGTGTTCACAATAGTTTTTACCCACCATGGTGAACTGATTACTAATCGGCTCCTGGGAAGTTTCTTTGGCACAGACCACACATATTCAGATTTAATACACTAGGGGATGCATATTAAATACTTTAAAATGTAAATAGTGATTTGTAAAGAACAAAACTCATTGTTCTCCCTATCTCAAATACTTAATATTGTGTATTTAACGATGACAATGGCTGGGTGAATACTTTATACACTATACAAGACAAGCCATGAGGTGTGGAAATCTTTAACCGTGGCTTGTCTTGCATCGTTAAGATCGCCTGTCTGCGATTATTTTGCTTTATACACTATGTAAGTCGTGCGGAACGTATATGGTATTTATGTAATACATTAGATCACTGAATTCAAATACCAACGACACCCTAAACGTCTTATCAAGACAGATACAATATTGTGATACAATAGTCAACAACTCGACTAACGAGAGTATACAATGAATAGCAATAGCGACCGTCATACACCCTAAGGTGGACACGGTGCTAAAACCAAAACAGTTCAAATTACAGTGCCGGGCTGTGGAAATCACACGAGCCCCGACTGTGACACTGTAACAGTGCACAGAATAGCCAGCAACGTAGAATTATCTTAAAGCTCAGCTCTGAAAAGAAAGTTATCATGAGAGGAGTATCCTGCAACCATCCACAAGACACACATATGGACCCTGCATAAGATCCTTGTGAGATCAACTCCACAACACCACAACACACTGACTGGAAACCATAGATATGCAAGGATATACAAAGCTATATAAGAGTTCTTAGAAGCAAAGTTGAGGTGATAATTAGCCGGCCAAGAAGCAGCAGCATCACGTTTGCCCTGCAAGTGACAAGATACAACAGACAGTACACAAATAATCGCACATAGGTGTGAGAAGTTTACGGCGATGTTTAGGTCCGACTTGGATCATATGCATTTATTGTTCAAGCCACGTTATTGTACCTTTTGTTCTTTACAACAAACAATTACCGTAAATTTCCGAGAATCTGGAGTAGGTGAACAATAATAGCAGAAGCATCACCCACATCTAAAACTATTGTTAGATGGTAATATGCGACAATGAACTACCTCAATCACCACCATTATCACTGTACCCTCACCACTACGCATTTATTTCTAGTAAACTCTTGTTCCTAATTTCCCTCTGTTAACTTTTGTCATGGTAATGTTCTTGAGAGCTAAGAACGGAAAACCTCATTAGTATTGCTTGCTAGCTAGCACTTGTCATGGGTCGCCCAGGCTGGATGGCAAGTCTATATAATGTCACCCAGGCTGGACGACATGTCTATAATATGCCAGCCACGGAGGATATATCATTATTATGCTAGAAAGGATGGATGACATGTCTAATATACCACCCAGGGAGGATGTCATGTCTGTATTATGTCACTCAGGGATTATGACATGTCTCTGTTGTGTCACCCAGGCAGGTTGACACATTTATCAGCCAGGCAGATAAGGTCTCATCTGCACAACGTCAATGGAAATTAAAACCTTTTTGTCATGTTTGGTGATAATGTACGTGAAATTGGAGAACTTTTGCGAAAAAATGCATTGCCTGATTTGGATGAGATACAGCAGGTGGCTTGGGTGCTGCCCAAGAAAAATTTGATTAAGTATTGCATAAAAATTTAGATCACTGTCCAAGAATTTTGCTAGACAGGAGTTATTTTCCAGTCTAGTTTCTTTACTAGGGAATTATTTTTGAATCATGTACATACACGTTTGTTTTAATTGGGTACTCGTCTGTGTTTATACTGGTTTAGCTCCAGTTCTTGGTCCCTACTGTCTTGTGGAAAATTAAATTTACGGGGATGTAACTCATAAGATACATACCAGTAAATGGCAACGAAAATAATTATTCTTTATCAAGGTTACAGAGACAAGTAGGAATTTTAGGACACTTATGTCGCAAAAAATGTCCTTCTTCGATACCTACTACTATCATATCTCTCCACAAGTCACTTTGGACCTATATTAATTTCAAATGAAATATACATCACCAGGAATTCTGGTAAAAACATTAATATAAATATGTGGACTGTATATTAAATTTAAAATGTGAATACATATACATTGAAGGAGAATTTATAATAATAAGACTCACCAATTTGTCTGGAAATTACTTGGTGTGTCATACACAAACCCTGCCTAAATGTGAAGAAACACTGGCCAGAATTCCAACATAAATAGACATGACTTAGCTGGGGTTCCTGAACCGTCCTGTCCACTCGCCTAATGTTCACGTTATGCAGGACTGCAAATCCAACAATTTCGGCTCCTATATGAGGTTTTAAGCTCAATATAACCCCTAGAGCCACGAAAATTTATGCACATTTCATTAACATGCCTGTACCACATTCAAAACAATGGCGTCTCTCTCCTGCTCGTCAGCGCAGGCGCAGAGCTTCCCTGTCGGTTCTCTTCTTTAAAATACACTTTACAGCCATAGTAATGTATTAATCAGGTATATTTACATTATAAAAAATATATAGCATAATTTTGGGAAATTATTTTCCACATATCTACTGGTCAGATAACTCTCATGTCTCATAAGTCATATTTTCACCCCGCCGAACTTCAGCAAGATCATTTTCAATTTTGATGTCTTTCTCGACAAGATACTGTTTGTAAAACGTGGCTTAATGCACTTTTATACAGTTTTTTGCAACCTAGTCTGAAAAAAAGTTCGTGTAAAGAGGGTACGTTCAAAAATTAGCACTTGGATATCTATAAAGGGAAACACGGAAAGAAGTGAAATTACAGTATCACCTGTGGAACAATTCACCAAAAGCCCGCAGATGCAGCGGAAGAGGAACCTTATAACGATGTTTTGGTCCGTTCTGGATAACTGTCAAGCGAGTTGACAGTTCGGGACAGACCGAAACGTTGTCATAAGGTATAATGCTCCAGTAGGGAGCCCACACCTGATGAAGCATATGTTAAAATTCAAAGCTATACAGTGGATGGCAGCCAGGATAATACCAGACCTGAGGGCCATCCACTGTGAAGGAAGGTCGAAGAAATTAAGCCGGAGTTACGTAGCATGTAGTTAGGTTTAACTGATATTATGCATCAGCTCATCCTCTCTAAGTTCCGTCTTACGTCTTTATCATTAAATTTTTTTTGTATCTATATTCTCTTATCTTGGACCTACCCTTCTTCAGTGTATCTTCGAAGCCTAAGGGTTAGTCAAGAAATTTTAACACTTTGAATGCAGAGGAGTCTTTATTGGTGCAGTTTCGTCAGAAATTTTCGCCAGTTTCTGGCGAAATGTTGTACTAGTAAATACTGCTCCATAATCAGTCTGACTGTACTGTCGGTGTTTTGCTGTTTCTCTCTAACTTCTGTTTTGGTAAACAATGTTTTTATTATTATTATTATTATTATTATTATTATTATTATTATTATTATTATTATTATTATTACTATTATTACTATTATTATTACTATTATTATTATTATTATTATTTCCCCTCAATGAAGGTTTCTTGATGCTGATGAGGGACTCTAGATCTAGGGAATTGGATCTGTGCTCCAGTTCCCTGAATTATGCCTGAATGCTTTCCTCTCCCCTCCCCCAACAAGCGCTGAATAATCCCTACGGATTTAACTCTCCCCATGATAATTAATATTTTTACCTTTATGTAGTTTTCTCATCCAATGATGGGCACGAAAGCGTCAGTGTCATTATGGTGGTACTAAAGCCATCTCAAAAAAAAAAAATAGACCGATGCCCGTGAGGTAGGGAGTTGTCAACGTATCACATATTCCATGACCCAGGGCAACATGCCTTTAAAGAGTTGGTCTTGCCTCTCGCCTCTGTTGGATATCTACAACATGGTTGGATAGTTACAACATGGTTGGATAGTTACAACATGGTTGGATAGTTACAACATGGTTGGATAGCTACAACATGGTTGGATATCTGCAACATGGTTGGATAGCTACAACATGGTTGGATAGCTACAACATGGTCGGATAGCTACGACATGGTTGGATAGCTACGACATGGTTGGATAGCTACGACATGGTTGGATAGCTACAACATGGTTGGATAGCTACAACATGGTTGGATAGCTACAACATGGTTGGATACCTACAACATGGATGGATACCTACAACATGGTTGGATACCTACAACATGGTTGGATATCTGCAACATGGTTGAATACCTATAACATGGTTGGATAACTATAACATGGTTGGATACCTAAAACATGGATATCTACAACATGGCTGAATATCTACAACATGGTTGGGGATACGGTCTGAAACAAACGAAGTGCCAATGCTAAAATACATAAAATTTTGCACACAGTCGAGAATAGTGATTTGGGTTTAGCAACAGGTACCATGGTTGTGAAGGGACGAAACAGGGAATGCTGGGAAGATAGTTATTAAATTCTTTTCCCACTCGCTTTCCTGGGAGTTTTCTCAGACAGTGAACCTGAAGAATGTTGAAGCAGGGCGTAAAATACACTCAGCCTACGCAAAGAAGTGGAAGTGGCGTATAAAACGTAAATCGATACCCTGATCTTCATGTATCTTACAGCTTTATCGCCTAGATCACAAGGATCTTAGCCGGGGGTATTCATACCCCTTTGGGGTATGAATACCGCCGTTTATTAACAATATTAGAGTTGTTAGTTTTGAATAAACTTTGTTGCTAGTTGTCTGTATGTAAATTAAAACCTTACAGACATCTTTTGAAGTCATACTGGTACCTAAAAGGACTAATGGTGATAATTTCGACAGTCTGTTGAAGGGGGTATGGGGACATATCGGCCAGTCCTTTGGGGATTTTTAATCATTAAATGATTAAGTACCCTTGTCCTAGACCATGAGATGATCAAGTGCCAAAGCTTAGGTTAGGTAAGATTCGTCAGGAAACTTGACAGTTGTTTCCTGACGCGGGTCTTAGTTATATGATGGCCCACCACTGAAAGTTTTGGTCGTCTGACCGAGGTCTTCCACTGGCTTACCAGTTCACCCCTTTCTCTAGTGAAACGTAGGCAGGAAAACCGTCGCTTATGTAGGAGTCAGATGAGGTGCAGTAGTTGAAGGGGGCTCTGGTGGCCTGGTGGTTAACGCTCTCGCTTCACACGGTGAGGGCCTGGGTTCGATTCCCAGCCAGAGTAGAAACATTGGACGTGTTTCTTTCCACCTGTTGTCTATGTTCCCCATCAGTAAAATGGGTACCTGGGTGTTAGTCGACTGGTGTGGGTCGCATCCTGGGACACTGACCTAAGGAGGCCTGGTCACAGACCGGGCCGCGGGGGCGTTGACCCCCGGAACTCTCTCCAGATAAACTCCAGATCACCGTGGGCGGACCCGCTAGTGGAAGTAGGTCATGCCCAAGAGATGGGATGGTGATCAGCAAGCAGGCTGAAGATGGTATCCTCTATACCACGATTCCATAGTGTTGCTGTATCAGCTGATAAACACTCAGGAGCTACACCCAGGTGTTTTGTGTGTCTTCATTCATCATCTTATTGGCAGTGAACATCATTACTGTTACCTCAACCTAACTTAATCGGAATTTATTCTAACCTAATACATTCTAATCTAATTTAATTTAACCTTATCAGCATCTATGCACAACCTACCTTAAACTAAGATAACTTCATCTGTCGTAACCAGCATCCATATCTAATTTAATCTAACAAGCATTCTAATCTGGTGGAAACGATCACTCCCCTAATCGAAACGTCATAGTCGAAATTGTCCATAACAGAAACGTTCACAAACTTCACTAAAAAAAATCACGTTTCATGGCAAGACTTGCCGACAAATGTATTAAGACACTGTGCAGTGATTTTTACTTGGAGTGCAACGTAGTCTGTTTACATATATATGCTCTGCACATAGTGTAATTTAATAACAGTCATATGTTCTAAGCAATTTTTGTGTTAACTTCCAATAATCTGAATCTCTGTTAAGACGCATGTGCAACATCTGGATATCTTTATTGTAGACGTTTCGCCACATGTGTCTTAACTTTCATATTGTCGGTATTTGATACCTTTCTTGCACAATCTGAATCTCGTGTGTAAATCTATGCAAATGTTATTACTGTGCAATTACTTACGCTTGGTCTCGTGGATGATTAAAACAAACTCTCGGGTAGTTTTAAAGCGAGAACTTTGGGTAGCTTTGATAGTTTGGGCGGGTACATGAGAGGGTGCGGGTGGGTGTAAGTTGGTCTTGCGTGTCGGTACGGGTGGAAACATTACCTGGAGTTTACCTGGAGAGAGTTCCGGGGGTCAACGCCCCCGCGGCCCGGTCTGTGACCAGGCCTCCTGGTGGATCAGAGCCTGATCAACCAGGCTGTTGCTGCTGGCTGCACGCAAACCAACGTACGAGCCACAGCCCGGCTGATCAGGAACTGACTTTAGGTGCGTGTTTCCTTAAGACATCTGCTATCCCTGTCCACCTAACAGCAAGTAGGTACCTGGGTGTTAGGAGACTGGTGTGAGTTGCGTTCTGGGGGACAAAATTAACCCAAGTTAATTTTATCCATTTTGTCATAGGTACATGTCAATTATACACTCAACAGTGTTAACTAACAGTGTCAATCAGATTAACATAGGCAAACTTTTGTTTATTTTTTTCATGTGTAATAATGTTGGTAGAATTACCGACAATATGTAAAATAAAAGGACACAAGTGTAACTAATGTGACATTTTATTGTGGCAACGTTTCGCTCTCCAGGAGCTTTATCAAGCCGTAACGGCTTGACAAAGCTCCTGGAGAGCGAAACGTTGCCACAATAAAATGTCACATTAGTTGCACTTGTGTCCTTTTCTTTAATGTGATTTGAGTTTATAACAAAAGACTTTTGTTATCCTGACTGTTGGGTACCGCTAATCTATTCGATGTATCGGGCGCGTCCCTCTATTCAAACTTCTGGCAGCTCCCTTTTCCAAGTGTGTGGACGCCACCCCGTTAATCCAAACTTTTGAGCGCCTTCTATTAATCCAAACTTTTAGGGCATTCACCCTTTAATCCAAAATTTTGGCCATCCCCTTTTGTTCAAACTTTTTTTTTGTCTTCTCTTTCCGTCTCATCCTTCATAACAAATTTAAATTTTTATGTACCCCTGTTTATTTAAACTTCTGGCTGCGCCATATTTATGGAAACATTTTGGTAACTTTTATCTTTCAAACGTTTGCAAGCCTATTATAATCTTTCCTGTCTAAACATTTTTATGCACCCTATATATATATTCAGACTTTTGAGTCCTCTTTAGCTATCCAAAATTTCGGGCACCCCTTGTATACACAAACTTTTGGGCAGCCCTTTATTGTGAATGCAGGTATATGAAAAATGGCCTGTTGTACCTAGTCGTAAATTAAGTCCCCAGACAAGGGACTACCCTCAAAGAGTCAAGGAAAAGGCCAACACAAAATGCAGTTTTGAGTACCCATAAATTCCCTCCACCTATATTTATAATATATAAAATATGTAGTAAGCAGGTAAATGTTAATGATGGAGACCTGAGTACACTCACTGCCATGTGTTTTTTTTTTTCCTCATACAAGATAGATTATTATCTGTGTACTCAGCCAGCTAATGAGTCTTCAAGCACAGTGGTAAATATCACATGAATTCGGCCAATTTGTTTACATATAAACCTTACAGCATGGTAATTGATACTGACAAATTGGTTTTACAAGGCACGCGAGCAGACACTAGGAAATTGAAACTGGAACGAGGCACAGCTCGTTCTCATCGAGCAAGATCTTAGATGCCGACGATGTCTGGAAGCCTCACTAATCTCTGTCACTGACACCGTTGAAGATAATGCTTTGCGCTACAAAATTTGAAAAACCTTAGCATATATGATACTCAACCAGGCAAAGCACCACCTACCTAACAACACAGGAATCACATGACTTCATTGTCTGCCTGCCCTCATCCCAATAGGGTATTTTTCAGGTCACCGTGTGTCACTCACACCCTAATCAATCTTCTGGGCACGTCCATCTATCCAAACTTCCGCTGTCCCCCTCTTTCTAAGTGTGTGAACACCCCCCTAATAATCCATCCAACCAAATAATCATTCAAACAGCTAGCCAACCAATCAACCAAGTACTCCTGGTCTTCCTTCAGGTGTGGGTGTGACGGATGGGTGGTGGCAGCGGCCAGAGTTCGGTCCAGCAGAGTCCATAGTGACTGTCCAGGAGGGAGAGACGGCGAAGCTGCCCTGTGTCGTGCTTCACCTCAACGACAAGTCGGTGAGTATCCTCGCTGAGGTATATTGAACACATGTGACTGATGTTGGGTGTTTTAACACTGTATGATGGTGTTAATTTGTCGAGCATTTCAGTCGTGTCCATTGGTTTTGTTGTTTGTTAAATTTATATTTGCTTCATTGAGTGTAGTTTGTATATACGTATTTTTTTATTTGCTAAGAGCAATGGTGACCAGCACGTTCAGAATGCTATGTAAATATCAACTATCCTGCCACAAATACTTATTCTACTACTACTAGTTCTTAATCCTTGATAGTGTCCACGTCTCTGGTATTCGTAACTTCTTGTGGGTTGGTACCTTCTGCTTCCGTGAAATCTTTCGCGATTTAACGGTGAGTACCAATGTCTTCCTCTGGTACTATTATTTACATTTCTGAAAGTACACTTCTTTCTCTGTGGTAGTCATTAACTAGGACAGTTTCCCCACATGAAACTCTAGTATCCTAAACGAATATGCTTTAGTACCCATTTCTCTGATGCATCGTTAACGACAGGTCTGGGAATACAATTTCTCTGTGGTATCTTAAACTACATATATGTGAGTACCCTTACCTACTTGTCTGCTAGTAGCCATTTGTCTGTGGCATTCTAAGTTACATATATGCAAATACCCATTTTTGTATTGTATCCTTAACTACATGTCTGTTAGTACTCATTACTCTGTGCTGCTCTTTTCTACATAGAGCACTGACAGAAGAATGGATGTCGTGGGGCTCGTGAGGAGATACTGGAATAAGAATTACACACGTTGGATGACTTTGCAAGCGTATAATTAAGAGAGAGTCTTGAGGAGAAGCCCAGAAGCCTTGTCGTCGAGTCTAGCCTAGCGGAAGTGATGGGGGGGGGGGGGGGCTGCGGTCTACTGCCCACACGTAATGGGTTTCGTGAGGGCATAGCCAGCCAGGGAGCCTATCTATAACGTAGCCGGGTTTATCTAAGTATACTAACAACAACTCGCTTATAATGCAATGTACAGCTGGTAGAAAAATGGACAAAGCCACTATGTACACTAGTGGCTTTGTTCATTGGTGACTCCGCCTACCACTGCTCCACCTCATCTGTCATCAGTATATAAGCCCTGTCTCCGCCGATATGCTGCAATTTTGACAAGGTTGATGGACTGAATGTATCGACTCCAGGCTGAAGGACTGAATGCCTCAGACTCGTCTTCCATCTTTCTCTGCACTGGACTAAAGTAACCACTGGCTGGAGAAACTTTTCCACAATCAGGATACCCAAATGTTGCACAAGTGTCTCATTTACCAACTTATCGGTTTTCTAAATAATTAATTCACAGAAAAATGAGTATTAACTCTATGGCATCCTTAACTACATGGCTGTGAATATCCATTTCTATGAATACCTATTTCTCTGTTGAATCCTTAAATATGCATCAGTGAATACGTTCGGGTATCTGGTTGCAACAAACACTGCTCAACCAATGAGGAAAATTCTCAAGAGACAAGAGCGAGGAAGAATAGTTCTTACATGTTGACCTCTGCTTTCTTTGACTTTCCAAAACGGAAAATATAGGAATTCTGATTTCTTTATCTTCCTCTCCTGGTTCCGTCCCTGTCCCTCCTCGCCTGTATATATATATATATATATATATATATAGGCTCCCTCATCTTTTGTGTTAGTGTGAGTTGTAAATGGTCCTAGTCGGACCGAAACGTCGTCGTAAGCTCCTCTCTCCTTTGTGCGGGTTATTTGCGTATTGTTCCAGTCACGGTATTGTGCCTTTGTGTTATCTGTAGAGAACGAACACAGCTCTGCTGTTGTTACATCAAGTTGCAACAAATCCACAAACTGGGGATGAGAAATGAACGACGTTCCGGTCCATCCTAGACCATTATCGAGTCGCAGATGTATAATGGTCCATGGCCATTAGGGTTTCATGAAATACATTGTAGTACAGTTTCTGGAAATACATTCAGTACAGTTTCTCCCGATGCAATAAGACGACTTACTAAATTTGTTGCATAGTCTGTCGTGGATTAACTATGTAAGTAAAATACACACAGATAATACCAGTTATTACAATAAATAATCTCACACTCTTGAAGAGGTGAAAAAGGTACGCAGGTGGCCCACAGTGTGGTAGCTAAGCATAATAAATTGCACTGGCTATATAACGAAAAGCTAATTTAAGCACAAGTCTGCAAAATATCAGGCAATGTGTGTGTACTTAAAAATGAATCGGGTTGGAACAGGAGCCGAGAGAGAGAGAGAGAGAGAGAGAGAGAGAGAGAGAGAGAGAGAGAGGGGGGGGGGGAGGATAGAGATTGGGGAAAGCCGCAGTGCTTCATATAGGTTGTAGTAGTTGTACCTTGTTACAACATACAGTACAACCACAACACAACATGGCGAACACTTCTAAGAGCCAGACTGTCATTCTTTAATTACTGCTGAGGTTGGGATGCTGTGACATGGAGACAAGGAAGGGTGTTGTTGTGTATCATGTGTTATATCTTTGTCTGGGTCTGTGTTCTACGATATCTGCCTTAATCCATGTTCAGTGTTATCTGCCAGGATCTGTATTCAGCGTTATCTGCCAGGATCTGTATTCAGCGTTATCTGCCAGGATCTGTATTCAACGTTATCTACCAGGATCTGTATTCGATGTTATCTGCCAGGATCTATATTCAACGTTATCTGCCAGGATCTGTATTCAGCGTTATCTGCCAGGATCTGTATTCAGCGTTATCTGCCAGGATCTGTATTCAACGTTATCTGCCAGGATCTGTATTCGATGTTATCTGCCAGGATCTATATTCAACGTTATCTGCCAGGATCTGTATTCAACGTTATCTACCAAGATCTGTATTCGATGTTATCTGCCAGGATCTATATTCAACGTTATCTGCCAGGATCTGTATTCAACGTTATCTGCCAAGATCTGTATTCGATGTTATCTGCCAGGATCTGTATTCAACGTTATCTGCCAGGATCTGTATTCAGCGTTACCTACCAGGCTCTGTATTCAGCGTTACCTACCAGGATCTGTATTCATCGTTACCTACCAGGATCTGTATTCAGCGTTATCTGCCAGGATCTGTATTCAGCGTTATCTGCCAGGATCTGTATTCAGCGTTACCTACCAGGATCTGTATTCAGCGTTATCTGCCTAGATCTGGGTACCTTTAGTGGCAATGTTTTGATCATCTTTCCCACTCTGAGTCACCACTGACGTACGAACATATAACACATTCTTTAAATCAGAAAATAAGAGTTAATTTTAAGAATGTCAGAAAAAAATAAACTTCTTGAAACGTAAATGTTGTGTAACTATTATTGTCTATAACTGCTCAGTTCCTGGAAGACAAGTTATGTGCAGCTAAACACAAGGAGGTTATTCCGGGGATCAACGCCCCCGCGGCCCGGTCCATGACCAGACCTCCCGATGGATCAGGGATCACTCTCTACGAAAGTAAAAGACTGGGCAGGCGATGCAAAATGCCGCCAATAAAAAGTAGGGGCGCCATTGGTACACTAAGAGAAAACACCATGAGTGTCCGGGGTCCAAAACTGTTCAACAGCCTCCCATCAAGCATTAGGGGAATTGCCAATAAACCCCTGGCTGCCTTCAAGAGAGAGCTGGACAGATACCTAAAGTCAGTGCCGGATCAGCCGGGCTGTGGCTCGTACGTTGGACTGCGTGCGGCCAGCAGTAACAGCCTAGTTGATCAGGCCCTGATCCATCGGGAGGCCTGGTCATGGACCGGGCCGCGGGGGCGTTGATCCCCGGAATAACCTCCAGGTAACCTCCAGGTAAGTAAAATCAAGGTCTTAAAAGACTAGCTTACTATCAGTTATTCAGAACATCGGGTGAACAGGTGGAAATCTACCAGGAATGATTTATATTCAGTATTTTTCTGCACTTTGAAGCGTCCATGTTATGGTCATGACTCTACATTCTGACACACAATTATCTCTTGAAATTATGGGTTTCACATTCATGAGTTATCTAATTACAGCAATGTATGTTGTTTATTGTTAAATCAGACACATGTGCAATACTTGGGTACACAAGTTAGTGTGACTTTGTCAATGGTCCAAGTCGAACCGGAACGTCGTCGTAAGCTTCTCTCTTTTATGAGCGGGTTATTTGTGTATCGTTCCAGTCACGGTATTGTGCCTTTTTTGTTAGTTATATATACTTGGGTATCTTTTCTGTGGAAAGTTTTCGCCACACAGTGGGTTCATCAGTCCAATACAAAGAAGAATGATGAAGATGAGTAGTTTGAGGTAATCAGTCCCTCAGCCTGTGGGTTCTCTGAATCATTTATCTTCTTACTGCTTACTGTCGTATTGTCGTGGAGAACATGTCAGCCAGCATACTAAGTCCTCCCTTCGTATGGAAAATAGTTAGGAATATCTAAATATATAAGGGCCATAGCATCAGACATTCATTTTCATACTTCACGTTCTGGAGGAATATTTTAGGATTATGTTCCGTGTATATGAGATTTGGAAGAGGCGACGCATCCAGCTCAGTGTTCTGGGGTTAATATAAATACGTGCGCCTCATTCTCTCTTCTGAAGTATTTTCAGCTTCTCAGAATGAAGATAAATTGGAAGATCATCTGCTTTTGAGTTCTGAACAACACTAATAACGCTCCTCGCTAGTTTATACCTGCATGACGAAAGGTGCGCTAAAATAAATGCTCTGCAATACTGAGCCAAGATGAGCATTGTTTTCAGGCATGCGAATGCTGCTCTCTGGCACTGCTCATCCCAAGCTTAAGTTTAGACTTGTCAGCGAAGATAACAGGTTATGTAAATGAAAGAAATTTGTGTTCTTTCCTAGTCAAATACATCAGTACTGAAGTAAATGCCCTTACACAGGATCTTTGATAAAGCCTTTGCCTTAATTATCTTTTTTCTCCCATGACCTCCATGATCCTCAGACATGTAGAATAATCACTGTTGTCAGATAAATTCATTCAAATGCCGACTCCATTTGTTATGGCCTTTTAACCTCCACATACCAGCTTTAGCCAAATCTCATAATTTACTAACCTTTTACGTTCAGGCTGCTGTATAGTCCTTGTGGCTTAGCGCTTCTTTTTGATTATAATAATAATACGTTCAGGCTATATTGTACTGATCTCGTACTTCAAGAAATTCACGTTTCCCTTCCTTCCACGTCCGAAGGTCGCTTGAGGATCGGGAACCATCGCTGTGTACAGTGATGGTTCCTAATCATCAAATAGTGATGAATATACGACTCTTTCGGAATAAAATATTAAGAGGTCATTTACTGAAATCAGATAGCATTATTTTAGCAGAGTTATAATTTATTGTCATAACTGTTAATGCGCATTGCTGATATGCCTATTATTTCTAGTAACAGTTAATAGGTATCTAGGATAAAGAACTTGCAAACTCAAGCCTCTATGATCTGCTAACCTCATGTAATATGGCCTCGTATTCTGACTGTTTTCCAGGTCTGTAACGAAGGCTTCAAATTCGCTGGCAACAGCGGATGTTCCAGTTAGAGGAGGAGTTATTTTCCATGAAACCGCAGTTAGGTCCCTGGCCACCCTCTTTCCATTGTTGTTTAACGTGGGTAACCACCCTCGCATGTTTATGGGTTGACCATGCACAACAAACACACGGATACCACATGACAAGGCACCCAGCGCCTCGAAGCCAGAACTACTTGGTGACTTTAATGGCTAACTATGCACTAATTTACTATTCTCACTGTTAGAGAGTTTGCAAAATTTACTTTCGGCATCTCGGACACATTGACTTTGACTTTGTCCTCCTCTCCCTTTCCTTCTGTGACTATAACAAACATTAACATATTGCATCAATTATGATATTTTAAACCCTCGCAAATCGCCAACTTTACTATTCTTTCATTATAAGTGAAACTCTGCATAGTATGACCCATACAGGTTTAATGCTAGCGTTTAATAATAATAACAATACAAATAACTAGCATGTAGAAACTTATGGCGACGTTTCGGTCCCACTTGGACCATTTACTAGTCGTAAGCTATTTTCTCCTATGTGCACGATATTTGTGTATTGTTCCAGCCATTGCATTATGCCTTTTTCCTCTTTAATATACACATCATATGGTGAAGACGTAGTGTAGGTAACCGAGTCACATATGCTAAAAATACATCAAAAAGTATCGCTTGATATTAACATCTGATAAGTTTACTTTTCTGAGACCAGACGCAAGTTGGTCTAGGCTGTTCTAAATCTGCTTATACCAGCTGGAAAAACACCTTGGAAGAATTGTGACATGAAATTCGACCCCTCGTCTGACTGATTTTTCCATAAGCACGTCGTACTTGTTCCAAAACAAATCTCACCAATACATGATCATCACAGAGAATGTATTGACGTTCCAGGTAGGTAGACTATCATGCTATTGAAGAACAAAGAGGGTCAATACCGTGTGTGGAACAATACACAAATAACCCACACATAGGGCAGAGAAGCTTACGACAACAATTCGGTCCGACTTTGACCATTTACTTTTTAAATGGTCCAAGCGTTTCTCTCCTATGTGCGGGTTATTTGTGCATAATCTATTCAGAATAATTGGTAGGAGTACACAGAGTGAAAAAACGCTCATTACACACTCGAGTCTGAGGAAAGGAACCAGTACAGTGGACTACACGTTTAAAGATTTACAGAACACTGATATAGGAAAAATTGGATCTGGTTTTAATACTTGATCAGTTTCTCTTGTAATCTGACAAGTAGCATACGTATATAGAAGCAGAAACATTTATTGTCATGTAAGTCAAGAAAAAACCCTTGGTAATTTTTGCCTACGTTTTTTTTAACACTATGCCTTGTATGCCATTTCCGTTACTCTGTATATTTTTTTGGTTACTGGAAGCACCAAAGTGAGAATTACTTCTCTGATCTTTCTCCACTCCACATGTTGAATAAATGATTTAGAAACCCGGTAAGTTGATAAATTAGACACTCGTGCAACATTTGGGTATCTTTATTCTGGAAACGTGTCGCCATTTCGATGAGGTTCAGTTCATCGGAAATATAAACACAAATGCAGTATAATGTGATCCTTTATTGACTACGTTTCGCCCACACAGTGGGCTTTTTCAAGTCACTGTTTGTGACTTAAAAAGCCCACTGTGTGGGCGAAACGTAGTCAATAAAGGATCACATTATACTGCATTTGTGTTTATATTTCCATTGTGTCGGTATTTTATACCATTTATTTCCTTCAGTTCATCGACTGAATACATGGAAGCCAGGCTGAGGGACTGATTACCTCAAACTCCTCCTTCTCTTCCATCTTCCTCTGCACTGGACTGAAGAAGCCACTGGCTGGAGGAACGTTTCCAGAATGAAGATACCCATATGTTGCACAGGTGTCTCATTTATCCCTCCAACCGGTGAAGCCTTTCTTAAAAAATTACGCGGACAGATTGTATAAAAATTGTACCCAAACGAATAACATCTGTTTGAGATAGTTTGTGCACAAACATAAGCTAGAGTATCATCCTGCTGCTGCTGCTGCTCCTGCTGCTGCTACTGCTGCTCCTGCTGCTGCTACTGCTGCTACTGCTGCTGCTACTGCTGCTCCTGCTGCTGCTACTGCTGCTCCTGCTGCTGCTACTGCTGCTCCTGCTGCTGCTACTGCTGCAACAGCAACAGCAACAGCGGGCTCCAGTGCACTGAGAGATACTAAGATTCAACAGAGGGCGCGATTCGGGAAAATGCGTGTATAAGAGGAGCGAGTCACAGCTGTACACGGGGTCCCCATCAAACATATGAGCCAACTCTGGTTGTGTGCAAATTCATTGGTTCGTCAATTTCAATTTTCGAGTGCCTGTACAATACGCATCGACCACATCACAGCAGCCTGGAAATAGCTCCAGTATGGAGCCCATTGTCCATTCCAGAGCTAGTTGCTTGAATATGGACCGAAACCACAAGCAGTTTGTCATACACACTGCCCAGCATAAAACACATTTCCGACAAGGAAATGCGTGTCATAAAGGGCGAATTTACCAGAGACTCCCATTCACATATAGACCATGTAAACTTACTTTCCAAAAATAAACTATACCTCAACACATCAGACATAGTCCATCCATTTTAGAATCACCTATGTATTGACCTGAAGAACCCAGTTTCCGAAGGCGAAACGTTTTTGCAAGAAAGATTCCCACGTTTAACACATGTAGTTTATTCATAAGCTTATCGGTGTTTTTTTGTCTAACACACATTTCGTCTCCCACCGAAGCAGGGTGACCTAAAAAGAAAAACGAAAGCCTTCGTGTTTAAATATAGTAATGTATACAAAAGGGGTTACTAGCCCCTTGCTCCCGGCATTTTAGTCGCCTCTTACGACACGCACATCTTACGGAGGAAGAATTCTTTTCCACTTTCGAATGTAGTGTTATATTAATATACTCGTTTTATACTATAATAATAATAATATTATTATTATTATTATTATTATTATTATTATTATTATTATTATTATTATACTCTGTGTATTACTATAAAGTAATACTCGTCCTAGACAGCAACATCAAGGATCCTTGGTGAGGAGGATATCATTTTCAACTCGCACATCAACTCTTCTCATTCATATATTTCTCCTAGCAATTTTCAAAATTCTGGCTCTACTTTAGCATAACCTATTATTACTAGTAGCTCCCGCCGACCTTTGACGCCATCTTCAACTGGCCATCCCCTGTGGCTCCCGTATATACGGCAAAGGACTGAGCACTTCTCAAGGCTAAGGTACTGAACATCTTCAATTTATCTGTTCTCTTTTTCTTTGTCTCTGGTAATGTAATCGCCTCTGTATTCGACTGAACATGTCTGGCAGGCAGCAGAAATATCTAAGAAATTTAAGCAATAGATGTCATGTGTAACAAAAGGTTGCTTGCCATTTAAGTGGTACCTTATATAACAAAAGAGCGTTTTCTAACAGACTGAGACCCGCACGGTCACTATCCGAGCCTTGTACCTATCCAGCAGAGTTAACAGTGATGGTATTAACAACACAGAGCAGAAAATGTGCTAGGACAGTGGGGTTGGTAGCGGGAGTGGGGTGGTAGGGGCAGTGAGGTGGTAGTGGCAGTGGGGTGGTAGTGAGGTGCTAGTGGCAGTTGGGTGGTATTGAGGTGGTAGTGGCATTGGGGTGATAGTGAGGTGGTAGTGGCAGTGTGGTGGTGGCAATAGGGTAGTAATGGCAGTGGGGTGGTAATGGCAACAGGGTGTCAGTGGGGTGGTATTGAGGTGGTAGTGGCAGTGGGGGTGGTAGTGAGGTCGTAGCGGCAGTGAAGTGGTAGTGGGAGCGTGGTGGTAGTGGCAGTGAGGTGGCAGTGGGATGGTATTGAGAGGGTAGTGGCTAGGTGATGTAAGGTGGTTAGGGCAGTGGGTGGTAGTTGGACAATAGGGTGGTATGGCAGTGGGTGGTATTGAGGGGTGGGCGGCAGTGGTGTATAGTGAGGTGGTAGTGGCAGTGAAGTGGTAGTGGCAGTGGGGTGGTATTGAGGCGGAGTGGCAGTGGGGTGTAGTGATGTGTGGTAGCCGCAGTGGGGGGGGTTGGGTGGAGTGAGGGGGGTGGCTGCGGCAAGTGTGGGGTGGGCTGGCAGTGTGGGGGTGTATGGCAGTGTGGGGGTAGTAGGCATGCGGGTGGTATATGTGGGCGGAGTAGAGTGTGGGGAGGGTTTAGCGGCAGTGTGGGGGGTGGGTGGGCAGGCAGTGTGGGGGTGGGTAGCGGCAGTTTGGGGAGTAGCGGAGTGGGGGTGGTTCAGCGGAAAAGGTAGGGGGGGTTGCGGCAGTGTGGGGGTGGTGTAGCGGCAGTGTGGGGGTGGTGTGGCAGTTGAGGGGGTGTGGTAGGGGTGGGGGTGCGGCAGTGTGGGGGGTGGTAGCGGCAGAGCAGGGAATTGTTAGCGGCATGTGGGGTGGTGTAGCGGCAGTATGGGGATGGAAGCGGAAGTGGGGGTGGTGGTTAGCGGCAGTGTGGGGGTGGAGGTTAGCGGCAGTGTGGGGGTGGGAGGTAGAGGCAGTGTGGGGGTGGTGGTGGTAGCGGCAGTGTGGGGGTGGTGGTGGTAGCGGCAGTGTGGGGGTGGTGGTAGCGGCAGTGTGGGGGTGGTGGTAGCGGCAGTGTGGGGGTGGTGGTAGCGGCAGTGTGGGGTGGTGGTAGCGGCAGTGTGGGGGTGGTGGTAGGGGGCAGTGTAGGGGGGGGTGGGCAGTGTGGGTTGGTGGTAGCGGCAGTGTGGGGGTGGTGGTGGTAGCGGCAGTGTGGGGGTGGTGGTAGCGGCAGTGTTGGGGGTGGTGGTTAGCGGCAGTGTGGGGGTGGTGGTGGTAGCGGCAGTGTGGGGGTGGTGGTGGTTGCGGCAGTGTGGGGGTGGTGGTGGTAGCGGTCTGTGTGGGGGTGGTGGTAAGCGGCAGTGTGGGGGGTGGTGGTGTAGCGGCAGTGTGGGGGGTGGGTGGTAGCGGCAGTGAAGGGGTGGTGGGGGTAGCGGCAGTGTGGGGTTGGTGGTAGCGGCAGTGTGGGGGTGGTGGTGGTAGCGGAGTGTGGGGGGTTGGTGTGTAGCGGTAGTTGGGGGGGGTGGGTGGTAGCGTCAGTGTGGGGGTTGTGGTGGTAGCGGCAGTGTGGGGGGGGGGTGGGGGGTTTAGCGGCAGTGTGGGGGGGTGGTAGCGGCAGTGTGGGGGTGGTGTTGGTAGCGGCAGTGTGGGGGTGGTGGTAGCGGCAGTGTGGGGGTGGTGTGGTAGCGGCTGTGTGGGGGTGGTGGTGGTAGCGGCAGTGTGGGGGTGGTGGTAGCGTGTGGGGGGGGTGGTGGTTAGCGGCAGTGTGGGGGTGGGGTAGCGGCAGTGTGGGGGTTGGTGGTAGCGGCAGTGTGGGGGTGGTGGTAGCGGCAGTGTGGGGGGTGTTGGTAGCGGCAGTGTGGGGGTGTTGGTAGCGGCAGTGTGGGGGTGTGGTTAGCGGCAGTGTGGGGGTGTTGGTAGCGGCAGTGTGGGGGTGTTGGTAGCGGCAGTGTGGGGGTGTTGGTAGCGGCAGTGTGGGGTGTTGGTAGCGGCAGTGTGGGGGTGGTGGTAGCGGCAGTGTGGGGGTGTTGGTAGCGGCAGTGTGGGGGTGTTGGTAGCGGCAGTGTGGGGGTGTTGGTAGCGGCAGTGTGGGGGGTTGGTAGCGGCAGTGTGGGGGTGTTGGTAGCGGCAGTGTGGGGGTGTTGGTAGCGGCAGTGTGGGGGTGTTGGTAGCGGCAGTGTGGGGGTGTTGGTAGCGGCAGTGTGGGGGTGTTGGTAGCGGCAGTGTGGGGGTGTTGGTAGCGGCAGTGTGGGGGTGTGGTAGCGGCAGTGTGGGGGTGGTGGTTAGCGGCAGTGTGGGGGTGTTGGTAGCGGCAGTGTGGGGGTGTTGGTAGCGGCAGTGTGGGGGGTGGTTGGTAGCGGCAGTGTGGGGGTGTTGGTAGCGGCAGTGTGGGGGTGTTGGTAGCGGCAGTGTGGGGGTGTTGGTAGCGGCAGTGTGGGGGTGTTGGTTAGCGGCAGTGTGGGGGTGTTGGTAGCGGCAGTGTGGGGGTGTTGGTAGCGGCAGTGTGGGGGTGTGTTGGTAGCGGCAGTGTGGGGGGTGGGGGTAGCGGCAGTGTGGGGGTGTTGGTAGCGGCAGTGTGGGGGTGTTGGTAGCGGCAGTGTGGGGGTGTTGGCGTTGGTTTAGGCGTGTGGGGGTGTTGGTAGCGGCAGTGTGGGGGTTTTGGGGTAGCGGCAGTGTGGGGGTGTTGGTAGCGGCAGTGTGGGGTGTTGGTAGCGGCAGTGTGGGGGTGGTTGGTAGCGGCAGTGTGGGGGTGTTGGTAGCGGCAGTGTGGGTTGGTAGGGCAGTTGGGGGTGTGGTAGCGGCAGTGTGGGGGGTGTTGGTAGGGGGCAGTGTGGGGGTGTTGGTAGCGGCAGTGTGGGGGTGTTGGTAGCGGCAGTGTGGGGGGTTGGTGGTAGCGGCAGTGTGGGGGTGTTGGTAGCGGCAGTGTGGGGGTGTGGTAGCGGCAGTGTGGGGGGGGTTGGTAGCGGCAGTGTGGGGGTGTTGGTAGCGGCAGTGTGGGGGTGTTGGTAGCGGCAGTGTGGGGGTGGGTGGTAGCGGCAGTGTGGGGGTGTTGGTAGCGGCAGTGTGGGGGTGTTGGTAGCGGCAGTGTGGGGGTGGTGGTAGCGGCAGTGTGGGGGTGGTTGGTTTAGCGGCAGTGTGGGGGTGGTGGTAGCGGCAGTGTGGGGGTGGTGGTAGCGGCAGTGTGGGGGTGGTGGTAGCGGCAGTGTGGGGGGTGTGGTAGCGGAGGTGAGGGTGTGGTAGCGGCAGTGTGGGGTGGTGGTTAGCGGCAGTGGGGGGGTGGTGGTAGCGGCAGTGTGGGGGGTGTGGTAGCGGCAGTGTGGGGGTGGTGGTAGCGGCAGTGTGGGGGTGGTTGGTAGCGGCAGTGTGGGGGTGGTGGTAGCGGTCAGTGTGGGGGTGGTGGTTAGCGGAGTGTGGGGGTGGTGGTAGCGGCAGTGTGGGGGTGGTGGTAGCGGCAGTGTGAGGGTGTTGGTAGCGGCAGTGTGGGGTGGTGGTAGCGGCAGTGTGGGGGTTGGTTACGGTTGGGGGGTGGTGGTAGCGGCAGTGTGGGGGGTGGTGGTAGCGGCAGTGTGGGGTGTTGGTAGCGGCAGTGTGGGGTGTGGTAGCGGCAGTGTGGGGGTGGTGGTTAGCGGCAGTGTGGGGTGTTGGTAGCGGCAGTGTGGGGGTTGTGGGGGTGGGGGGTGGTGTAGCGGCAGTGTGGGGGTGGTGGTAACGGCAGTGTGGGGGTGTTTGTAGCGGCAGTGTGGGGGTGGTGGTAGGGGCAGTGTGGGGGTGTTGGTAGCGGCAGTGTGGGGGTGTTGGTAGCGGCAGTGTGGGGGTGGTAGTAGCGGCAGTGTGGGGGTGGTGGTAGCGGCAGTGTGGGGGTGGTGGTAGCGGCAGTGTGGGGGTGGTGGTAGCGGCAGTGTGGGGGTGGTTGGTAGCGGCAGTGTGGGGTGGTGGTAGCGGCAGTGTGGGGGTGTTGGTAGCGGCAGTGTGGGGGGGTTTGTTGGTAGCGGCAGTTTTGGGGGTGGTTGGTAGCGGCAGTGTGGGGGTGGTGGTAGCGTCAGTGTGGGGGTGTTGGTAGCGTCAGTGTGGGGGGGGTTTGGTAGCGTCAGTGTGGGGGGGGTTTGGTAGCGGACAGTGTGGGGGTGGTTGGTAGCGGCAGTGTGGGGTGTTGGTTAGCGGCTGTGGGGGTGTTGGTAGCGGCAGTGTGGGGGTGGTGGTAGCGTCAGTGTGGGGTGTTGGTAGCGTACAGTGTGGGGGTGTTGGTAGCGGCAGTGTGGGGGTGTTGGTAGCGGCAGTGTGGGGGGGGTTGGTAGCGGCAGTGTGGGGGGTGGTGGTAGCGGCAGTGGTGGAGAGGTGCTTGATCAAAATTCTGGGAGTGTTCAATTTCACCCAACTGCTCCTTCATTTCTCTTCGCGCCTCCTGCTTTGTTTATCCAGGGGGTTTCGTCTCTAACTCTCTCCTTTCTTCGTCATTCTCTCTGTGTCTCTTCTCTTCTCTCTCTCTCCTCTCTTATTCTCGGTTTTCTATTAAATATTTTAAGGCTTCAGTTTGGATTGTTTCTCACTTTGTGGTGTTGATCACAGTTGAATCAAAAGTTTGTGTATTTACTGGGGGTGCTTGTATTACCTGTGGGGGTGCTTGTATTCATGTTGGGGGTGCTTGTATTACCTGGGGTGCTTGTATACCGGTGGGGGTGCTTGTATTACTGTGGGGGTGCATTGTATTACCTGTGGGGGTGTTGTATTACCTGGGGGTGCTTGTTTACTTGTTATTACCTGGGGGGGTGCTTGTATTACCTGTGGGGGGTGCTTGTATTACTGGGGGGTGCTTGTATTACTGTGGGGGTGCTTGTATTACCTGTGGGGGTGCTTGTATTACCTGTGGGGGTGCTTGTATTACTGGGGGGTGCTTGTATTACCTGGGGGGTGCTTGTATTACCTGGGGGGTGCTTGTATTACCTGTGGGGGTGCTTGTATTACCTGTGGGGGTGCTTGTATTACCTGGGGGTGCTTGTTTTAAACCTGTGGGGGTGCTTGTATTACCTGTGGGGGTGCTTGTATTACCTGGGGGGTGCTTGTATTCCCTGTGGGGGTGCTTGTATTACCTGTGGGGGTGCTTGTATTACCTGTGGGGGTGCTTGTATTTACTGGGGGTGCTTGTATTACCTGGGGGGTGCTTGTATTACCTGTGGGGGTGCTTGTATTACCTGTGGGGTGCTTGTATTACCTGTGGGGGTGCTTGTATTACCTGGGGGGTGCTTGTATTCCCTGGGGGGGTGCTTGTATTACCTGGGGGGTGCTTGTATTACCTGGGGGGTGCTTGTATTACCTGGGGGGTGCTTGTATTACCTGTGGGGGTGCTTGTATTACTGGGGGCGTTTACGTCTTGTATTACCTGGGGGGTGCTTGTATTACCTGGGGGTGCTTGTATTACCTTGGGGGTGCTTGTATTACCTGGGGGGTGCTTGTATTACCTGGGGGGTGCTTGTATTACCTGGGGGTGCTTGTATTACCTGGGGGTGCTTGTATTACCTGGGGGGTGCTTGTATTACCTGGGGGGTGCTGTATTACCTGGGGGGTGCTTGTATTACCTGGGGGTCGCTGTATTACCTGGGGGGTGCTTGTATTACCTGGGGGTGCATGTATTACCTGGGGGGTGCTTGTATTACCGGGGGGGGGTGCTTGTATCTGGGGGTGATGATTACCTGGGGGTGCTTGTATTACCTGGGGGTGCTTGTATTACCTGGGGGGTTTGGCTTGTATTACCTGGGGGGCATGTATTTACTTGGGGGGTGCTGTATTACCTGGGGGTGCTTGTATTACCTGGGGGTGCTTGTATTACCTGGGGGGTGCTTGTATTACCTGGGGGGGTGCTTGTATTACCTGGGGGGTGCTTGTATTACCTGGGGTGCTTGTATTACCTGGGGGTGCTTGTATTACCTGGGGGTGCTTGTATTAACTGGGGGGTGCTTGTATTACCTGGGGGTGCTTGTATTACCGGGGGGGTGCTTGTATTACCTGGGGGTGCTTGTATTACCTGGGGGTGCTTGTATTACCTGGGGGGTGCTTGTATTACCTGGGGGTGCATGTATTACCTGGGGGGTGCTTGTATTAACTGTGGGGGTGTTTGTATTACCTGGGGGGGTGCGTGTATTACCTGGGGGGCATTGTATTACCGGGGGGGTGCTGTATTACCTGGGGGTGTTTGTATTACCTGGGGGGTGCTTGTATTACTGGGGGGTGCATGTATTACTGTGGGGTGCATTGTATTACCTGGGGGGTGTTGTATTACCTGTGGGGTGCTTTGTATTACCTGGGGGGTGCTTGTATTACCTGGGGGGTGCTTGTATTACCTGGGGGGTGCTTGTATTACCTGGGGGGTGCTTGTATTACCTGGGGGTGTATGTATTACCTGGGGGGTGCTTGTATTACCTGGGGGGTGCTTGTATTACCTGGGGGGTGCTTGTATTACCTGGGGGGTGCATGTATTACCTGGGGGGTTGCTTGTATTACCTGGGGGGGTGCTTGTATTACCTGGGGGGTGGCTTGTTTTTACCTGGGGGTGCTTGTATTACCTGGGGGTGATGTATTACCTGGGGGTGCTTGTATTACCTGGGGGGTGCTTGTATTACCTGGGGGGTGCTTGTATTACCGGGGGGGTGCTGTATTACCTGGGGGGTGCATGTATTACCTGGGGGGTGCATGTATTACCTGGGGGGGTGCTTGTATTACCTGGGGGGTGCTTGTATTACCTGGGGGTGCTTGTTTTTACCTGGGGGGTGCTTGTATTACCTGGGGGGGGGCTTGTATTACCTGGGGGGGCTTGTATTACCTGGGGGGTGCTTGTATTACCTGGGGGGTGCATGTATTACCTGGGGGTGCTTGTATTACCTGGGGGGTGATTGTATTACCTGGGGGGTGCTTGTATTACCTGGGGGGTGCTTGTATTACCTGTGGGGTGCTTGTATTACTGGGGTGCATGATTACTGGGGTGCTTGTATTACCTGGGGGGTGCTTGTATTACCTGGGGGGTGCTTGTATTACCTGGGGGGTGCATGTATTACTGGGGTGGCTTGTATTACCTGGGGGTGCTTGTATTACCTGGGGGGTGCTTGTATTACCTGGGGGGTGCTTGTATTACCTGTGGGGTGCTTGTATTACATGGGGGTGCAGTATTACTGGGGGTGCTTGTATTACCTGGGGTGCTTGTATTACCTGGGGGGTGCTTGAAATTACCTGGGGTGCATGTATTACCTGGGGGTGCTTGTATTACCTGGGGGGTGCTTGTATTACCGGGGGGGGTGCTTGCATTACCTGGGGGGTTTGCTTGTATTACCTGTGGGGTGCTTGTATTACCTGGGGGTGCATGTATTACCTGGGGAGTGCTTGTATTCCCTGGGGGTGCTTGTATTACCTGGGGGGTGTTTGTATTACCTGTGGGGTGCATGTATTTACCTGTGGGGTGCTTGTATTACCTGGGGGTGCTTGTATTACCTGTGGGGTGCATTGTATTACCTGGGGGGGTGCTTGTATTACCTGGGGGGTGCTTGTATTACCTGTGGGGTGCTTGTATTACCTGGGGGTGCATGTATTACCTGGGGGTGCTTGTATTACCTGGGGGTGCTTGTATTACCTGGGGGGTGCTTGTATTACCTGTGGGGTGCATGTATTACCTGTGGGGTGCTTGTATTACCTGGGGGTGCTTGTATTACCTGTGGGGTGCATGTATTACCTGGGGGGTGCATTGTATTACCTGTGGGGTGCTTGTATTACCTGGGGGTGCTGTATTACCTGGGGGGTGCTTGTATTACCTGTGGGTGCTTGTATTACCTGGGGGGTGCTTGTATTACCTGTGGGGTGCATGTATTACCTGGGGGTGCTTGTATTACTGGGGGGGTGCTTGTATTACCTGTGGGGTGCTTGTATTACCTGTGGGGTGCTTGTATTACCTGTGGGGTGCTTGTATTACCTGTGGGGTGCTTGTATTACCTGGGGGTGCTTGTATTACCTGGGGGGTGCTTGTATTCCTGGGGGTGCTTGTATTACCTGGGGGGTGCTTGTATTACCTGGGGGGTGCTTGTATTACCTGGGGGGGTGCTTGTATTACCTGGGGGGTGCTTGTATTACCTGGGTGGTGCGTGTATTAACTGGGGGCGCTGTATTACCTGTGGGGGTGCTTGTATTACCTGGGGGTGCTGTTTACCTGGGGGGGTGCTTGTATTACCTGGGGGTGCTGTATTACCTGTGGGGTGCTTGTATTACCTGGGGTGCTTGTATTACCTGGGGGGTGCTTGTATTACCTGGGGGGTGCTTGTATTACTGGGGGGTCATGTATTACCTGGGGGTGCATGTATTACCTGGGGGGTGCATGTTTTACCTGGGGGGGGTGCTTGTATTCCCTGGGGGGTGCTTGTATTACCTGTGGGGTGCTTGTATTACCTTGGGGGTGCTTGTATTACCTGTGGGGTGCATGTATTTCCTGTGGGGTGCTTGTATTACCTGTGGGGTGCATTGTATTACCTGTGGGGTGCTTGTATTACCCGTGGGGTGCTGTATTACCTGGGGGGTGCTTGTATTACCTGGGGGGTGCTTGTATTACCTGGGGGGTGCTTGTATTCCCTGGGGGTGCTTGTATTACCTGTGGGGTGCTTGTATTACCTGGGGGGTTGCTTGTATTACATGGGGGGTGCGTGTATTACCTGGGGGGCATGTATTACCTGGGGGGTGCTTTGTATTACCTGGGGGTGCTTTGTATTACCTGGGGGGTGCTTGTTTTTACCTGGGGGGTGCATGTATTACTGGGGGTGCTTGTATTACCTGGGGGTGCATTGTATTACCTGGGGTGCTGTATTACCTGGGGGTGCTGTATTACCTGGGGGGTGCATGTATTACCTGGGGGGTGCATGTATTACCTGGGGGTGCATGTATTACCGGGGGGGTGCTTGTATTACCTGGGGGTGCGTGCATTACTGGGGGGCATGTATTACCTGGGGGTGCATGTATTCCCTGGCGGTGCATGTATTACCTGGGGGGTGCATGTTTTACCTGGGGGGTGCATGTATTACCTGGGGGTGCATGTATTACCTGGGGGTGCATGTATTACCTGGGGGGTGCATTGTATTTACCTGGGGGTTGGCATGTATTACCTGGGGGTGCAGGGTATTACCTGGGGGTGCATGTATTACCTGGGGGTGCATGTATTACCGGGGGCTGGTGCATGTTTTCCCTGGGGGTGCATGTATTACCTGGCGGGTGCATGTATTACCTGGCGGGTGCATGTATTACCTGGGGGTGCATGTATTACCTGAGGGTGCATGTATTACTGGCGGGGTGCATGTATTACCTGGGGGTGCATGTATTACCTGGGGGTGCATGTATTACCTGGCGGGTGCATGTATTACCTGGGGGTGCATGTATCATCTGGCGGGTGCATGTATTTCCTGGGGGTGCATGTATTACCTGGGGGTGCATGTATTACCTGGGGGGTGCATGTATTGCTGGGGTGCATGTATTACCTGGCGGTGCATGTATTCTGGGGGTGCTTTGTATTACCTGGCGGGTGCATGTATTACCTGGGGGTGCATGTATTACCTGGCGGGTGCATGTATTATCTGGCGGGTGCATGTATTGCCTGGGGGTGCATGTATTGCCTGGGGGTGCATGTATTACCTGGGGGGTGCATGTATTGCCTGTTGGTGCATGTATTACCTGGGGGTGCATGTATTATCTGGCGGGTGCATGTATTTCCTGGGGGTGCATGTATTACCTGGCGGGTGCATGTATTACCTGGGGGGTGCATGTATTGCCTGGGGGTGTATGTATTACCTGGCGGGTGCATGTATTACCTGGCGGGTGCATGTATTACCTGGCGGGTGCATGTATTACCTGGCTGGTGCATGTATTGCTGGGGTGCATGTTTTTACCTGGGGGTGCATGTATTACCTGCGGGGTGCATGTATTTCCTGCGGGGTGCATGTATTACCTGGGGGGTGCATGTATTACCTGGCGGGTGCATGTATTACCTGCGGGGCGCATGTATTACCTGCGGGGTGCATGTATTACCTGGCGGGTGCATGTATTACCTGGGGGTGCATGTATTACCTGGCGGGTGCATGTATTACCTGGCGGGTGCATGTATTACCTGGGGGTTGCATGTGTTACCTGGCGGGTGCATGTATTACCTGGGGCTGCTTGTATTACATGGGAGCTGCATATATTACATGGGAGCTGCATATATTACATAGGAGCTGCATATATTACATGAGAGCTACATATATTACATAGGAGCTGCATATATTACATGGGAGCTACATATATTACATGGGAGCTGCATATATTACATGGGAGCTGCATATATTACATGGGAGCTGCATATATTACATGTGAGCTGCATATATTACATAGGAGCTGCATATATTACATGGGAGCTGCATATATTACATGGGAGCTACATATATTACATGTGAGCTGCATATATTACATGTGAGCTGCATATATTACATGGGAGCTACATATATTACATGGGAGCTGCATATATTACATGGGAGCTGCATATATTACATGGGAGCTGCATATATTACATGTGAGCTGCATATATTACATGTGAGCTGCATATATTACATGGAGCTGCATTATATTACATGGGAGCTACATATATTACATGGAGCTGCATATATTACATGGAGCTGCATATATTACATGGAGCTACATATTACATGGGAGCTGCATATATTACATGGGAGCTGCATATATTACATGGAGCTACATATATTACATGGAGCTACAATATTAATGAGCTCATATTGGAGCTGCATATATTACATGGGAGCTACATATATTACATGGGAGCTACATATATTACATGGGAGCTGCATATATTACATGTGAGCTGCATATATTACATGTGAGCTGCATATATTACATGTGAGCTGCATATATTACATGTGAGCTGCATATATTACATGTGAGCTACATATATTACATGTGAGCTGCATATATTACATGGGAGCTGCATATATTACATGTGAGCTGCATATATTACATGTGAGCTGCATATATTACATGGGAGCTGCATATATTACATGTGAGCTGCATATATTACATGTGAGCTGCATATATTACATGGGAGCTACATATATTACATGGGAGCTACATATATTACATGGGAGCTACATATATTACATGGGAGCTACATATATTACATGGGAGCTTCATATATTACATGGGAGCTACATATATTACATGGGAGCTACATATATTACATGGGAGCTACATATATTACATGGGAGCTACATATATTACATGGGAGCTACATATATTACATGTGAGCTGCATATATTACATGGGAGCTGCATATATTACATGGGAGCTACATATATTACATATGAGCTGCATATATTACATGGGAGCTGCATATATTACATGGGAGCTGCATATATTACATGGGAGCTACATATATTACATGTGAGCTACATATATTACATGGGAGCTACATATATTACATGGGAGCTACATATATTACATGGGAGCTGTACATATGCCTACAAGGCATTGTTGTGTCTGAATAAATTAAATAAGGTTTTAATGTAAAAGGAATCTTTTTTTTTCGTTTTTGAGACACACACACCACACACCCACACACACACAACACACACACACAACACACACACACACACACACACACACACACACACACACACACACACACACACACACACACACAAGACTTCAAACTCAGGGTAGTCAAGCAAGAAATAATGACCTGGTTTAGGTACCAGGGGCAGACTTCGCACACAGTTTAAAAGAAGAGATACGAGGCGAAATGAAATGCTAATTCATCGCCCAGTTAAAATGCGGAACCAGGAGCTGAGACTTAACCACCACCCAACATCAATGTGCCCACGCAAGCTTGACAGTTACGAAAGAATATATGAAAAATGTTAGGTTATTTCTTTTGAAATCGCTGCGTGTTGTGTTGTCATCAAGTGGAACTTCACCTCTTGTGTTTATTCTGTCTGTATCGTCTTTCCATACTTCCATTTTCTACTGTAACTCCACCCTTCCTCGCAGTCCTTCAATCAATTCTTTCTCTTCTGTTTCCACCCCTTTCTCCTTGTCTTTGTCTTATACTCTTAACGTCCCCTACCTTCATACATCTCTGTTCATAATATTATTAGCAAGTAACAAGAACAAGTGAAAACAATTGCTTTCTACATGTATACCGAGAGATTTGTGTGTATATACTCTAAGATGTGTGTGCTTCACTGTATCTACAGCGAATGGTGTACATAAAAATGTATATTCAGTGAGAGGTGAGTATGTTTATATGCTGAGAGGAGCATATCTCTGTGTATACAGAGCGAGATGGTTGTATCTTTGGTTATATAAGGTGATATATGGCATTTATTATCCACATGTAGTAGACAAGCCTTAAGTCTATACACTGTTTTTAAATTGTTTTATGCAAGTTTTGGGAAGCCCTAACAGGAACTTATGTTCCACGAACTTCAGTTTGTCGTCCCTCAGAAAACTAACTTTTACTGTTTGGAATTCCACAAGTAAACCACATTTTGGAGAGGAAATTTTAAAGGTTTCGGTTCCTCCTGGACCATTTGTCGAGTTCAAATAGCTGACTTAATAATGGTAAAGAAAGCACCTCAACATTGCATAAAGTGTCCTCCCCAATAAATGGGTTGTTAGTGAGTTTTAAGGCTGTGTGCAGTACTGATAGATTGATGGCTTAGACACATACGATACCTCAGATTACCTCATCTTTTGTCTACAGTTAGCAAGCTAAGCACTAAATTGAGAAAAAAAAACACTGGCGCAACGTCTTCAAAATAAGGATAACTAGGTGTTTCACATGTGTCTAATTCATCTATCTGCGAATTGTTCCAGTCAAGATACCTGGTAATGTATACAGATTTTGTAAGGAGAAACTATACCACTGTAGGTCAGTCGGCCACCTGCCTAGCGAAGATCAACGAGGATCTGAGGGTAAATACAACACCAAGCATATCACCAGAAATACACACAAACCGTATATCGTCAGCGCCATATGCAAGTTTAGCAAACCAAAGAACGGCATTCAGGACGAAGATTTCTACAGACCCTTACATGCGGACCCATCAATGTACTCACACCTGTTAAAAAGATCGAAAGCATCTAAAGGTTCACAACCAAATTAGTACGAGACTGAGAGTGATATGCTATAAGAGGTTGACGAAACTAGAGTTGATAACTCTGGCGAAGGGAAGGAAACAAGTATTACTCCATATATTTTCTTATTTTATGATCTAATGAAATGTCCTTATTAGGAGGAATTATAACCATCCATTTGGATTAAATCATTATTACCTCCAAATCCTGTATGACTCCACACGGATTTACATAAAAACATAAGAAAGAAGGAACAAGGCAGCAAACCTACTGGTCCATACGAGGCAAGTCCAAGTCACCTCCCGGCTTTAACCAATGACCCACCTAGGCAGGTCAGGTTACATCCACTCGTGTATTTATCCAACCTATTTTTGAAACTACACAACGTCTTAGCTTCTATGACGGTACTCGGGAATTTATTCCACTCATCCACAACTCTATTACCAAATCAGTGCTTTCCTATATCCTTCTGGAATCTGAATTTTTCCAACTTAAAACCATTGCTTCGAATACTGTCTTGGATAGATATTTTTAGCACACTATTTACATTCCCTTTATATATTCCCGTTTTTCATTGATACACCTCAGTCATATCCCCCCTAATTTTACGCCTTTCTAGAGAGTGCAGATTCAGGGACCTCAGTCTATCCTCATAGGGAAGATTTCTGAAACATGGGATCAGCTTTGTCATCCTCCTTTGTAAGTTTTCCAGAGCATTTATATCCATTCTGTAATACGGTGACCAGAACTTTGCAGCATAGTCTAAATGAGGCATAACCAAATATATATAGAGTGGAAGATCAACCTGAGGACTCCTATTTATGCTTCTTGATATGAAGCCAAGGATTCTGTTTACTTTATTGAGAACACTTATGCACTGTTGTCTTGGTTTTAGATTACTGCTAACCAAAACTCCCAAATCCTTTTCGCAATCAGTAATATTAAGATCTACATTATTTACTTTATATGTGGCATGGGTATTTTCTTGTCCAGTGTTTAAAACTTTGCATTTGTCTATATTAAACTGCATCTGTCACTTCTCTAACCACTGCATCAGTCAATTCAAATCTTCCTGGAGTACTCTAATGTCCTCATTGGAATGAATTAGGCATCCTATTTTGGTGTCACCAGCAAACTTGCATACGTCGCTATTTATTCCCTCATTTATATCGTTTATATAAATTGTGAACAAAGGGCCCAACACTCACCCCTGTGGAACTCAACTCGTGATGCGCCCCCACTCCAATATCTCCCCATTGATTCAAACTCTCTGCTGCCTATCTGTCAACCACACCTCTACCCAGGTAAAAATTTCTCCTATTCCGTGTGCCTTAATTTTCCTCAACAGCCGCTGATGTGGAACTCTATCACAAGCCTTACTGAAGGCCATATACACAATATCATATTCATTACCATGATCTACTTCTTCAAATACCTTGGTGAAAGTTTGTAAATTCGTAAGGCAGAAACGCCCTCTTGTAAAATCGTGCTGAGATTCATTAATCAATTTGACTTTCAAGATGGCTACGAATTGCCGCAGCAATTATTGATTCCATAAATTTTCCCAAATATGGAGGTAAGGCTTATTGGTTTATAGTTCATAGATAAGGACCTGTCTCCTGCTTTGTAAATAGGTATTACATTTGCCATTTTCCACTTGTCTGGCACTATGCCAGTTTGTAGTGATATGGTGCAGGTAGGTAGTAGATGCCCTGGTATAATCACCCGGCCCGGCCTTGGCTCCCTTTCGTGGGATTGTCTCAGACCAATGTCTGCCATGGGAAAAGGTACAAGTATCTCCTCGTCTTCTGGGACCAAGTGTCCCCAGGCCTAGGCCCATTCCTGCCCCCACGGGACTAGGAGGGAGAAGCTAAGCAACTTGGGCTGCCACAAACCCCGCCTACACTGGGCTCGAAGGGTGTGGCAGCTGCATAGCAGCAGACGATGTCAAGAGGTGCAAAGGCAGCAACCACTACTGGACCTTTTGGAGCCACACCTCTGCTTTGGGCATCAAGCCCGAGCGCTGGGGAAGCTCAAGAATGCCTCTTGCTGTGTGTGTGTTGCTGCTGCTACTACTTCACTTGTCCGTTGCACTCTTCTGGTATGTTGAAAAGACTAGCCAAAGGTATGCTAAGCTCCTTTTTACATTAAAACCTTTGCCAACAGTTCATCAGAGCCTGGGGAATTTGTTCGATTTTAATTTCTCTATTTGTCTGAGGACCATGTCACTAGTTACCCTAATCGTGCATAGCTTATTACCATCCTGTTCTACGTAATTTATCATTTCTGGAATTTTGCTAGTATCTTCCTGCATAAAAAAACTGAGAGGAAATAAGAGTTAAAAATTTCACACATTTCCTCATCACTGTTAGAGATTTGACCTAAGTTACTTTTGAGTCTACCTTTCTTGTCCCTAATCTTACTTCTGTATACCTGAAAGAAACTTTTTCGGTTTGTCTTCGAATCCCTAGCCACTTTAGCCTCATAATCTCTTTTAGTTTTATTCCCTTCTTTATGTCTCTCTTTAATCGAGAATACTGATTTCTTAACTGCTCATCCCCTCTTTTGATACGCCTATACATGGCTCTTTTGACTAATGAGATCTTTTAATCTTTTATCCATTTGGGATTATTTTTGGTTGATCTAAATTCCCTGCTTGGAACATGAGTTGTCTGGGCAGCTATAACTATGCTCTGAAAAACGTCATATTTGCAGCCTATACTACCATACTTGACCCATAGTCAGGTCGTTCCAATTTAGCCCACCCATGTAAATTCTCAGTCCCATGAAATGGGCCAAGAGGAAGTCTGGGACAGAGACTGGATTGCAGTTATTTGGGTAATTCCATGATATATTGAAACTAAGTGGTTTGTGATCGCTTTGCCCAAGCTCATCATTAACCTCAAGATTATTAATTAGTGATTCCTTGTTGGCAAGAATCAAATCAGGGAGATTGTTTCCTCGAGTTGGTTCTGTCACAAACTGCTTTAAAAGGCAATCCTGAATCGTATCAAGAAAGTTACTAGACTCAAGATTTCCTGTCATAGTGTTCCAATCAATTTGTCTAAAGTTAAAATCTCCCATTAACACGACATTTGGGGGCCTATAAATCACACCCAAAATAAATTTGTCACGACCCTCGAGAAACTGTAGCCAAACAGATTCTGTGACCGATGCTGCTAATTTTATATCTAGTCTAACACAATTTGAATTATCTCTGACATCACTCCACCACCCTTCCTGTTGACACTATGTATGTGGAATAGTTTATAGCCTTGTATATGGCATTCAGAAGGCATTTCTCTATCTTTTAAGTTGAACCAGGTCTCCGTTATAGCAATAGTATCTATATTACCCGAACATGCAAGCAATTTTAGATCGCCTGTCTTATTTGTTAGACTCCTACTATTAGTATAGTAAACCTTAAAGGAGCTAATCACTCTCTGTCCTCTACTGTCTCTCTTTGTTGATCAGTTGCTTCGCCTTTACTAGTAACTTTATTTTGAGTATTGTCTAGTAAACATATCTCTGATGTATCCTGCTAATATCTGCTGTTTTCATCCCTTGTACTGCAGCTGGATTGTTTCTCATACACGCATCCATACCTCTATAACCTAACAGTTTAAAGTCCTACATAAATCAGCAATGGCCCCCTCAATCGAGGTGGCTAATGTAACCACTCCAGTCCCAGAGAGATGAACCCCATCCCTTGCATACATATCAAGTTTGCCATAAAATTTGTCCCAGTTATCAATGAATGGGATTGCAAATTCCTTGCAGTACCTATCTAATCAGTAAATTACACCAATTGCCCTAGACGCCCATTCATTGCCCACTACCCTTCTAGGCAAGTTGCTACATATAATTGGGACCCTACCCTTAGACCTAATTATGTGTATGGCTAACTTGTATTTATCCAGCAGCTCTTGTCTCCTGCCCTTCCTGATATCATTTCCACCAGCACTAAGTTAGATGATGGGCTTGTTCCCATTACCTGACATAATATTATCCAACCTGTTGACTATGTCATCAACACCAGCCACTGGGAAGCACACTCTCTGTCTAAAGATCCTATCTCTATTTCAGAAAGCACGGTCCATATATCTTACCTGTGAGTCACCCACAACCAGAATTCTCTTTGCTAACCACGGAAGTATACTCATCCTGGAGAACAGAGAATAGATTTCCTACCTTCGGATATTCTCTATTAAGCTTCCTTATCTTGATACTTCTACTTTAGTAGAGATCACATTCTGCTTGAAGTGGTTGCCACTCTTCAACTCACTGTTAGTAACCTTTTCCTCCACACCGACTCCATCCTTCACAAACTCACTCCTAAATCCATCTAGGCGAATTTTCAGCCTCCTATTTTCTTTTTGGAGAAGTAGAACCTCCTCCTCCAACACTTTACCCTGAGCTTCCACAACACTACAGCAAGCCATAGTGCTTTATAACCCTCCACACTAATCCCCCAGACAGCTAGGATAGGATGTCCTTTCGTGATCACTGAACTCAGCGTGCTGTCCGACTGACCTCAGCATACTTACCATTACCCAATGAAAATAATTATAAGTTGCTGGAACAAACCACAAATAATTATATATTACTAAGTTATGTAAAGTAACTGACCCACCAGAGAAGTTAGATCGTGAGAAGAATTCTTGAAACTACTCGGGAGACATGTAAACTGAGCAAGATGTGTGTGTTATGATTTGTGGCACAACTGTGGGGAGTCTTTGCTGTGTTATAATTCACCACTACTGACTCAACATCGTGCGTGAACGTCCCAATGCACCTAGACCTAAGCCGCCCTTTTATTTTACTTAGACTTAATTGGTTAACTACGTGTAAATATAGGTTAATTTACATTAACCTAACAGAAAATAAAATATATTTTTTTTTGTATAGATTTAGGGCCCTGGTGGGTTTAGCGCTTAGTTTCGATAATACTAATGTAGAGATTTATATCTATCGTGAATCGTCTGACTCCACTGCGGTTTTTCATGTTAAGTAATAACGTCACTTGTGAGTGACGCTTATAATTACAAGTTGCCCCGCTAGTAATGTCTTCTGTCGTACACGATGGCATCTTTTCTGACTTTCAAACCATTTGTATAAAAGCGAGCAAAAAAGGCACAATACCGTGACTGGAACAATACACAAATAACCCGCACATAGGATAGAGAAGCTTACGGTGACATTTAGGTCCGACTTGGACCATTTACAAGTCACACTAACAAGTCACGTTAAAAGTAAAGAAGAGAAACTGTTCACAACCCGCACAAGTCGGACTGAAACGTCGTCGTAAGCTTCTCTCTCCTTACGCTGGTTGGTTGTGTGTTTCAGTCACGGTATTGTGTCCTTTTGTTCTTCAAGAGAAACTGCTACACAGCCATATCAGAAGGAAGATTACAATACAGGATCAGGAATGATAATATGGGCTGTGAGGAGATGAGATTCAAAGAGGCTGTGATGATGAAATCCAAGACATTGTTGTACAGATAAAGACATAAGATTTTTTAGAAGAGACTAAAAACATCGTCTCCTCAGAGAAAGACGTGAAAAAAGATCTGAGATGAATGGATGCGCCAAAAGCAATGAAACCTGAAGCTGTATCTCTATGAACCATACCCCCGGCCGGGATTGAACCCGCGGTCATAGAGTCTCAAAACTCCAGCCCGTCGCGCTAGCCACTAGACCAGCTAGCCACAATAAGATTCATCCAACTAGGTATATTTCTACACCATAGGAAAGTTAGCACAGGCACCTCTGTGACCACAAATGCAAGTTTTTACAGACGAATCTCCAGCTAGCGTGGCCGTGACGAACTCTAGCTCAAGTCCCTTCACTGCCGTCAACATGACTTAAGAAATCGTAATGACACGATTGCAAATAAACCATACCCCCGGCCGGGATTGAACCCGCGGTCATAGAGTCTCAAAACTCCAGCCCGTCGCGCTAGCCACTAGACCAGCTAGCCACAATAAGATTCATCCAACTAGGTATATTTCTACAACCATAGGAAAGTTAGCACAGGCACCTCTGTGACCACAAATGCAAGTTTTTACAGACGAATCTCCAGCTAGCGTGGCCGTGACGAACTCTAGCTCAAGTCCTTCACTGCCGTCAACATGACTTAAGAAATCGTAATGACACGATTGCAAATAAACCATACCCCGGCCGGATTGAACCCGCGGTCATAGAGTCTCAAAACTCCAGCCCGTCGCGCTAGCCACTAGACCAGCTAGCCACAATAAGATTCATCCAACTAGGTATATTTCTACACCATAGGAAAGTTAGCACAGGCACCTCTGTGACCACAAATTTGTGGTCACAGAGGTGCCTGTGCTAACTTTCCTATGGTGTAGAAATATACCTAGTTGGATGAATCTTATTGTGGCTAGCTGGTCTAGTGGCTAGCGCGACGGGCTGGAGTTTTGAGACTCTATGACCGCGGGTTCAATCCCGGCCGGGGTATGGTTTATTTGCAATCGTGTCATTACGATTTCTTAAGTCATGTTGACGGCAGTGAAGGGACTTGAGCTAGAGTTCGTCACGGCCACGCTAGCTGGAGATTCGTCTGTAAAAACTTGCATTTGTGGTCACAGAGGTGCCTGTGCTAACTTTCCTATGGTGTAGAAATATACCTAGTTGGATGAATCTTATTGTGGCTAGCTGGTCTAGTGGCTAGCGCGACGGGCTGGAGTTTTGAGACTCTATGACCGCGGGTTCAATCCCGGCCGGGGGTATGGTTTATTTGCAATCGTGTCATTACGATTTCTTAAGTCCTGTATCTCTATGGCTCTGAAAGAAGGGAGAAGAAACATTGTGAACCCCTAGAAAAACACCAGTAAATTACTCTAAACTTAACCCAGTGAACCCCTATATAAAAATCATTAAATAATTCGACATGGACAGGTATGAAAAAAAATAAGAGAAGGGCCAAGATTATACGGATATTGGAAATAAATGGTATAAAATACCGACACAATGGAAATCTAAACACATATGCAGTATAATGTGATCCTTTACTGACAACGTTTCGCCCACACAGTGGGCTTTTTCAAGTCACAAACAGATCTGTTTGTGTCTTGAAAAAACTCACTGTGTGGGCGAAACGTTGTCAATAAAGGATCATATTATATTACATATGTGTTTATATTTCCATACGGATATTCAAGCAAAGAGGCACACAACATGTATATATGAAAATGATTTGCTATTTCAAAAATCTAAAAATTTTCACTGTTTTTCCCTGTTTTCTTCGTGAAAAAGATAATAGAATGGAGAGAACTGGGTAGCCTTAAAAATATTAGACTAATAGAATACCGAGAATGTCCGGAAGAAGGACCTACAAATTAAGGAGCAGTAATATAACTCGGTTCTTATGCTTGATGGAAGGAAAGTTGACAAGGCAATAAAACTACCCAACACAGGGAGAAAACTGTCAGTGTCTCTCAGAAGTGACCTTTTTCTAGTCATGATTTGAGAAACCTTGTTTTTGATCGAAACGTTGCTTAAATAAAGTTTAATGAGCTATCTCTATTACCTTTATTATTATTATTATTATTATTATTATTATTATTATTATTATTATTATCCTTTAATTAAAAACTCTAGATTCACAAATGTCGCACAGCAGCTGTGTGATGAGATATCAATTATCCAAAGCGGAGAATCCTTTCAATTCTTTGGATCAAGAGCTCTTTGCCGGCATTAAGCAACCTCCTCTAAGGAACAAACTGGATTAAACAAGGATGAGAAGCAAGCCTGGCGTCAGCTCCAGTAAAGGATTACTAAGTGTGTTAGTTTAACAGCATCACTATGCTGGATAATACTGACAAAGACAACTCTGACATTCACCTGAGTTCTAAGCTGGATGAGGTGCAGGTTGATGCTCATGTGACCTCTAAGCCGAATGAGGTGCAGCTTTATGTTCAACTGAGTTGTAAGCTTGATGAGGTACAGGTTTATGCTCAGCTGAGCTTTAAGCTGGATGAGGTGCAGCTTGGTGCTCACCTGAGCTCAAAGCCGCACGAGCTGCAGCTGTGTTATGGTAAGGTGTGGCCTTCAGTACCCCGTGAGTGTTAAAACAAGCTTACTGCGCCAGTGTAAATTGTTGTATCCTTGACCTTGTATTGGTGGTGGTAGTTGTGGTGATTGTGGGGTAGTGGATATGTTGGTGCTCTTGGTGGCAACGGTGTGGTGGTAAAATGGTGATTTTTGGTGGTGATATGCTAGTTACAGTGGTGCTCGATGCTGTGGTGATGATGGCGTAGTGGTAGTTGTGCTCGTTGCGGTGGACGCGTTGGTGATAGCAATGCTTGTTGCAGTGGTGATAATGGGTTGGTGTGAGCAGAAGTAGTGGGGATGGTGATAGTGGTAATGATGGAATATCTCTGAGGTGGTGTTAATGGGAGAGTATTATTATTATAATCAAGGGGGAAGCGCTAAACCCGGAGGATTATACAGCGCCTGGGGGGGGGGGATGTGGAAGGCATTCAGGCTTAATTCGGGGAACTGGAGCACAGATCCAATTCCCTAAATCAAGAGCCCCTCACATGGGAGAGAGTAGTGATGGCAGTTGGACAGTAGTGATGGTAGTGGCGACGGTAGTTGGACGATAGTGATGGTAGTTGGACAGTAGGATGGTAGTGGTGATAGTAGTTGGACAGTAGTGATAGTTTTGGTGTTGTTGAGAGTAGTGCTCGTGGGAGTAGCATCTGTGGTGGTCGACATCTGACAGTTATATAACAGAGGACTTTAACATCCACACTGAGGCTATCTATTGAGACAAGCTATCTACTTCCTCTAAATTAAATACAATAATGTATTCTCTAGCTGTCTGAGGCGAAGACAGTAAAGAAGAAGGCTCTCTCCCCACCATGCCCTCCGGCCACTACCGGTTAGAAATGAGAAAAAAATTCCCATACCATTTTAAAAAAGTGAAATGAAAATTACAAGAAAAATAAATAGAAGGCATTATCTACATTCTGCCTCTACCTTCGTGCTGTCCCTTCCACAACTCTCCGTGCTACTTACTCTTTTGCTAATTCCGTTTATTTGTTTACTGTCTTACGACTTAAATCGAGTTTATGGGCTGTATGGATTTGAGGAAGGTGAGGACAGATTTACTGTGAAAACTGCTGGAGTTGTGGGAGTGAATCAGCTTGGGTCACTTATGGTGCTGTTGACAGACAAATAGAAATTCTGATTCCGTATAATTCCTATTAGAAGCCCCTGTAAAGCGCTGGACCCGTCAATATCAGGACCACAGTTCGATCCCACTTTCCATCTTTAGGGTGATTACTTAACAGGTGGTATTCCATGAACATCAACGTCGTGTTCACCTAAGGTGCAATACTGAGGCACACCAGGATAAAGACAGGTGTGGATTGAGACACTTATGCAGCATATGGGAATCTTTATTCAGGAAACGTTTCGCCACACACTGGCTTCATCAGTCCAATACAAAGAGGAAGGTGTAAGGAGAGGAGGAGTATGAGGTAATCAGTCCCTCAGCCTGGAGTCGATGTGTTCAGTCCATCTACAAGATTGATGGACTGAACACACCGACTCCAGGCTGAGGGACTGATTACCTCATACTCCTCCTCTCCTTACACCTTCCTCTTTGTATTGGACTGATGAAGCCAGTGTGTGGCGAAACGTTTCCTGAATAAAGATTCCCATATGCTGCATAAGTGTCTCAATCTTCAACTTGTCGGTTTTTCAAACCATTCATCACAAAGACAGGTGTGTTCAACAAGAGATTTTATGTTTTCAGTTTTGTCAGCTGACAGGAGCTCTGAGAACAAATCCAGGTAGATATGCCTTTCTTCCTCTAGTAATGCCAGGGAATCCGACATAATCCGACATGATCCGACATGTTTATAAGGGAAGAACTGAAGTATTGGGACTCCCTCAAGGGAGGTTCCTTGATGCTGGTGAGGGGCTCTTGATCTAGGGAATTGAATCTGTGCTCCAGTTCCCTGAATTAAGCCTGAGTACCTTCCACATCCCCTCACAGGCACTGTACAATCCTACGGGATTGGCGCTTCCCCCTTGATTATAATAATGAAGTAGAAAGAGTCACTACGATATGTCTTAAGTTAATTGACCGAAACGTCGTCATAAGCTCCTCTCTCCTATGTGCAGGTTATTTGTGTATTGTTCCAGACACTGTATTGTGCCTTCTCATTCTTCGTTGTGATACTCATGCGACAAACTACCTCTTAAATGTAGTGCAAAATAAGTAATTCACATCACTTAATTTCTTAACAACTTCTAATGGTCTGACAACCCTCACTCGTAACGCATTTCTTGGAACAAACTTATGTGCCATTACTCTCTTGGAATGATCCTGGAACAGCTGTTTTATCATAATACTCCATTTTCTTTTAATCACGTGCCAAGATCTTTGCTGGAAATTCAGTAGCAGTATTAAGATGTTCTTCCGTCAGAGCAGTAGTGATTATTGCAGACTTTTTTTTCTAGCCAAACCTTTAAAACTCATAACCACGACCTGCACGACCATTAATTGGTTCAAAGGGGCTATAGTCATTGCCTTCTTGTTCACTCTCCCTGATAGCGTACAACAATAATGGCAATCTCTCAGCTTGAAACTGATTATTGATGGAATGCAGGAATGTGGTATCGTGCGATGCCTTGAATATAGCAACGTACTCAGCGTGCACTACATGAGCTGGCAGGTGGTGCAACACAGGCTCCTGCCACAACCAGCTTAGTTATTGATGGAGCAATGTCCAGATGCTGGAGCCAGCCGCATCCAAGAATTTCAATGAGTATGCACATTAAATATTCATTCTTACATGAACATTCACATTAAATATTCATCCCATCTGCATCTCGCCGTGACTTGATCAGGAACTATTGTGTTTCGTGGAAGATCAAAGCGTGGTAAAAGATTGTTGAGACATGTGCCTGCAGCTGCTATTTCCAGCAATGAGCGTAACTTTCATTCCTGTCAGAAACACTTCTCATATGCTAGCCAGAATTTACGTTCCGTTTACATTCTCAGGGCCACTGACACGACAAACGCGACGTCATCGGTATCAACAGTATGAATCTGTATCTTAGGGTAACGATGGTCGGCAGCTTGAAAAACATGTAAGAATATGTGAATGTCTCTTTCTTCATCGGTACCTGGGGTGAGCAAGACAGTTGTAATTTGCCGAGGACTACCTCTTTGGCAGTAATGACGAGCTCTTGGTCCTCCATGTATTCCACGCTGCTGACCATCGTCACCGTAAGATACTAATGCGTACTGTTGATATTGATGCCGTCGTGGTTGCTGTGTCAGTGACCCAGAGAATGCAAACAGAACGTAAACTTTGGCTAGCATTTGAAACTAAGAAAAATTGTCTGCACATCGAAGCCCATGAGATAGTAGCTGGCATGGCACCGGAGAAGACACGATCGCTGCCAATGTATTACTTTTAAAACTACCTTGATAGTCTGGACTGTGCTGCCAGAACTGACAGAGGCCCAACTGACTGTCCACAGCGTCAAGTGACATATTGTATATAAATAGTATACAGTACAGACAATATGGAGAATTAGACACATGTAGATAAATGGCTCAGACAACCGACAAGTTGATGAATTAGACACATGTGCAACACTTGGGTATCTTTATTGAGAAAACTTTTCTATATGCAGTGGCTTCTTTAGTCCTATACAAAGAACAACTGTTGATCAGGAGGAGTTTGAGGTAATCAGTCCCTCACCCTGGACTGATGAGGCCACTGTGTGGCGAAACGTTTCCTTAATAAAGATTCCCATATGTTGCATGTCTCAGTCTAATTCTTCATCAAGTGACACAGCTGAAGATGTACACCATCGAGAGTTATTTGTATTATACTCTACTGAAGAACCAGTATATGCACAAGTATTAACAAGACTGTAACTCTGCGAAGAACAAAGTGCAATTATTTCCCCTAAGTTTGGATGAGTATCTCATGCCTACAAGTGTGGCCATTTGTGGGATCAAACACTAATACCAAGGAATTGACTTCCCCGGCTATCTGCTGCACCAAGAATGATGAGTAAGGGAAGGGGGGGCTACGAGCCACTCCAGACTAGGTTGCCAGAAGAAACCTACACCTCTGAGCTCTTGTCAAACATATGAAAGATTTGTGTCAAGTGTTGCAGCTGCAGATATGGCTGGACTTTAATGTAAGTCTGTGAAGGGAAGAGCTCACATATTTGACTTCGTGGCCACCGAACTGTTATAAAATCACAAGTGTAGTGATAACTGATGTGATATGTGATTTTTGAGTTGTGACTATGTAGTTATGGTTTATTGTTCTTTATTCTTGAACAGTTCTCTTGACTTTGCTTCCAATTATATTTTGAGGAGAAATCTAACACGTAATATAAGTTCCATTAGCAGTACGACAGTGCCTACTTGACCATCCGACAATTTCATGATAGTTTAAATCATCAAAATGTAATGAGTTTTTCCATAGATTACGAGCCAGTTTGTATAGGATGATTTTAGGGTGATAAATGATGATAATTGATTTGTTCTTGATGGTAAAAAGAGACGACAAAATGTTAAACTGTCTGATTTGTGGTATTTTAAAAAAATAATTAAAATTATGCATTCTACATTCAAGTGGCTTCTTTTTTCCTTCAACGGTCTACTGAATCAGTCTAATTAGTACAGTGGCTTTGTAAATAATTTTTGGGTAATTTTCACAATGATTTTAATCTCAACCATGCAAATCTGAAGTCACTTTTATTCTCTTCAGCTGGTTCTTCAGCTGGCTCTTCAGCTGGCTCTCGGGAAAACTGACTGAATATCAAGAAAACTATTTTGAAAAATGGCCAACACTGCCCTTCCTGGATTGCAGTTCCATCTCTAGGTTAATTTGCTTGTTAAATATAGGCATACATAAACCACGGAACGGGTAAGGTTTGAACCCATGGCGAGTGAGCCGTAAAATTCCAGGCCAATGCGTAAGCCGCTGGCTTACGCACTTGCCTGGAGTTTTACCTACTATTCGCCATAGGTTTAAAACCCCACCGTTCCGAGGTTTGTTTTAAATTTAAAATTTTTAAAACCGATTTCCTGAGTGGGCCTGGGTTTCCCCAAGAGTAAAAATTTTGGCGTTTTTTTTCCCCAAAAAAACCCCAAAAAAAAATTTTTGCCAAGCGGGCCCTCCTATCTGAAAATCTTTACTGGATGGACGGGGAAGTCAGAAGACCCCCGGAACATACGATAAAGACCACGTCCCCAAATTTAATTTTTCATATTTTTTCCCGACGAAAAAAAATACCGTCCCCGTCACCGCAAACCCCCCGAGTACTAACATAACTTTCCCCTAGATTGGTTTTTTAAAACCATCGCCCAACGCCCGTAAATCCCATCTCCCCGGTTATTATTTATGTCCAAGCATGCTAGGAAATACCTTATTAAAAATTTCCCTTTTGGGAATTTGTATGAAGTTGAAAAAAATAATTTATATAAACGATTATTTCCCCCAAGGGGTTTCTGGTTTTTGGGGGATTTAAATTTTTAGGGGAAAATTTTTGATGGAAATTTTTTTTTTTTTCATGGAAATCCAAAATTAAAATTTTTGGGTTTTTTATTAAAGGAGGGAGGAAAAATGCATGGTGGCCCGTCTCCCACAAAACAAACTTTAAAAAGGGAATTATATAAATAAAATTTAAATTTTTATGTGTGAGGATACTGGGAAAAAAATCACACACACACACAAAACACACACACACAAAACACACACCAAAAACCCCAAAAACACAACACTAACGACTTGCAAAGAGGTGGGGGGGGCCGGAAAAATGAATTGACCTCTGCAACCAGAATATAATGAGCGAGTTCGACTTTCCCGCAACCAATTAGGTTTAGTACATGAGGGCACACAATTCTCTCCCCTCTCTCCCCTCCCCCTCTCTCTTTTTCCTTCCCCTCTCTCTCCCCTTTTCTCTCTCTCTCTCTCACCCCCAATCACCCCCCTCACTCACCACTCATTTACCAATTCCCAAAATGAAGGAAAAAAAAAAAAAAAAAGGGAATTTCGCCAAAAATGAAATCTTGCAAAATTTTTGGGGGAAAAACCGGAACATAAATAAGGGGCCTCAGATATAATTTTTAAAAATAAAAATAAATATTATTAACATAGTATATATATAATTTTTCAAAATATATAAATAATTTAACATGCCACTATAATTACCCTACCCCGTTCATTTAAATTTAAAATACCAGGGTTCTAAGTTTAAAATTAGGAGGAATATACGTATCTGATTTTTCATTTTTTAATTTGGGCTGACGGTTAATTTTGAGGCCTTTTACAGTGATAGGTTTAAAAATTTAAAAGGTCCCCAGAAACAAAAAAAATTCTAAGAAAAACCCTATTCAAACTTTTTTTTTAACGCAAAAATGCCCAAAAAAATTTGTTAGATTTAATAAGTAAAGAAAAAAGAAAAAACTGATGCAAATTAAAAAAAAGTAATGAAAAGTGTGACCAGTTTGGAATGGGATTAGAGTATTCTGGAAAAATCAAAATAAGAAAAGACTGGTAGCAGAGTAATGAGCCCAACACAGTAAAGAAGCGTTAAGGATGTCAGGAGTGAGAACCAGGTTAGAGTAAACACTGGGCAAATATTAAGGATTTCGTCAAGAAAATAAATATCGAAAGCTTGATTTATTGGGTCATCACATGACTTAAACCTTCGTTAACAAACATCTGTATCCTGGTGCCAGCGGATCTCAACGATAACACACTTGCTGTTGAGAAATGGCATTACCAGTTAAGCTTTTTTAAATTTTGTATAGGGAAACTTAACTTAGAAAGACAGCTTATCGCCTGCACAGCCGCCCCTGCAGACGAGGTCTTGAGAAGCTGTCGAAGTCATTCCTCAACGGGCTGAAATAGATATAATTATGTAAACAATAAATTACCCCTAGGGGGTGTTATGTCAGCATATTTCATTCACTGATGGCTGACAAACTTACTTGTGTGGACTCAAAAGTCCGCACCTAACTGCCGACTATAAGTTGATTACAAACTCCTTGCGACTCAAGAACTGCGCAGTCCCCCATACAACAAGAAATTTGTAACCTACCTTGCTCTTGTAGCGTGAGCTATGGTGTTCTTCACACCTTCGACAGATATCGGTGACTTGATAGAAGCTGAAGTGTCCTTGGATGTCCACGTCTTCCATAGTCTAGGAATACGCACACTGGTACACTATGTTCCACAAGATTTGTCTTTATTGTTCACAATCTTATCACTAAAGAAGCTGATCACACTTCTCTTAAGTGTTTATTGTGTTTATGAGACACTTTGTTCACACTAACGCACAGATCGTTCTTTGTTGGTTATCCTGGCGTCAGTGTCACTCTCAGTAGAGTCAAAAGTAATCTGAAGACGCCACAGCGCCCCACGCCGTTACTGCCCCCAGTACAAAGGAAAAGCTGACATAGTACCTTTGCTTCCTTGCCACTTCCTCCATGAGGCAAAGCAGAATGTTTAAATCTTGCTGTCTTAAGCATAGACAACAATGTCCACTATCTTTACTATGGTAATAAAGTGGGAGCAGGATTTTCCTTAATTGTCCTGCTAAGGCAAGAGATGTACTGTCTCTTATTAAAATACACTCTGCAACACTGGACTGCAAGGAGCGGCAGTCGCTTGACCACAGGTCGTATACTGGTACTGCATCTGGGATCAATTACTCGCTGTAGCAGTAAACAAGATATTTGCCCCTTCTGAGAGGGCTGGGCCCCTCAGGGCTGAAAGGGGCTGAAGGGGGCTGATACCCCCCTCCTGGAGAAAATTTCTCCACTCTGGGGGGCGGCGGAGGTTTACTGCAGGTGAACTGTTCATCACTTAACATTAATTTGATTTTCTCACTCGCCACCACTGCTGCTTGCCTTTTCTGAACAGCTTTAGTCTGTGTGGTTTCTGGAGAAACACTAATTTTGTTTTCAACACTGTGTAATTCTAACGGTACTAGTTTATTTATTGTCCGCTTATTCACTACACCTTTGCTCAAAACATCAACTGTCCTGATGATTCCATTTGCATCAGGATATATGGTCACAATTTTTCCAAGTGGCCATTGGGACCTCGGACCATCATTGTCAATAATCACTATATCACCAGGTCTTAAGGACTTATGATTTTCAGGAACACCAGCTCCATAGAAGTGTTCTCTCAATGAGGTGAGACAGTCTTCTTGCCAAATTTTCTCCCTACGTTCAATCACTTTATTAAGGTGTTTGAATTTACGTCTGAGTTGCTCAGGTTCGAAATAAGTAGGATCCTCTATGATTTCTTTATCATTCATGGGAGAAACAGGTTCGAGCCTTCTGCCATGGAGTAAATGAGATGGACTTAACACTTCTAAATTGTCCAGATCATCGGTAACATAAGTTAGAGGTCTGTTGTTGATTCTAATTTCTATTTCAGTCACAACTGTACGGAATTCATCTAAGTCGATTCTCTGACGATGAAGAGTCTTCCTTAAACAACGTTTTAGAATGCCGATTATTCTTTCATAAAATCCGCCGTGCCATGGAGATTTAGGAGGAATGTATCTCCAACGACAACTGCGTTGATTCAGCATCTGTTGTACTTCTGGTTGATCAAAGATCTTGCTTATATAAGCAGCACCAGCAACAAAGTTCGTTGCATTATCTGAAATCATCAGTCTGGGACATGCCCTTCTGGCTGCAAACCTTCTGAATAATTTGATAAAGGTTTCAGCAGACATGTCAGTAGCTACTTCTAGATGTACTGCTCTAGTTGTAGCACAAGTGAACAAACAGATGTACACCTTGATGGGAACTTTGTCACCTGTTTTGGTTAAAATTGTTGGTCCAGTGTAATCTACACCTGTCACCTCAAATGACGTGATATGACAAACTCTTTCAGAGGGATATGGAGGTGGACCTGGATACTGACATACTCGCATATCATAGTGACGACAAGTAATACAGTCCTTTATTTGTTTTTTCACACTTTGTCGACCTTGAGGTATCCAGTAGGATTGTCGTATATGACAGTGTGTCAGCTACCCCACCATGTAACACGTTACTGTGGGCGTTTTGCACAATCAGTTTTGTTAGCCAATGATTTTTGGGGATCAATATTGGATGTATGGCTTCTTTAGGTAGTGAACAATTATGAATTCCTCTTCGACATCTTATAATCTTTTCTGAGTCGAGATAAAGTCCTAAAGAATTAATCATGACAGGTTTCTTTGGGGATTTATCTTGTGTTTCCAGAAATTTATATTCTGTAAAGAAAACATCTTTCTGTATTAGTTTCACCCAGTATTTAATGGGTTCAAGATATTCATAATGGTAGTTGTGCGTATACCAAAGCAATACAGTAATGAGTGCATTAGTATGTATGCAACCGCACAGTGTAAGAGAGTCATTGTGTATGTGTGTGTGTGTGTGTGTGTGTGTGTGTGTGTGTGTGTAAGCACACAGTCATGTATGTGTAACCACCCAGCCATGTGTGTATGTAACCACCCAGTCATGTGTGTGTGTGTGTGTGTAATCACCCAATCAGGTGTGTGTGTGTGTGTGTGTGTGTACTCATCTAGTTGAGGTTGCAGGGGTTGAATCCAAGCTCCTGTGTGTGTGTGTGTGTGTGTGTGTGTGTGTGTGTGTGTGTGTGTGTGTGTGTGTGTGTGTGTGTGTGTGTGTGTAATCACCCAATCAGGTTGTGTGTGTGTAATTACCCAGTCATGTGACCACACGTTCATGTGTGTGACCATAGTCATGCGTGTAAGGTTTCAGATTCAACAAACGGCTTCTATTATGATTATGGTAAGGAGGAGGAACGATTGTCCATACGGAAATTTAGTGGTGCAGGAGAATTTAGCTGAAAGAGAATTTAGTAGTTCAATAGAATTTAGTGTTACAGGGTATATTTAGTGACGCGGAAAAAGTTAGCAGTGCAGAAGAATTTAGTGGTGCAGGAGAATTTAGCTGAAAGAGAATTTAGTAGTTCAATAGAATTTAGTGTTACAGGGTATATTTAGTGACGCGGAAAAAGTTAGCAGTGCAGAAGAATTTAGTGGTGCAGGAGAATTTAGCTGAAAGAGAATTCAGTAGTTCAGGAGAATTTAGTGTTACAAGGGAATTTAGTGACACGGGAGAATTTAGCAGAGCAGAATTTAGTGGTACTGAAGAATTTAGTTGTGCAGGAGAATTCAAAAGCGTGTGAAAATTTAGTGGCACGGGAGAATTTAGTAGTACTGAAGAATTAGAGGTGTAGGAGAACTTAGTTGCGAAAGAGAATTTAGTGGTGCGTGAAAATTTAGAGATGTTATTGAATTTAGTAGCTGCCTGAACAATATATCTGTTGGGTCCACATATAAATAAAGACAAAATAATTGTCATGCGGAGAATTAGAGATGGGATAAACTCTGGGCAGCTGAGATATGCAAAATGGTGTGTGTGTGTGTGTGTGTGTGTGTGTGTGTGTGTGTGTGTGTGTGTGTGTGTGTGTGTGTGTGTGTGTGTGTGTATGTATGTATGTGTGTGTGTGTATGTATGTATGTGTGTATGTATGTATGTGTGTGTGTGTATGTATGTGTGTGTCTGTATGTATGTACTCACCTAGTTGAGGTTGCGGGGGTCGAGTCCGAGCTCCTGTGTGTGTGTGTGTGTGTGTATGTATGTGTGTATGTATGTATATGTGTATGTGTATGTATGTACGTGTGTGTGTGTGTGTTTGGTTTAGGTACTCGACTAATGTTTTACTTTACGAAATCGTAATTACACTATTTAAAATGAGTTCAATCCCCTCCCGTCCCGTGGAATGTTGTGCTTCTATTAATAATGGTAGCAAAATTAATAACTGCAATGTATAAAGATAGTAATTGAAAAAAATGGTAGAATATTAAAATGAAGCAATAAATATAAATAAGTAAGATAATGTAGCAAAAAATTTGATGAAAACTAAAAATATACAGAAACTTGAATATATACTGTGCAAAAAATGAATATTGTAAAGGTTAAGAGCAGTGCATTTACATAATACAGAATGATAATCTACTCAAAAATACACCTGATCCTATTAAAAGATATAAATTCCCTCTGATGATGTGTGTCACTAAGAAAATTTCTGCTCAGCCTCACAGGCATAGAACGAATTTTCAAAATATATTATTACAAGTTTCCTAGACCTGCCATATTATTCCTTACCAGACACGGGACTGAAGCTCTCAAAATATTGTTGACAAAAATTAGCCTCGATGTCACTCCTGGAAAACCTCAGAGGAAGCTTGCTGCGGGGCTTTTGGACTCAGATCAAGAATTCTGACAAGTATCCTGCATTTGATGGTAAAATTAACTACTTGATCTATGGTTATACTTTTACCAAGAACAGCAAAGACCTTAGATATAATTACATTTGTATTTGTACCATTTTCAAGAAACAATTGTCTGGATGCTTTTACTTTAGAGTAATTAGTAGCATCAGTGCTGTATGACCCTTATGCACTCAGCCCTTGGTTTTGATTGTAATAATTTAGAGTAGAAGAAAAAGGTATAAGGAGAGTGGAGTCCAATACAGTTATCCCAAGAATTTTGGCATTAATTTTTTCGCCTTTTTTGATAATAATAAGTGAGCATTGTTCCAGAGATTGTCAGAACGGACATTAGTAATCATCAGGTACAATCACCATCGCGGATCAGAAGAAAACTTTTTCAGAAATTAAGAAGTTGACGTCTGGATTGGTAATGGATTCTGAAAATTGGTAATTGGAAATATCTTTATTGTTGGTTGGAACGTTTCGCCTACACACTAGGCTTCTTCAGTCCCAGTCCCTCAACTAGAGAAGTGTTTAGTTACCGACCATGGAGATGAACACCTCTTCAGGCTGAGGGACTGACCACCTCAAATACAATTCCTCTAAGGCTGAAGAACTGATTACATTATCATTACTTTGTTACCACGCCCACTGACTCTACATTTGACCAAAGAAGTCTACTGTGTAGGTGAAAAGGTTGTCAACAATAAGCATGCCCAACTGTGGCACATGTGACTTACTCTTCATAAAATGGATGCGCCACAAATAGAGAATCGGAAGATTTTATTGAGGACTGTCGGCTGATTGCTGCTATAAACCAATTCAACACTTAAAAGGTTTGTTGCTTGTAACACCTCTGACGCCCTTGTGCCAGATAAATCACACTGTTCATCTACACCTTCACTGACCGTGATGGAATCCTTCAATAGCGTTAGGGTAGCTAGGTTTGTCAGGAAACGAGACAATTGTTTCCTGACGCGGATCTTAGCCACATGATGACCCGCATCTAGAAACTTGTTCATCTGACCGGGTCTTCCGCTGGCTTACCCTTCCACCCATTTAAGAATTATGGCTATTATACAAATTTCTGCTACCTATCCTCATTAGTATTAGCAAGAAGACAACCTGGAATTTCTGGAAACAGTGATGTGACAAGAAGCTTTAAATTTCTCGTGTACCTATAGACATTTTATCTGCAAACCTCGCATGCAAATGCAACTTGATTACACTTCGTCACAAATAACCGAACCAATCAGCATAGAGCATGTGTTAGTTACGAAGGAAGGCATGTGTGAAACAAGTGTCAAATTTTCTTCAGAGATCTCGGTCAAAACAGCTGGGGATGGGCACACAATTACTGGAACTACACTAGACCATCTGAAGACAGCTTGACCATGCTGCGAGTTGCTAAACTGTTGATGACTTAGGGAATGTAAATAAGAGTGAGAATGTTTAAAAGCAGCTCTCAAGTGTACAACTCGTTATAATAACACAACGAATGCATAATAACGAAGATGAAAACGGTAATGTTAACATAAAAATATACAGCAACGCCAGTTACACAAATACACCCAGTAGCAATAGCAGCAGCAGCAGCAGCAGCAGCAACAACAACAGCAACAACAGCAGCAACAACAACAGTAGCAGCAGCAGCAACAACAACAGTAGCAGCAGCAGCAACAACAACAACAAGGCTGATACATGAGTGTCTCACAACGTCTTTACTTCAGCTCCCTGGGATATCCAAGCAACTTTCACATACTTTGATCTCTTAGAATGTTGTCCGGAGTGACTTCACAAAGTGTCTGGCAGCCTCGCTCACTAGCATCCACTCTCTCATCTCCCTGTGTGCTCAACGTCTCTGTTCCCAGTCACCAGTAAATACACATTTTCGTTTTTGTCTTACAAATACAGTGGACCCCCGCATAAGGATTACCTCCGAATGCGACCAATTATGTAAGTGTATTTATGTAAGTGCGTTTGTACTTGTATGTTTGGGGGTCTGAAATGGACTAATCTACTTCACAATATTCCTTATGGGAACAAATTCGGTCAGTACTGGCACCTGAACATACTTATGGAGTGAAAAAATATCGTTAACCGGGGGTCCACTATACTTCATTCATGTCAAAGATGAAGATTTTCTTCAAATTAAGAGCATAATGCAGTGTTAAAATTAACATGATAAACCAACGAGATTAAAATTTTGCTTTGTTGAGGTCGTTTTAATAAATTTTAAAACGTTTAATTAGATTTATGATTTCTGGGCGATCCGACAAATATCAATATGAGCTCAGTTTTTTTATACCTCAACGTACGCAAAAGAAATGGCACAGAATAAGAACATAAGAACATAAGAATGTAGGAACACTGCAGAAGGCCTACTGGCCCATACGAGGCAGGTCCTTATCAAAACGACATCTACCTAAAGCTACTCAAGAAATAACTCCCGTACCCCTTGACACCAATCAAACCCAGCCCCTCCCACTCATATATTTGTCCAGTCTCTTCTTAAAGCTACCCAAGGTCCTAGCCTCTATCACCCCACTGGGAAGACTGTTCCACGCATCTACAACTCTGTTAGAAAACCAGTACTTACCTATGTCCTTTCTAAATCTAAATTTATCCAACTTAAATCCATTATTCCTGGTTCTTACCTGGTTCGACACCCTCAGTACTTTATTAATATCTCCCTTGTTTATGCCCGTCATCCACTTATACACTTCAATGATATCTCCCCTCATTCTACGCCTCTCCAGAGAGTGGAGATTTAAGGCTTTAAGTCTATCTTCATACGGGAGGTTCCTTACACAGTAAACCATTTTAGTCATTCTTCTCTGTATGTTCTCTAATTAGTCTATGTCCATCCTGTAGTAAGGGGGGACCAAAACTGAGCAGCATAATCTAAATGAGGCCTCACTAGTGATGTATAGAGCTGTAAAATAACTTTTGGACTTCTGTTACTTATACTTCTTGAGATAAATCCAAGTAATCTGTTGGCCTTGTTGCGCACATTAAGGCACTGCTGTCTTGGCTTTAGATTTCTGCTTACCATGACTCCCAAGTCTTT
>NC_069473.1:10768317-10780817 GCF_026875155.1 Cherax quadricarinatus
TTAACCAATTATATGGTCACCTTGCTTTGACAAATGTCTGTCAGAGCCACGCCTTCTCGGCTTAAGTATCAGCTCCTTTGAAAGTTAAGACACATGTGCAACATCTGGAAATCTTTATTGTAGACGTTTCGCCATCCAGTGGCTTTATCAATACAGATTCTAGGACATAATAGGAAGACAGTAGAACTATATACAAAAGATGAGGTAATCAGTCCCTCAGCCTTGGAGTTAGTGTTCACAGCATCGTGGTGGAGGAGAATCTGAAGCAAAGGCAAGCAAGCAAGCAAGTGCAGGTAAGATCCCAATGGGATGAGCGGGGAAGACGGACAGACGAAGAATAGCGCTGGAGAGGAGTGTTCTTAGTCGTAGAAATAGAGCCAGGGCTTGACCCAGCAGCTAAGGCGATCGTGGGACAGACTTGGAGAAAAAAACGGGAGAGAGCAAGCTGTGTATGGAACTGAACTTCTCCAGGCTGAGGACTGACAACCTCAAATTCCACGACTTCAAGGGCGATGGACCGATCACACCGTCCCCACATCTCCACGGCTCCTGCCTACCTTCTGTACTGAAGAAGCCCACTGTGTAGGCGAAACGCCCCGGAACAAAGTCGCCTATCTGTTGCCTATTTGTCTTAACTACCAGTCTCGTGGTAAGTGAGGTCTTTGAGTCTCGAGAGCTGGAAGTTTCCAGGTCGCAGGAGAGGGCAGCAGACATGTGGGAGGTTATTTTAGTAGTTGAGGAGGCAGGTTTTCAGCTCCTTTGTTCGTCACTGGCGTCAGATCTCGGCGTCAGGTCGTACACATGGTGAAGATTGAGACACTTATGCAGCATATGGGAATCTTTATTCAGGAAACGTTTCGCCACACAGTGGCTTCATCAGTCCAATACAAAGAGGAAGGCGTGAGGAGAGGAGGAGTATGAGGTAATCAGTCCCTCAGCCTGGAGTCGATGTGTTCAGTCCATCAATCTTGATGGACTGATTGATGGACTGAACACATCGACTCCAGGCTGAGGGACTGATTACCTCATACTCCTCCTCTCCTTACGCCTTCCTCTTTGTATTGGACTGATGAAGCCACTGTGTGGCGAAACGTTTCCTGAATAAAGATTCCCATATGCTGCATAAGTGTCTCAATCTTCAACCTGTCGGTTTTTCAAACCATTCATCACAACTCGTACACATGGTGCACACCCAATTGTGGGGGAGGGGGGTGCTTGGACCACCATATAAGCCCAAGGAACAGCTGAACAGAGGTCAATCAGAGTAAGAGACACATAAGAACATAAGAACATAAGAACATAAGAACGAAGGAACACTGCAGAAGGCCTACTGGCCCATGCGAGGCAGGTCCAAGTCCCTACCGGCTTAAGCCAATGCACCCAACCTAGTCAGGTCAGGTCACATTGACTCAAGGGAGGAACACGGCAACCGACCCGTTAGCACAAGCTATCAGGTCTAACTCACACCCACCCACATCTACTCATGTATTTATCCAACCTATTTTTAAAGCTACACAACGTTCTGGCCTCTATAACGGTACTTGGGAGTTTGTTCCACTCATCCACAACTCTATTACCAAACCAGTACTTTCCTATATCCCTCCTGAATCTGAATTTTTCCAACTTAAAACCATTGCTGCGAGTCCTGTCTAGGCTAGATATTATCAGCACACTATTTACATCCCCTTTATTTATTCCTGTCTTCCACTTATAAACCTCAATCATATCCCCCCTAATTCTACGTCTTTCTAGAGAGTGCAGTTCAGGGCCCTTAGTCTATCCTCATAGGGAAGGTTTCTGATACATGGGATCATCTTTGTCATCCTCCTTTGTACATTTTCCAAGAATTTATATCCATTCTGTAATACGGTGACCAAAACGGGTGCAGCATAATCTAAATGAGGCCTAACCAAGGATGTATAGAGTTGAAGAACAACCTGAGGACTCCTATATTTATGCTTCTTGATATGAAGCCAAAGGGATTCTATTAGCTTTATTGCGAACACTTATGCACTGTTGTCTTGGTTTCAGATTACTGCTAACCAGAACTCCTAAATCTTTTTCGCAATCCGTAATATTAAGATCTACATTATTTAGTTTATATGTGGCATGGTTATTGTCCTGTCCAACATTTAGAACTTTGCATTTGTCTATATTAAACTGCATCTGCCACTTCTCCGACCACTGCATCAGTCTATTCAAATCTTCCTGGAGTGCTCGAATGTCCTCGTCAGAATGAATTCGACGGCCTATTTTGCTGTCATGGGCAAACTTGCCGATGTCGCTCTTTATGCCCTCATCTATGTCGTTTATGTAGATTGTGAACAGCAGGGGGCCCAACACTGACCCCTGTGGAACACCGCTCGTGACGCTTCCCCACTCTGATTTCTCCCATTTATGCAAACTCTCTGCTGCCTATTTGTCAACCATGCCTCTATCCAGGAAAAAATTTCTCCTCCTATTCCATGTGCTTTAATTTTCCTCAATAGTCTCTGATGTGGGACCCTGTCAAAAGCCTTACTGAAGTCCATATACACAATATCATATTCGTTACCATGATCTACCTCCTCAAATACCTTAGTGAAAAAAGTTAATAAATTCGTAAGGGAGGAACGTCCCTTTGTAAAACCATGCTGAGATTCGTTGATTAATTTATGCTTTTCAAGGTGGCTACGAACTGCCTCGGCAATTATTGATTCCATAAATTTTCCCACTATGGAGGTTAGGCTTATTGGTCTATAGTTCGAAGCTAAGACCTGTCACCTGTTTTGAAAATAGGTATCACATTTGCCATTTTCCACTTATCTGGCACCATGCCAGTTTGTAGTGATATGTTGAAAAGATTAGCCAAAGGTGTGCTAAGCTCCTCTTTACATTCCTTTAGAACCCTTGCATACAGTTCATCAGGGCCTGGGGATTTGTTAGGTTTTAATTTATCTATTTGCCTAAGGACCATGTCACTTGTGACCCTAATAGTGCACAGTTTATTATCGTCCTGTTCTACATAATTTATCATTACTGGAATATCACTGGTATCCTCCTGTGTAAAAACTGAGAGGAAGTATGTGTTAAAAATTCTACACATTTCCTTATCACTGTCAGTGAGCTGACCCGAGGAACTTTTGAGTGGGCCTATCTTGTCCCTGATCTTACTTCTGTATACCTGAAAGAATCCTTTTGGGTTAGTCTTCGATTCTCTTGCAACTTTAACCTCATAATCTCTTTTGCTTTTCTAATTCCCTTTTTTATTTCTCTCTTTAACTGAATATATCGATTTTTTAATTTGCCCCTCTCCTCTTTTGATTTGCCTATATATGCCTCTCTTTTGCCCAAATCAGATATTTTAATCTATTGTTCATCCATTTGGGATCATTTTTGTTTGATCTGATTTCCCTATTTGGAACATAATTTAAACTGAGCAGCTAGAACTATGCCCTGGAAAGCATCATATCGGCAACCATCCCACCTCCCTGACCCTAGTCAGGTCATTCCGTTCAGCCCACCTAAGTAATTTTTCAGTCCTATGAAATCAGCCAAGCGAAAGTCAGGGACGGAGACTTGTTTTCCCATTATTAGGGAATTCCATGATATGTTAAAACGAGTGATTTGTGATCACTCCCCCCCAAGGGCTCATCATTAACCTCAAGATCATTAATTAGTGTTTCCTACTGGCAAGAACCAAGTCAAGGAGGTTATTTCCCTAGTTGGCTCTGTCACAAACTTTTTTAAAAAAAACAATCCTGGATCGTATCAAGAAAGTCACCCACTCTAAATTTCCTGTCAAATTGCTCCAGTCAATCTGTCTATAGTTGAAACTCCCATTAGCACAACATTTTCGTATGTAGATCCCTTACGAATTTCGTCCCATAGAAGTTTACTGCATCCCTATCAAGATTTGGGGCCCTGTAAATCACACCCAAAATTAGTTTTTCCCCCGGCCCTCGAGAACTGTAACCAAACAGATTCAGTGGCTGACGCTTCTAATTTAATATCTTGTCTAACACAACAATTTAAATTGTCTCTGACATACATCGCTACTCCACCACCTTTCCTGTTGACCCTGTCAGTGTGGAATAATTTATAGCCTTGTATGTGACATTCAGATGGCATCTTTTATCTTTTAGATTGAGCCCGGTCTCTGTTATAGCAATAATATCTATGTTTTCCTGCACTTGCAATTAAACTTAGTATCTATCTTATTTCTAACACTCCTGCTATTAGTATAGTAAACCTTAAGGGAGCTAGTCCCTTGCTGCCCTCTGCTGTCCCCCTTTGTTTTCTGACCTGTTCTTGTCTTTATTTATAACTTCATGCTGAATGCCTTTTATACATTTACTGTTTCCAACCCTAGTGTGCCAACCTGCTTGTTTCCCACACACACCCATACCCTCTATCTTCCCTCAGTTTAAAATCATAGGCATTTCACCAATGGCCTTCTCAATCGAGTCTGCAAGTGCTACCACCCCTGCCCCAGAGAGATGAACCCCATCCCTTGCATACATACATGTTTGCATAAAAGTTGTTCCAGTTGTCAATGAAGGGATTGCAAGTTCCTTGCAGTATCTGTCTACCAGCAAATTTTCACCCAATTGCCCAGACAACCATTCATTTCCTACTCCCCTTCTAGGCAAGATGCTACATATGATTGGAACCCCCCCCTTAACTTAATGAAATCTATAGCTGACCTTACTTATTAGCACTCTTCTCCCTCCCCTTTCCCCCAAATCATTTCCACCAGCACTGAGACAGAAAAATGGGTTTGTTCCCATTACCAAAACAAATTATCCAGCTGTTGAAAAAGCCCCCAACACCAGCTCCGGGGAACACACCATTCTCATTTTCTTATTCCATTACAAAAGCACGTAAACATTTTCACCGAAGTCACCAACCACAAAATCCCTTACCTTCATAGCAGGGCAGTAGTACCCTTTCCCTTCAGGGCCACTAAAGTACATTATCCGGGAAACAAGAAGCGTTTTCCCTACCTTCAGATCCACTCTTAATTTTCCTTACCGATGCGCCCCCCCTTACGTGAAAACCGCCATTTGTAGCAGGGCTGGGTGCCCCTCACTGCTGGTCCCCCTTTTGCTACCCCCCACCTACGCCCCTCACAGTAGAGACGGACTGCCCTCCTGCAAAGCCTCATTCCCCCATCTCCAACCACCCCACTCTCCCCGGGCCCCATTGAGGTGGACCTCAGCCCCCCAATCCCTCCTGGAGAGCAAACCTCCCCCTTTCAACCCCCAAAACTCATTTTAAAACACTGCAAAAGCAAGCCCATGCTTTTAACCGCCACGCAACCCCCAAAGCAGCCAGGGTCGGACCTCACGGACGACTGACCATGAACACTGTCGTCCCACCTCAAAAGTTTTCCCTTTCAAACCCCGCGGGGAGGGGAACCTATAATCACGTCCCAGGCCTCCCTTACTCCTTCATGTGCTTGCAAACCGAAAACACTTTTGCAATCGTGCATTACGATTTTTAAAGTCATGTTGACGGCATTAAAGGGGACTTGAGCTAGAGTTCGTCAGGGCCCCCCAAGCTGAGATTCGTCTTAAAAATTGATTTGTGGTCACAGGGGTGCCGTCTAACTTTCCTATGGTGTAAAAATATACCTATTTGATGAATCTTTTGGCTAGCTGGTCTATGGCTAACCGACGGGCGGGATTTTTGAACTCTATGACCGGGGTTCAACCCCGGGCCCGGGGTATGGTTTCTCTCCCCACTATTCCTTCGTCTGTCCCGTCTTCCCCGCTCATCCCATTTGGGATCTTACCTGAACTTTCTTTCGTGAGCAGAGGGATTCCTGTACTCTGGCCGGGGTGAGAGCCTGAGCAAGGACTTCGGGGGGGATTGGGGGTTGCAGGCTCGGGAAAAGGGGTGCTAAAGTCTCTGGGGGGAGACTTTGGGAACGGGCAGAGACTGGCTTGGAGCGTACTGTGCTGTGTGGGTTTTGGGACTTTGGTTTAACTCCTGTGGTGAACTATCCTCTGAACTATATTTAATTTATAATCTTTTTTCGCCAAGTTGATTGTTTTCCCCCGTTCACTCTTATGTGTACCCCCCCTTTTATCTAAACACAATAAAGTTCTCCCGTTCCCAAAAATATTAATTGTACAAGGACTTAATAAAAAACTGTGTTTTAGTAGAAAGAAAAATTTTACTGTCCCCCTTATTTTTTATTTCTTTTTTTATTTTATTTCAAGTAATAAGGGGGGTAGGGTGTGGGTAGAGTAATGAAGGGGAAAGGGAGGTCCCATGACCCACATTACGCTTTCCTCCGCCCCACTATCTCTCGCCCACCCCTCCTCCAAACCCCCCACCTTACTCCCCTATTCCCCATTATATGCGTTCCATTACCCCCCCCCCCCCCACATGACATGGTGTCTAACGGTTGGTTTCTTATTTTTGTTGTAGGCCCCGTCCCATAGCCTTTTTTTTACTGCCGGGTTTTACTTATTAATGCTACCCTTTGCTACCATTTTTTTTTCTTGAGTGTTAAAAACTAAAATAAAAATCTGGTTATATTATAATCCAGTGATCTTAATGCTTTTTTTTTTTTTTAAGGTGGGTCGAGTAATTGTGTGGTTTTTATTTATTTGGGGAGTTTTGGTTTTTTGGTTTGGGGTAAATTTGGAGAAGTCAGTGTTCGGTGAGACTTTTGGGGGGAAACAATTTTCGCCGAAATTGAATATTTACAGAAATGAGCAACCCCCCCCTTGGAAAACTCACCCACAAATGTCATCCATTGAAAGTTGCCTCGATGCTATCCACCTGATGTGCCCAGTCACCCACTATGTCCCCGTAGATGATTGCTGCCCTGGTCTGCGCCAGTGTATGGGGGCTGTCGCGTCACCCACCCTTACCACACCCCCGGGCCGCCCGTTACCCGCATTCCAGGGGTGGGGACCGACCGGGTGTTGAGACCTGAAGTGACCTCACCCCCTCGACAACAGACCATAGCCGCTACTTTTAAAATTTGGCTGCTGTGATGCTGCTGCGATGCTGTAGCCGTCTGCGAGCGTGGCCGTGCTGAATGTGTAGCCGTGCGAATGCTGTAGCCGGCTGTGATCTGTGGGCCCTGCGTGGCGCTGTGAACGGGCCCTGCTGTGATGTTTTAGATGCGCGGCCGTGCTGTTATGTTGGGTGCTGGGCTGTGCTGTGATGTTGAGAGCTGTGGCCCTCTGGATGCGGGAAAAGCTGGGGCCCCTGCTGCGATGCTGTGGCCTGCTGTGTGCTGCGTGATACGGCCCGTGCTGTGTGCTGCTGGATAGGCCCCTCTGTGTTCGCTGGAACGGCCGTGCTGTGATGCTGCGATGCTGCCTACCAAGAGGAGGAGATGGCGGTGATGCTGCAGTGGTGTGTGAGGGATTCTGGCTGGTGTGCCAGGACTGGAGAATCTACTATGAAGGAGTTGCCACCCTCGGAGATGTGGAAGGACGTGAGCCGCGGAATGGACTCCAGCTGTTGCGACCAGCCTGTCTTGCTGGTCGACCTGTACGACCGGTATGCGGGGATGTCCTGCCGGCCATGAGAGACAGTTAAGAGTGTGAGATGTCCCCAGCCTACTTTGACTTGCCAGAAGTGTTAGTGTTACCTGTGTGGAATAAGGTGACCTTGAATATGGTCCAGTGATTATGGCCGCCTTGTTTTATGAGGCCAGTGAAACCTAGTAGTGGCATAGGATAATGGAGGGTCTTGGCTGCGATGCCTGCCCTGTCTCGATTTTCAGATGTTGTAGTGTGCATGTGAAGTGCACTGAAAATGCGACCTTGGTGGTCGCGAAGTGGTCCAGTTGCAGTTGCTTGAAAGAATGCAACCCGTTGGAGCAGTTTTCCACGCCAAAGAATCTCAGAGAGGTTTGGCCCAATGGTTAACGTGCGAGGGTGACTAGCATTGGCTAGTGCATTTCTAGTAGAAGTAGGGAAGGCACTGGTGCCCGATATTTAGGTTTAAGGAGAAATGACGGGTAAGGAGGCTTTGCACCAGAGAGCAACTGTTATGCTGGTCAACTGCGAGGTGTACTGATTATGCTGCCTGGTGGGAGTTGAGGAGGTTCAGGGAAATATATGTAGTTGAATAATTTTGTATTGTGTTATGTATAATTTTGTCTTTGTATTGTAATAGAATTAAGGGGTTAGGATTAAAATAGTCTAATAACTTAGGACAAATTGTCCTAGTTCTCAGATATTTTAAACTGGGGGAGAAAGGGGGATGTGATGTAGTTCAGCTGGGCTTGTGAGGTCTCTGGGGAGACCTAATTTAACCAATTATATGGTCACCTTGCCTTGGCAAATGTCTGTCAGAGCCACGCCTATTCGACTTAAGTCTCAGCTCCTTTGTTCGTCACTGGCGTCAGATCTCGGCGTCAGGTCGTACACGTGGTGCACACCCAATTGTGGGGGGGAGGGTGCTTGGACCACCACATAAGCCCAAGGAACAGCTGAGCAGAGAGACTTCGAGGGGAGCTGCTGGGGTGCAGGGCTCGGGAGAAGGCTGCTGAAGTCTCTGGAGGAGACTGTTGGAGACACTGGGCAGAGTACTGGCTTGGAGCAGTACTCGTGCTGTGTAGGTCTTGGGATCTGTGGCTTAACTCCTGTGGTGAACTATCCTCTGAACTAAGTTATATTCATTTTCGCAAAGTTGATTGTATTCCCTGTCTCACTGCTTATGTGTACCACCCCTTTTATCTAAACACAATAATGTTCTCCTGTTCCCAAATATATTATTGTACAAAGACTTAATAATAAACTGTGTTTGAGTAGAATAGTAATATTCACTGACCCCGTTATTTACTCTTTTATTCGTTATTTTATTTCAAGTAGTGAGAGGGTGAGTAGTGTGTTGGGTAGAGTTAGAGTGTCGTGGTGGTCACCAGTGACCTCACATTACCTACCTCCGCTAAACATCTCTCCTATCACCTCGCCTTCCTGTCCCCTGCCTACACATAAGAACATAAGAAAGGAGGAACACTGCAGCAGGCCCGTTGGTCAATACTAGGCAGGTCCTTTACAGTTCATCCCACTAATAAAACAACCCAAATTTTCAATGCTACTCCCTTACTCCCATATTCCCCGATTATGCTGACGTTCCATTACCCCCCCCCCCAAATGACAAGGGAGGGAGGGAGGGAGGGAGGGAGGAAGGAAGGAAGGAGGAAGGAAGGAAGGAAGGAAGGAAAGGAAGGAAGGAAGGAAGGAAGGAATAGTTGTAAGAAGAAACAAATAGCTTGTACAAGAAAATTAGCATTTCATTCCAGTATTTCATTCCAGTTCCCTGAGGTAGGCCGAGTTCCTCATCTGCAACGAACATTTTTCTCTGGATCGTAACGCTGAGTCTTTGAAAAAAGAAAACTGCTGGTAATGGGGCCATTGGTTTCCCTGACAAGTTTGCCACCTAACTTCTTTATGATCCGAGCGTGTCTGATCCTACGGGGGTGAAGGTGTAGCGTGTTGCATGGTCTCTGCATCTGAAGTCTACTGGGTTTTCCTGAAACTCGCGTAAAAAAAAATTTTCCAATGGTAGCTTGCAATTCTTCATATTCCCCCGTTGTTCGTACGTTCATTGACCCCAAACACGACCAAGTGCCATGAGGGAGGAATGTGAGGCACTGGAGGGATGGCGAGTTCGCAGTGAGGTACTCTTAAAAAAGGTAGAGGATGGAAAACAAAGGGAAAGGAGGAATTGAAGGGGATGGCAGGAAGGAAATAGGAAGGATTTAGAATTTGGACACAATATTGACGAACCAATTACCTTATAGTCAGTTATTATTCATAGAGTTGGGGAGTTCTATACGCAACTAAATATTCTCTGGTTAGCTGAATCCTTTTTATTAAATATTTAATTTTTAATTATTAGTTTTTCTCAATTTTGCACCTAACTCTTCTTTAGATGAGGTGTTGACCAGGGAGAGTGAGGAGAGGTGTGTTGACCAGATTGAGAGTTGAGGAGAGGTTTTGACCATGGAGATAGGAGAGGTCGTTGAAGTGGAAGGAAGGAGAATTCCAGTGGTTGGAACATGGATTGGAGGAAGTTGTTCCGTTGAAGTTAGCGGTGTGTTGAAGCGAATCGAGGTTGAGGTAACATTCGCTATGTAACCACGACAAGTGGAGTGTCCCTTGACGCGAGGTTAAGGGTGTTGATGGACCGATGGAGTGTGTTATCTGGCCGAGAGTTGACAGTGAGGTGCCTGTTGACAGGCGAAGATTGAGTAGAGGTGTGTGAAACATGAGGAGAATTTAAACGGTTGTTGACCAGGTGAAGTAGAGTATGTACCGGTCGCAGTTCAGGAAATTTGTTGACTCAGGCGACGTTAGAAGTGTGACCAGAGCAGTTAAGCTGTATTGACCAGGCAAGTAGTTATTAGTTTTAGAACAATTGTGTTGGGAAGAGTTGTTGATCAGGCGAAAGTAGAGATTCTGTTAAGCGATTAATCTCGAGTTTTTTGACTAGGGCTATATTTTAGAGATAGTTAGTTGACTTATGCTCGAGATTTAGGAAGTTGTTGAACGACGGGCGAGAGTTGAGAGAAGGTGTGTTGACCAGGGCGAGAGTTGAGGAGAGGTGTGTTGACCAGTGCTGAGAGTTGAGGAGAGGTGTGTTGACGAGGGCGAGAGTTGAGGAGAGGTGTGTTGACCAGGGCGAGAGTTGAGAGGTGTGTTGACCAGGGCGAGAGTTGAGAGAGAGGTGTGTTGACCAGGGCGAGAGTTGAGGAGAAGTGTGTTGACCAGGGCAAGAGTTGAGAGGTGTGTTGACCAGGGCAGAGTTGAGGAGAGTGTGTTGACCAGTGTGGAAGTTGAGAAGGTGTGTTGATCCAGGGCAAGAGTTGAGAGGTGTGTTGACCAGGGCGAGAGTTGAGGAGAGGTGTGTTGACCAGGGCGAGAGTTGAGAGGTGTGTTGACCAGCGCGAGAGTTGAGAGGTGTGTTGACCAGGGCAAGAGTTGAGAAGGGTGTGTTGACCAGGGCGAGAGTTGGAGTGTTGACAGGCAGAGTTGAGAGTGTGTTGACCAGGGCAGAGTTGAGAGGTGTGTTGACACGCGAGTGAGAGGTGTGTTGACCAGGGCAAGAGTTGAGAAGTGTGTTGACCAGGGCGAGAGTTGAAGAGAGGTGTGTTGACGAGGGCGAGAGTTGTTGAGAGGTGTGTTGACCAGCGCGAGAGTTGAGGAGAGGTGTGTTGACCAGTGCGAGAGTTGGAGAGGCGTGAGGAAGACACAAACACAAAATTTCTGTAAAACTCCTCTTGTGAAAACATTCACGCGGAACCCTGCAGACACTTGCGTATCCTCCTTATAACATCGCAGCAAACTCTGGACCAACTTCCATAACAAAGAGCATACAAGGCTGCCCTGTGGTATGTTCCTTGACTAAATGTACTTCGTTGCTAATGTTCCTTCTCGTTACGATCTCGTTACTCATGTTCCTTTTCATTATGATCTCTATGTTAACTTTCCAGTCAAAGAGATACGCCAGTGATAGTCCTATACAAATATATGCATCACGAATGTAATGAACAGTTTAGTAGTAACACAGTTCTATCACAAAAGAAAGACCAGGATTGAATTCTGGAGCGAGTGAAGGAGAGTTATCTAACACATGTTTGCCTCGATCACCCAGTAATAAAAAGGTACCCGAGTGTGTTAGCCAACTATTGTAGGTAGCATCCTGGGATAAGGCAACATTCTGAAATGAGCCGAGGTAGGACAGTAGCTTTTAACTAGCAGGGATGTGGGTGAGTATAAATAGGTAGCAGACGGATGATCAATTATTATTATAATAAAAAAGAAGCGCTAAGCCACAAGGGCTATACAGCACGGATGATCAAGCCTCCATAATGACGTCTTGCACTGAATGACCGACATCGGTTTAGCGCTTAACATGAATTATCTTGGGTTGCAAATTCTTAAGTGCAAAAAAAAAAAATTACGTCCTCTCTTTCACTCTTCCTTTTCCCCCCAAAAGTCAATGTGTTCACACGTCAAATATGCCACGGTGGGCATATCTGATGTGGGCAGTATCACGTTCGAAATAATATCCTGAAAAATTGACCCAGTGATGTTTCACCCACTGGTTCAAATACACTGGAGAATGTTGCTTGTCAAGACCACTCCCACTTGAGCATCAGACACTGGGATGGTACAATCCTGACCCCTCTAAACCATAATTAATGGGAGGGCCATTAATTACTGTCAGGAAGGGCGAGGGGAGAATTTCTAAAGTGTCCACATCACTATAATGTCTCGTGTCTCTCTACAACACTGTCTCAAGTGTCTACTTTCGCCACCTCAAGTGTCTACATTGCTTTCTTCAATGTCTCTCTTCTTTATTATCTCATGTTTGTCTACATCTCTTTCTCAGGTATATATATCACTGCACTATCTCCAGTGAATCACTGCAACAATACACTGTCTCGAGTGAATCACTGCAACAATACACTGTCTCGAGTGAATCACTGCAACAATACACTGTCTCGAGTGAATCACTGCAACAATACACTGTCTCGA
>NC_069473.1:10783317-10803317 GCF_026875155.1 Cherax quadricarinatus
TGCAATGACCATGTTACCTGAGGTCTAGTTACCATAGGAACCATAGTTTACACTCGCCACTAACCATCCTTCATGCTGCTAGAAGTTATTTACTTTGGAAGTAGAAGCTGACCTTCCCATTCATGGATCAAACCTGTTTGCATCCTTTTTCATCAGGCAGTACATATGCTTTCTAGGAGCTTGTTCTTTAAAGTGAACATCACAGTAATAGATCTGCTGCCATTATGGAAAATAAAGTCTAGGATACTAGCTTCCAGTAAATGCCAGACTAAGTCTATCTTGATCTAACATACGTCTAAGAGAAGCATGAATACTATGTAACGTATAAGGTAAACATCGTTTGATGTAATACCTGTCAAATGGGTTGATGGGATGGGGGGGTCGCAATAAGATCTGACCCATTGCAGGGAAGGTTAGCTATAATTCTTTCTCATCCAGAACAAGCCACATGGGGATGGATATCTTTAGCTCTATATTCTTCGCATCCTCGTGCGTCGCCAGGAGCTTCGTAATGTTGCAACACAGCAACACATAGGAGGGGAAATTTTCTGAGGTAAGGCAGAAGGTATCAGTGGTAACTCGTGACACAGACTGACATGAGTTACTGCAACTTCGCCATAACGTTTTTCTCCAACGTGCAGGTTAATTGTACATTGTTCCAGTCACGATATTGTGCCGGTGTGCTCATGGGATTCCTGCACACACAACCGCATGTCACCCATGTGGAAATTAATCTTTGACTTAAGTGTTGGAAGTGTGTCATACTCTTCTAGACTCGTGTGTAGATGAACGTTTCTAGATTACATTAGACCATCTCGTTGCTAGTCGTGAAGACAAATATGGAAGCTGAAGAACAAGCTGTGTAGAGATTTATTAAGCCTTGAAAAGCTCTATACTGGGTAAAACATTTTCCAAATGGAAATTTGTTCTGCAACTTGCAGCTTTAGGTGTCGAGTGGCAGAAGTTGGTCATTATATTACGAAAATTGGCGCAGTGGTTGTCGTTGGATAACTGGTCTCCGCCCCGTTCTATCGTCCACGAACTTTCAACACTGGTGTATCCTCATTAAAAGGTTCCTTGAATGGTTTTCGGGTTGTGCAAGTCTAAATTGGTCAATGTATTAATTACAATGTGGCGTTACTTTGTGAAATTAATTGAAAAATTATCTAAGATGGTGCATCGTACTATGTAATTGATGATTTACAAATTTTATTGAACACACTGGATTTTTATTTTCCTTGCAATAAAAACCTGGTATGTGATGCTGGCAAATTGGAGTTAAAGACACGTAAAAAAACATAGGGCACTTTATTATGTATACATGTAGGCACAGCAACAAGGTTGAAGCACAGATACGTGTCTGTAATAAAATGACCTCTATGTTGGCTCATGTATTTAACTAAATCTTGCAATAACTGGAAAATACAGTACACATCTTCATTACTTACATAAATTCATATTTTTATTGGGCTTTATAAGTATTATTACAGGAATTTTATGTAAGAAACATGTGCATCCAATTTTAACAATGTTGGAGTAAACACAGTCTAACTCTGTTAATTTCTATTCTTAGTTATGTCCGATTTCTGTCATATTTTAATAGCGTTTGACTAGATTCAGTTCTAGCACCTGCGCCTCTTCAAGACACTGATCTATAGATCCTGGTCTTCTTGAGAGAATTGACTTACAGCTCCTGGTCCTCTTGAGAGCATTGGCCTACAGGTTCTGGTCCTCTTGAGAGAATTGGTCTACAACTCCTGGTCCTCTTGAGAGTATTGGTCTACAGCTCTTCGTCCTCTTTAGGGTGTTAAGGTATAGAAGGTATAGTTACTTTTAACGTGAATTGATACGTAAAATATCTCTTGAGGCTCGTATAGCAACAGAAACATATCAGTTCTTCTTCTTCTTCTCATTATTATTATTATTATTATTATTATTATTATTATTATTATTATTATTAATTTAGACTACACTTATAAAGAGGTGTGCCTGGTTTTCTTCCTCTAGCCGTGAGAATATCATGGCCAGGCAGACAGGCAGGAGCCTCCCACACCAGAATATTAAGCTGCTCTCCAGAATATACTTTGTACCCGCCAGAATTTAATTTCGTTCTCACCCTCTTAACCTTCAGCAGGAGAGTTTCTTGAGGCTGCTGAGCGGCTCTCGATCCCTTGGCTTTACACGGTGAGTGTCCGGGTTCGCTTTCTGGCGAAGGAGTGGAAACATTGGACATGGTTTCCCTACACCGGTTGTCCATGTTCACCCATCAGTAAAATGGGTACCTGGGTGTTAGTCGACTGGTGTGGGTCGCATCCTGAGACAAAACTGACCTAATTTGCCGGAAATACTCTGCATAACAAGTGGCTTTCTGTATAGTAGTATGTCATTGATGTCATCTAGGCCTGTATACCTTGTACATGTACTTGTAGTAAATATATTATTATTATTATTATTATTATTATTATTATTAATTGGAGCTATCTTCTGTTTACACGAATGATCTTTTACGAGTTTAGCGCTTCCCGCCCCTCATCCCAAGATGTCGGCAAGACCCCCCCCCCCCCCATAAATTCCTCTCCCATCTATGCCCGTGTGTCTTGTATTTCTGTACTGTCAAATCTTGAGTACCTCATACAACGTAACCATGTCTGGCCTGGTTCTTCTCGTGTAGGTTGCTTAATTAGCAAATTGGAGCCAAAATGCTCTTCCTTGGATTAAACCTGTTCAATTCCCATTTCCAGATGCTGTATGATCCCTTCAGGTTTAGCGCTTCTCCGTCAAGAATAATAACAATTCAACTCACAGCTCAACCATCTTATTATAAAATAACGTAAAATACCAACTATCAATTCTGAGGGACTGATAACCCCAAACTACCTCTCTGCTTCTACTGTCTTAAGTAATCACTTCTGTATCAGACTGAAGAAAAATGTTCTGCAGGAGAAGTGTTTCTTTAATGGACAGACCCAGGTGATGCATACGTGTCTTACCCAACAGTGAACAGACCCAGGTGATGCATACGTGTCTTACCCAACAGTGAACAGACCCAGGTGATGCACATGTCTTACCCAACAGTGGACAGACCCGGGGATGCACATGTCTTACCCAACAGTGGACAGACCCAGGGATGCATATGTGTCTTACCCAACAGTGGGACAGACCCAGGGATGCACATGTCTTACCCAACAGTGGACAGACCCAGGGGATGCATATGTGTCTTACCCAACAGTGGACAGACCCAGGGGATGCACATGTCTTACCCAACAGTGGACAGACCCAGGTGATGCACATGTCTTACCCAACAGTGGACAGACCCAGGGGATGCACATGTCTTACCCAACAGTGAACAGACCCAGGTGATGCACATGTCTTACCCAACAGTGGACAGACCCAGGGGATGCACATGTGTCTTACCCAACAGTGGACAGACCCAGGGGATGCACATGTCTTACCCAACAGTGGAACAGACCCAGAGGATGCACATGTGTCTTATCCAACAGTGGAACAGAGTCAGAGGATGCACATGTGTCTTACCCAACAGTGGAACAGACCCAGAGGATGCACATGTGTCTTATCCAACAGTGGAACAGACCCAGGGGATGCACATGTGTCTTACCCAACAGTGGAACAGACCCAGAGGATGCACATGTGTCTTATCCAACAGTGGAACAGACCCAGGGGATGCACATGTGTCTTACCCAACAGTGGAACAGACCCAGGGGATGCACATGTGTCTTACCCAATGGAACAGACCCAGAGGATGCACATGTGTCTTATCCAACAGTGGAACAGACTCAGAGGATGCACATGTGTCTTACCCAACAGTGGAACAGACCCAGAGGATGCACATGCGTCTTATCCAACAGTGGAACAGACCCAGGGGATGCACATGTGTCTTACCCAACAGTGGAACAGACCCAGAGGATGCACATGTGTCTTATCCAACAGTGGAACAGACCCAGGGGATGCACATGTGTCTTACCCAACAGTGGAACATACCCCTGGGATGCACATGTGTCTTACCCAACAGTGGAACAGATGCACATGTCTTACCCAACAGTAGACAGACCCAGGGGATGCACATGTCTTACCCAACAGTGGAACAGACCCAGGGGATGCACATGTCTTACCGAACAGTGGAACAGACCCAGGGGATGCATATGTGTCTTACCCAACAGCGGAACAGACCCAGAGGATGCACATGTGTCTTACCCAACAGTGGAACATACCCATGGGAAGCACATGTGTCTTACCCAACAGTGGACTGACCCAGGGGATGCACATTTGTCTTACCCAACAGTGGAACAGACCCAGGGGATGCACATGTGTCTTACCCAACCGTGGACAGACCCAGGGGATGCACATATGTCTTACCCAACAGTGGACAGACCCAGGGGATGCACATGTCTTACTCATCGTCACTGGGACTGGTGTTGCTTCAAGACTTGTCAAGCAGCCCATCCTAATTAGTCAGTATTTCACTGTTATTAAGACAGTGGGATTGGTGATGGTTCCACAAGCATTAAACAGTGATCATCTGAATGTAACGTAAGATAAACTCAACGGATTTCTGTTTTCTCTAAGCATCTAAAAAAAACAGTTTTCTCCTCTGTGTATATTTCATCTGTTGGCGTTTTGTGTAAGTTATAATTGGTTAATTTGAAGATTGAGACACTTATGCAGCATATGAGAATCTTTATTCAGGAAACGTTTCGCCACACAGTGGCTTCATCAGTCCAATACAAAGAGGAAGGCGTAAGGAGAGGAGGAGTATGAGGTAATCAGTCCCTCGGCCTGGAGTCGATGTGTTCAGTCCATCAATCTTGTAGAATGTACAGCAAAGGGCCGTAGACGTGGCTTATATACTGTAGTGAGGTGAGGTGAAGCAGGCGGAGGCGGGGTCATAGTGGTACCATCCACTAGTCGAAGTAGGTCTTCGTCCAAAGGTTGAACAAGTGTTGAAGAATTCTTTGTAACAAGATCCCATGATGCTGCAGTGTCTGACAGTTGTGATGAATGGTTTGAAAAAACCGACAAGTTGAAGATTGAGACACTTATGCAGCATATGAGAATCTTTATTCAGGAAACGTTTCGCCACACAGTGGCTTCAACAGTCCAATACAAAGAGGAAGGCGTAGGAGAGGAGGAGTATGAGGTAATCAGTCCCTCGGCCTGGAGTCGATGTGTTCAGTCCATCAATCTTGTAGAATGTACAGCAAAGGGCCGTAGACGTGGCTTATATACTGTAGTGAGGTGAGGTGAAGCAGGCGGAGGCGGGGTCATAGTGGTACCATCCACTAGTCGAAGTAGGTCTTCGTCCAAAGGTTGAACAAGTGTTGAAGAATTCTTTGTAACAAGATCCCATGATGCTGCAGTGTCTGACAGTTGTGATGAATGGTTTGAAAAACCGACAAGTTGAAGATTGAGACACTTATGCAGCATATGAGAATCTTTATTCAGGAAACGTTTCGCCACACAGTGGCTTCATCATATGCTGCATAAGTGTCTCAATCTTCAACTTGTCGGTTTTTCAAACCATTCATCACAACTGTCAGACACTGCAGCATCATGGGATCTTGTTACAAAGAATTCTTCAACACTTGTTCAACCTTTGGACGAAGACCTACTTCGACTAGTGGATGGTACCACTATGACCCCGCCTCCGCCTGCTTCACGTCACCTCACTACAGTATATAAGCCACGTCTACGGCCCTATGCTGTACATTCTACAAGATTGATGGACTGAACACATCGACTCCAGGCCGAGGGACTGATTACCTCATACTCCTCCTCTCCTTACGCCTTCCTCTTTGTATTGGACTGATGAAGCCACTGTGTGGCGAAACGTTTCCTGAATAAAGATTCTCATATGCTGCATAAGTGTCTCAATCTTCAACTTGTCGGTTTTTCAAACCATTCATCATAACCATATTTTAGGACATTTCCTATCTTCGTTTCCAGCCATAGCAGGTGGTGGTGACAAGTGTTAGTGGTGATGTAGGCAAACATAGCAGCGAGTGGTGATTGCGGAGGCAGGTGATGACGGTGGTGACAATGGTGTTAATGGCAAATTTTGTGTTAGTAACAATGGTGTATGGTGGTAGTTTTGGTGAAGGTACGTGGTGGTGGTGGTGGTGATGATAACAATGGTGGTGGTTATGGCGTGTGGTGATAATACCTTGTGGTAGTGGTGTGATAAAAGAAAGTAGTGGATATTATGATGTGTTTTGACAAAGAAAACAGCGTGTGGTGGTGATAGTGGTGGTGGTGTTGGTGGAGAATATGACATGTGGTGGTGTTGGTGGAGAATATTGCGTGTTATGGTGGTGTTGGTGGAGAATATGGCATGTGTGGTGTTGGTGGAGAATATTGAGTTTTATGGTGGTGTTGGTGGAAATATTGAGTGTTATGGTGTGTTGATGAGAATATGACACTGTGTTGGAGATATGACATGCGGTGGTGGTATGTGGAGAATATGCGTGTTATGGTGGTGTTGGTGGAGAATATGGCATGTGGTGGTGTTGGTGGAGAATATGACATGTAGTGGTGTTGGTGGAGATATTGAGTGTTATGGTGGTGTTGGTGGAGAATATGGCATGTGGTGGTGTTGGTGGAGAATATTGAGTGTTATGGTGGTGTTGGTGAAGAATATGGCATGTGGTGGTGTTGGTGGAGAATATTGCGTGTGGTGATGGTGTTGGTGGGGAATATGGCATGTGGTGGTGTTGGTGGAGAATATTGCGTGTCATGGTGGTGGTGGTGGTGGAGAATATTGTGTCATGGTGGTGGTGGAGAATATTGCGTATCATGGTGGTGTTGGTGGAAAATATTGTGTGGTAGTGGTGATAAAGTCGTGTAGTGGAGGAGAAGTGTGCAGGTGTACCGAGGATGATGGATGATCGTGGTGATGGAAAGGTATTTTTGCAAGGTTGAATAGAGAGTTAGAGCTAATTAATTTGATTGGAAAGTGCTAAGCCAGTAGGGGCCAAGACCAAGATATGGAAATGGAAGGTAGTCAGGTCTGATCCAAGGAAGGGGAGAGTTGCTCAGCTTCTACACCTGCATCAGTATATCCCCTGGAAGAGTAGAGGATGAGTGGGATGGCTAGTGAGTATGATGAAAGGTGAGTGGGGTGAGAGGAAAGAAGGATGAGTGGTGAATGATGTATGTGGAGAAATTTTCTCCAGGAGCGGGGTATTAGCCTTTTTCAGCTCCTTTCAGCCCTTTCCAGCCCTGAGGGGCCCAGCCCTCTCATAAGGGGCAAGCATCTTGTTTACTGCTACAGCAAGTAATTGATCCCAGATGCAATACGAGTATGTGACGTGGTCAAGCGACCGCCGCTCCTTGCAAGAGTCCAGTGTTGCAAAGTGTAGTTTAATGGGAGACAGTCCATCTCTTACCTTAGCAGGACAATTAAGGAAAATCCTGTTCCCACTTTATTACCATGATAAAGATAGTGGACATTGCTGTCTATGCTTAAGACAGCAAGAAGCAAGTATTCTGCTTTGCTTCATGATGAAGTTTGGCAAGGAAGCAAAAGGTACTAGGTTAGTTTTTCCTTTATGTGTTGGGGACAAGTGAGGGCGAGGAGACGCTGTGAGGTGAGAGTACTTTTCACCTTACTAGGAGTCACACTGACGCCAGGATAACCAACAAAGAACTTTGATCCGTGCGTTAATGTGAACAAAGTGTCTCAAAAAACACAATAAACACTTACAGAGTAGTGTGATCAGCTTCTTTAGTGACATTGTGGTGTACAAATTTGATGAACAGTGTAACGAGTGTTGTGAGCCAACAGAGTGTAGTGCGACATTCTTCAAAGAACACTATTCTTCAATCAAGTTATCGGATAGCCGGGTGTAACTACGGGTCAGATACATATACCCAGTAAGTATACTAACTCGTGATGTATTACTATTGACTGCTCAGTTGAGTACAAAGTTGCGAATTAGTCACTTACAAACCCCGTTGATAAGCGGAACTTTGAGTCCACACACGTAAGTTTTGTCAGCAATCAGTTATGGAAATATGCTGACATAATACCCCCTAGGGGTAATTTATAATCATACATAATATGCTCTCTTACAGCCCGTTGAGAAGCGACTTAAAAAGCTTCTCAAGACCTCGCCTGCAGGGGCGGCTGTGCAAGCGATGAGCTGTCTTACCAGCTAAGTTCCCCCTATATTTAATCTTTAACCTTAGCTGGTAAATCATTTCTCAACAATGCATGAGTAGGGTGAGTGGTGAATAATGGGTGATGATGAGTGGTGAATATAGGTGATTGAATAGACAGTGAGAGGTGACTATGAACATAACATAAGCAGCACTGCAGTGTGTGTGTGCTTATATAATATATATATATATATATATATATATATATATATATATATATATATATATATATATATATTAATACAATCTATAAAGATCACGTCATCAGCAGAGCTAGATTGCGACTCTAGCTAGAATAGCAACGCTTGTGTGCCTACAAAGTAAATTATTTTAAGTCAGTTGGTCACAATATTCGACCAACAAATATATATATATTGTAAATCTTTGAAAAAGTGGTTATATTAATAATAAACAAACTACGATTATCGGGGGATCGAACCCTGTTGTTTTATTGCTCATGGTTACTAAGATATTCAAGCCTTGGTAAACCAAATCTTTTCCAATCCAAAAGACAAAAATCTTTAAACAGACTAGGAGAATCTTGGATAAGACAATATAATGATCTTGTGTGCTATACAGCCAATTACGATGAGCAACATATTATATAGGCACTCATACCATGTATATCAGAGAATAGAGATAAAATATAGTATAAAATAGTAATGGAAAACAAGCCTAAAGAAGAGCACGAGCAGAGAGTCAGATATTTCAGTTATCCAGCCTTATGTGTCCATTATGTGGGTAAAAGCCATGAACAATTAAAGGAAGTTTGTGTATTGCCTACACACTGCATATTAATAGTATTAAAACGAACTAATTTAGCACCAAATACAAGACACTAGTACGAGTGCGTCTGAACCGTGTTGTTTAGCCTCCTTTCTAATTACCAATTCAACTACGCAAAAAACATATCCTTGAATCCCCAAGATAGATTGCAGTTACTATGTATATAACGTAATAAAACTTAATAATAATATGTAGTAAGAAGAAAAAGAGAGTACTAGAAGTAAATTACATTTTAGCGACTACTCACATGTAATACGAGAGAGTGGGAAATTAGGGAGATATTTCCGCCCGAGGATGACAAGAACAGTCGAGATAGAGAAGCAGAGGACAGACGTAGAGGGAGACAAGAACAAATTTCATATAACCAGCCCTTATGTGCTCCCATTTAATAGTGGAAAAGCCATGAACAATGAAAGGAAGATGATTCAGTCATTTCCAATTAACTCTGCTTTAATTACCGTATAAAGTCTTCAATCAATTAGCACCACAGATATTACAAGAAGCACATGTACGAGTGCTTTCTAGATTGGCTGTGTAATTATCTTTTTCTAATTACCTATTTGCAGCAATACGAAAAAAATATATCCTTGATATCCTGCCTTGGATAATTGCTGTTACTATTAATAATAACAATAATAATAATAATAATAATAAGAAGAAGAAGAAGAAGAAGAAGAATGATGATAATCTTCTACAAGTACATGTACAATTTATGCAGACGTAGCTGACAATGGTAATAGAGTATGTCGGGCAAATTAGGTGAATTTTTTCTTCCTCAGGATGCGACCCACAACAGTTGACTAACACACAGGTACCTATTTACTGCTAGGGGAACAAGAACAATATGTGTCTTAAGGAAACACGTCGTAATATTTCCACCCTTATCGGGGATCGAACCACGAACCTCAGTCTGAAAAATTAGTGCTCTAGCTGATGCTTGATGATGAATTAGAGACTTGTGCAACACTTGGGTATCTTTATTGTGGAAACGTTTCGCCGACCAGTGGCTTCCTCAGTCCAATACAGACAAGATTGATTGAAGATGAGAATGAGTTTGAGGTAATTAGTCCCTCAACCTGGGGTGTACGATTGATAAGAGTATTCTTATCAAGACTGATGGACTGATCACATCGACTCCAGGCTAAGGGACTGATTACCTCCTTTTGATCTTCACCCATTTGTCTCCATATTGGACTGAGGAAGCCACAGGTTGGCGAAACGCTTCCACAATTAAGATACCCAAGTGTTGCACATGTGTCTTATTCATCATCCTGTCTGTTCTCTGAACCCTTTGTCTACAAGTGATGCTTAGCTACTGAACAGGTCGTCATGAGATGAATCTCTGAGGCAGGATATACAGTTGTGCCCCTGTATCAGCGGGGATACTTTCCAATACATACCGTGGATACCCGAAATCGTAGATAAGAGCGAATCCTACATTAAGTAGTTTTTCGTTTACATACCTACCTTTGATGAAGTTTATTTGAGAAATTACACACAGTTGAGAATTAGAACTTTTTCATTGATGGGAAGCACTTTGCAGCTTCTCCTAGGCTTTGAGAAGCTTACAGCATCACTACGGCTATTATTAAGCAAAATTAAGTTATCTTTGGGCCACAGTAAACCGTGGATAACTGAACCAGCGGAAAATTAATGTGGATACGGGGGTTCCTACTGTACTGTCCTGCTTCCTGATGCATCATTAAAATTGTCACCGCGAAAATCAATTTGAAAAACGCAAAACTAGTTGAGATAATTGGCGTTAAATAACATTAGCTACATTTAAGCTGACCAAAGCTAGAATTTATTAACATCAATTATTTCACAGTGATTCTAGTAAGGTTGAATGAAAGTGTAAAAAAATGAATATAATGTTACTTTACAGATATCTCCGTCAAGGTCTGAGCTTTTTTTGCCAAAGAGACCTTGATGAGAGCAGCTCAGTTTGTTTCACCGATTGTGCCTAATAATTACGAAATGAACACACACGCACATGAACGCACGACGCATAAAATACTGAGAGGAATTGACAAGGAGGACAGGGATAGAAAGTTCCAGAGATGGAACACAGCAACAAGGGGTCACAATTGGAATTTGAAGACTCAGATGAATCACATGGATGTTAGGAAGTATTTCTTCAATCTAATAGCTGTCAGGAAGTGGGACAGTCTGAAGAGTAGAGTAATGGAGGAAGGATCCATACTTAGGTTGAGGATGAGGCATGATAAAGCTCTTGGATAGGGAGAGCAGGAACCTTAGTAGCGACTAGCGAAGAGTCGGGGGCCAATAGCTGACTCGACCCCTTATAGGTTAGTGCACACATGGACCCACGTTTCCTCTCTCGCACTCGCTCTCTCGCACACTTGTGGCTTACTGAAGAAGACACTTGTGGCTTACTGAAGAAGACACTTGTGGCTTACTGAAGAAGACACTTGTGGCTTACTGAAGAAGACACTTGTGGCTTACTGAAGAAGACACTTGTGGCTTACTGAAGAAGACACTTGTGGCTTACTGAAGAAGACACTTGTGGCTTACTGAAGAAGCCACTTGTGGCTTACCGAAGAAGACACTTGTAGCTTACCGAAGAAGACACTTGTGGCTTACCGAAGAAGACACTTGTGGCTTACTGAAGAAGACACTTGTGGCTTACTGAAGAAGACACTTGTGGCTTACTGAAGAAGACACTTGTGGCTTACTGAAGAAGACACTTGTGGCTTACTGAAGAAGACACTTGTTGTGAGAGGCTTCCTTAATATCTTGATCATTGTAGATGAGATTTGACGTTCATTATGCGTGGTCTATTTCCATGTTTCACACACTAACTCACTCTCTCTCTCTCTCTCTCTCTCTCTCTCTCTCTCTCTCTCTCTCTCAACATAGTCTACTCTCATTTTTCAGTTGTTTCATTCCTACATTCGCTATTTTGAGTTCTGTCTTACATGTCTCATCTACAAACTCTGCGTTGAGCACCATTCACTTTGCTCTTTAATTCTTTGAACCCAACACACTTTATGAACATATTTGGTTACTCTTTTGTGTCATCAACACTACCCTCATTATTTTGAGTACACTTAGTCTACTCACTTGCGTAATCACCCTCATTATTTTGAGTACACTTGGTTGATCAACCAAGTGTACGGGGATCAACGCCGCCGGGGGCATTGATCCCCGGAATACCCTCCAGGTAGACTTAGTCTACTCTCACTTGCGTCATCAGCACCATATTATTTTGAGTACACTTAGTCTACTCTCTGACTTGCATCATCAGCATCACTGTGTTAAGCTGGAACTCTGCATGATGTCAACAAACTGTACCAAAACTAAGACTACAACGACCATAAGGAGTCTGATGGCGACACTACTAGAGTTAGCGTGGCTTGTTTATTATCATTCTGTAATTGTCATGGGGTAGTTACACGCTCGTAAACCCTAGTGCGTGCTTGTGCATGTGTGTACTTACCTATTTGTGGTTGCGAGGGTTGAGTCTCTGCCCCTGGTCCCGTCTCTTCGCTGGGTACACACTCTCCTGGCTTTGTGAGTCCATACCTATTCTTAAAATTATGTATGGATCTTGCTTCTACGATTTCCTAACCAGTCTGAGGATTAAGAAGCATTTCCTAACATCCCTCTACTACTACTACTACTGTATTTTTAACTTGAGCTGTGCCATCGTGTACTTTACACCCGCCTCTCAAATAGACTCGCCTTCTACACCCTACGAATTCTTCAGTATTTTGTACATCTTAATCATATTAACCTTGGTCGTCTGTACTGTCTTCAGGTTTAGCTCCCTTAGCCTGTCCTCATAATTCATGCCGCCTAAACTTTGTTACTTGTCTCGTTGCAAAGCTTAGTACTTTTTACTTGTCTCGTTGCAAAGCTTAGTACTTTGTTACTTGTCTCGTTGCAAAGCTTAGTACTTTGTTACTTGTCTCGTTGCAAAGCTTAGTACTTTGTTACTTGTCTCGTTGCAAAGCTTAGTACTTTGTTACTGCTTCTTCAAACTTATACTTCGTACTGCTCGTTCAAACTAACTGGCGCTGTTAAATTATACATGGTACTGCTCGTCAAATGCTGTACGTATGTCTCGTGAAGCTTTACTTTGTAGTTCTTGAAAGTTATACTTTTAACTTTGGCAAATTCTTGTTTTGCTCGTCCAAATTAGTTTGTTACGCTCTGGCGAAATGCTAGTCTATGCTGCATCACCTAATCCTTCGCGTTACACTGGGCTTGCAGTCAATTGGGCCCTGATATACGTGTGCTGGTTTGTTGCCCCTTGCCCAGTTTTAAAATTATTTAATTTATTTGTTTCTGATTAAACTTAGTTATGTCCCCTCTGCTCAGGACTTTTGCTCAGCGAATCTCGTGTCAGAATTTGCAGTCTTTCCCTGGCTTTTTTTTTGTACCTTTCCCATTACTTTGTCTGTATTAAGGGTACATCTGCAGCTTGTGCAATACCGTCCCTGTTGTTATGTTTAATCATCTAAAAATGTTGTGCTCACTTACCCCCTATATGTGGTTGCAGGGGTCGAGTCACAGCTCCTAGCCCTGCCTCTTCACTGGTCGCTACTGGGTCACTCTTCCTTCTCCATGTGCTTTATCATACCTCTTTTTAAAGCTATGTATGGATCCTGCCCCCACTACATCACTTCGCAGACTATTCCACTCCTAACAACTCTGTGACTGAAGAAATACTTCCTAATATCCCTGTGATTTATCTGGGTCTTCAACTTCCAATTGTGACCCCTTGTTTCTGTGTCCCATCTCTGGAACATTCTGTCTCTGTCCACCTTGTCGAGTCCTTTTCAGTATTTTATATGTCTTTATCATATCCCCCTATCTCTCCTGTCTTCCAGTGTCGTCAGGTTGATTTCCTTTAACTTCTCCTCGTAGGGCATACCCCTTAGCTCCGGGACTAGTCTTGTTGCAAACCTTTGCACTTTCTCTAGTTTCCTTACGTGCTTGGCTAGGTGTGGGTTCCAAACTGGTGCCGCATACTCAAATATTGGCCTAACATAAACAGTGTACAGGGTCCTGAACGATTCCTTAAGATGTCGAATGCTGTTCTGAGGTTTGCTAGGCGCCTATATGCTGCCGCAGTTATTTGGTTGATGTGCGCTTCAGGAGATGTGCCTGGTGTTATACTCACCCTAGGATCTTTTTCCTTGAGTGAGGTTTGTAGTCTCTGGCCCCCTAGACTGTACTGAGTCTGCAGCCTTCTTTGCCCTTCCCAATCTTCATAACTTTGTACCTGGTGGGGTTGAACTCCACTAGCCGAATGCTGGACCAGGTCTGCAGGCCTGTTCGGGTCCCTTTGTAATTCTGCCTGGTCTTTGTCCGACTGGATTCTTCTCAACTTCATATCTGCGAACAAGGACACTTCGGAGTCTATTCCTTCCGTTATGTCATTCACAAATACTAGAAACAGCACCGGTCCTAGGACTGACCCCTGTGGAATCCCGCTCGTTATCAGGCACTACTCTGACACCTCACCACGTACCATGACTCGCTGTTGTCTTTCTGACAGGTATTCCCTGATCCATTGCAGTGCCTTCCCTGTTATCCCTGCTTGGTCCTCCAGCTTCCGCACTAACCTCTTGTGTGTCAAACGCCTTCTTACAGTCCAAGAAAATGCAATTTGCCCACCCCTCTCTCTCTTCTCTTACTGCTCTCATCCTGTCATAAAACTCAAGTATGTTTGTGACACAGGATTTCTCATCCCTGAAACCGTGCTGGCTGTCGTTGATAAGCACATTTCTTTCTAGGTGTTCCACCAATTTTCTCCTGATAATCTTCTCCATGAAGTGTGTGTGTGTGTGTGTGTGTGTGTGTGTGTGTGTGTGTGTGTGTGTGTGTGTGTGTGTGTGTGTATGTGTGTGTGTATGTGTTCTTTATGTTGCGGTATTATCACTTGTTCATTCATCTTGCTTCTTATGTTGCTGTAAAGTAACGTTAAGTCTATCTTTGCTCTAGAAGTAATCTTCTTCACCCGAAGAAGATTACTTTTAGCACTTCTACTAACTTTAATGTTCTCTGGCTTTAAGTTATAATTCTTATTGTTATGGGGGAGCGCTAAACCCATAGATATTATACAGCGCCTGAGGTAGTGGAGGGTATGGATGGCATTTAGACTCGATTCAGGGAACTGGAGAACAGATCCAATTCCCTAGATCAAGAGCCCCCTCACCAGCATCATGGAACCTCCTTTGAGAGGTTAAGTTTATGGAAATTCGTTTCTTTGCACATCTGGATTAAAAATTTCGTCTTTTTCCTACTGGATGGTTCCCAGAATTTATTATTCTAGTGAAACAGAAAATCCCTCATTTCCTACAAAAGTACTTGTCGTTTACATAAGTTTTTTTGAGTCGCCAGTTTCAGTCCCATTCTTTTGTTTCATTTCCAGTTACTGGAACGTCAGAAGAGAGTAATCACATGTTCCCATCAGGAATTTCATGTGTTAATGTTGGTGGAATTACCCACAATATACACAAATAACACGCACATAGAAGAGAGGAGCTTACGATGACGCTTCGGTCCGACTTGGACCATTTACAAAGTCACACTGAGTGTGACTCATCCGTGTGTGTGACTTTGTAAATAGTCCGAACGAAACGTCATCGTAAGCTCCTCTCTTCTTCGTGCGGATTATTTGTATATTGTTCCAGTCACGGTATTGTGCGTTCTTTTAGTTATTTATTATTTACCGACAATATGTTAAAAGGACAACAGTGCAACTAATGTGACGTTTTATTGTGGCTTGACATAGCTCCTGGAGAGCGAAACGTTGCCATAATAAAATATAGCATTAGTCAATTGTACTTTTTTTTTTTTTACCTAGAAGGTACTTCACAGAGCAGTTGGTCCACTACACTATTCCTCTTCAACTTAGGTACTGATGCTTCTGCTGAGTGATTTTAATCTTGTCTTAAGATGTAATTTACTTATGATATCGTAATAACTATGTATGGTTCCTGCCTCCACTACGTCACTTGCCAGACTATTCTTTTTCCTTACAACTCTATGCAAAAGAAATGCTTCCTAACATCTCTTTGACTCATCTGAGTCTCTAACTTCTAATTGTGACCCTTTGTTTCTGTGCCCCATCTCTGGAACATACTGTCTCTGTCCAATTTGTTAATTCCTCGCAGTATTTTGTATGTTGTTATCATGTCTCCCCTGACCCTCCTGTCCTTCAGTGTCGTCAGGCCGATTTCCCTTAACCTTTCGTCACAGGACATTCCCCTTAGCTCTGGAACTAGCCTTGTTGCAAACCTTTGCATTTTCTCTAATTTCTTGACGTGCTTGACCAGGTATGTGTGAGGGGAGGGGTTGCTTGTGTGTGTGTGTGTGTGTGTGTGTGTGTGTGTGTGTGTGCGTGCGTGCGGTGCGTGCTTGTGGTTGTGTTCTGTGTTGGTGTGTCTGTGGTGGTTAGAGAGAGAGAAGTGGGTGGGTGCTTGTGTGTTGTGTGATGGTTGCTTGTGTGTGTGTGGGTGAGTGCTTTGTGTGTGTGTGAGTGGGTGGGTTCTTGTGTATGTGTGTGTGTGTGTGTGTGTGTGTGTGTGTGTGTGTATGGGTGGGTGGGTGCTTGTATGTGTGTGTGTGACATGCCCCTTAGCTCCGGAACTAGTCACATTACAAACCTTTGGATTTTCTCTAATTTTTTGAAGTGCTTGGCCAAGTGTGGGTTCCAAACTGGTGCTACATACTCCAATGTACAGAGTCCTGAACGATTCCTTACTGAGATGTGGCAATGCTGTTCTTAGGTTTGCTAGCCTCCATATGCTGCAGTAGTTACTTGGTTGATGTACGCCTCAGATGTGTTCGGTATTATACTCACCCCAAAATCATTTTCCTTGACTGAGGTTTATAGTCTTTGGCCCCTAGGCTGTACTCTGTCTGCTGTCTTCTTTTCCCTTCCCCAGTCTTCATGACTTTGCACTTGGTGGGGTTGAACTCGAGGAGCCAGTTTCTAGACCATGCCTGCAGCCTGTCCAGATCCCTCTGTAGTCCTGCCTGGTCCTCCCCCGATTGAATTCTCCTCATTAACTTCACATCGTCTGCAAACAGGGACATTTCTGAATCTGTTTCTTCCGTCATGTCATTCACATACACCAGAAACAGCACCGGTCATAGGACTGACCCCTATGGATCCCCGCTCGTCACAGGCGTCCACTGACACCTCGTGATGAACCACGTGTGTGTGTGTGGGTGGGTGTGTGCATGTGTGTGTACTCACCTATTTGTGGTTGCAGGGGTCGATTCATAGCTCCTGCCCCGCCTCTTCGCTGACTGCTACTAGGTCCTCTCTCTCCCTGCCCCATGAGCTTTATCATACCTCGCCTTAAAACTATGTATGGTTCCCGCCTCCACTACGTCACTTTCTAGGCTATTCCACGGCCTGACTACTCTATGACTGAAGAAATACTTCCTAACATCCCTTTGATTCATCTGAGTCTTCAACTTCCAATTGTGACCTCTTGTGTCTGTGTCCCTTCTCTGGAACATCCCGTCTTTGTCCACCTTGTCTATTCCGCGCAGTATTTTATATGCGTTATCATGTCTTCCCTGACCCTCCTGTCCTCCAGTGTCGTCAGGCCGATTTCCTCAACCTTTCTTCGTAGGACAATCCCCATAGCTCTGGGACTAGTCTTGTTGCAAACCTTTGCACTGACTACTCTATGACTGAAGAAATACTTCCTAACATCCCTTTGATTCATCTGAGTCTTCAACTTCCAATTGTGACCTCTTGTGTCTGTGTCCCTTCTCTGGAACATCCCGTCTTTGTCCACCTTGTCTATTCCGCGCAGTATTTTATATGTCGTTATCATGTCTTCCCTGACCCTCCTGTCCTCCAGTGTCGTCAGGCCGATTTCCCTCAACCTTTCTTCGTAGGACAATCCCCGTAGCTCTGGGACTAGTCTTGTTGCAAACCTTTGCACTTTCTCTAATTTCTTGACGTGCTTGACAAGGTGTGGATTCCAAACTGGTGCTGCATACTCCAGTATGGGCCTGACGTCAATGGTAAATGGTGTGTGTGTGTGTGTGTGTGTGTGTGTGTGTGTGTGTGTGTGTGTGTGTGTGTGTGTGTGTGAAATGTAAACTGGTTAGTTTGATAAATATTACTTTATGTGACTGGGATAGCTGTGTGTTAAGATAAATTCCTGTTACAAATTTTAATGTCAAAGCAAGGAAGCGTGAGATGATGCTACTTGAGGGAAGAGAGAATTATTGATAACAGTTATCTAAAAGAGAATGTAGTCACTGAGAGGTTACTACATTCTCTCTACTACCACCCTGCACCTCTCCTTCCGACAGTATATAAGTCTCCACACTGTCGCTTGTTCCTTCAGATTGCTGCAGACTAAGGAACAGAACTCTTCTCTAGGCTGTGGGACTGACAACCTCAAATTTACGACTTCAAGGGTGATGGACTGATTACATCGTCTTCACATTTCTACTGCTCCTGCCTACTTTTGTACTCGATTGAAGAAGCCTACTGTGTAGGCGAAACGTTTCGGAATAAAGTTGCCTAACTGTTGCCCATGTGTCTCACCTCCCAACTCTCTGATTTTCGTTTCTCAGCGAGACGTCACTGTACTTAACAAACCACTTCTATTCCTTACTAACATCACATTATGTTGATGAGTTGGGTATCGGTATTGTTGAAACGTTTCGCCTATGCGAAACTGTTGCACATATCTTGTTCATCAACTTTTCGGTTATATATACATCTTCTTCAACATCACACTGACATAATACTCTAACTCATTCCTGTTCCTTACTAAAATTACACTGTAATAATACTTTCCAATTCATTACCTTTGCTCATTTCTCCAGTTTTTTTAACGTTCGCCATTAAATTCCAGCTCTAGGTTTTACGATACGCCTTGCGTCGCCAGACGTAAGCTAATGTAAGTTAATATAAGTGAACATAACCTAAACTGCAAGGAATAACAAATATTAACATATTGTCGTGAACGAAAGGTATTTTGACAAATGGTGGAACTGAGGAACAAATCGTATTTTCATTCCCTATTATTCTAATAACTCTCTAATAACTTCATAATTATTAGACAAATGGACGCAGATGTAAGTAATGTGACATCTTGTTGTGGCAACATTTCGCTTTTCAAGAGCTTTGTCAAATATATTCAGCTTGACAAAGCTCCTGAAGAGCGAAACGTTGTCACAATACAATGTCACATTAGTTGCATCTGTGTCCATTTACCTAACATTTTGTTGGTAATTCTACCATTATTACTAATTTGATAAGTTACTCTGAGTGCCTTCTAATCCTGGACAGTTTTCTTGTTCAAGACGCGGAAGATAATCCCGTCTATGACTGGTTTTTATGTTGCGTTATTGCTACCAACAAGAATACTTAGGTCATAGTCTTCCCATGTAATGTTTTGGCATCAGGAAAGGCACCTGTAATACCTCTCAGTCTGAGGATTTAGTTTTTCTACTTAGGGTTTTATAATGGTGCTGCATACTCGAGGATTAATTTTGCACAGGTGATTAATAGTCATTAAAAATCATCATGTTGCTGAAGGTCATTCTAATGTTTGCTAGTTTAGTGCATGTTGATGAGGTGATTCTGTTTGTGTACCTTAGGAGACAGGTTTTGTATTGGCTGTTTCCAGATTAGCTACCAAAACCAATCAACTAGGAACACAGTAAGTTGACATACGACCAGTGTTGACACTGGTGCAGGATTTATGAGTACTTTGAAGAACTAGGACGACTCGTCCTAGCAGAGGTTATGCCCACAAAATTCTTAAAACGACAGTGTCTAAAATATGGCAATGGGCTGTCGACACAGGCACTGCAGAAATTCTAAATCCCAATGTAGACAAGGGGAAAAAATAAAAGGAATCTGATTATGAGGTATCGTCAAATCGAGAGAGCATGACCATACTTAGTGTTCTCAGGCGATGACAAAACACCAGAATATCCGATTGAGAAGGGTGTGTGCTACTCCTTGCAGTTAGGTAAAGTAACCACGCACCCTGCCACGCACCCTGCCACGCACCCTGCCACGC
>NC_069473.1:10805817-10965817 GCF_026875155.1 Cherax quadricarinatus
CCTGAATTATTCCTTTCGCAACACCACACCGTCTTGTACTTTCTGCACTCTGAATTATCTTCTTGATCTTCACACCACACGTTATACTTAAGCATGACATCACTATCTCTAGCCGCCGCCTCATTGCAACGTAACCACCTTGTGTTTCATACCCGTAAAAAGGTTGGCTAGCGGGAGATTCGTCTGTAAAATCTTGCACTTGAGGTCACAGTGGTGCCTATGCTGACCTTCCTGTGGTGTAGAAATATACCTAGTTGGATGAATCTTATTATAGCCAGCTGGTCTAGTGGCTAACGCGTCGGTCGGGAGTTTTATGACTCTCTGATCGCGGGGTCTAACCCCACCAGTGGTATGGTTTGGCATCATTATGCTTTGGTGTATTCCCAATTTTGTTAACATTATTGAGCCTTTGTCTTTCCACAGCTTCCTCAATTAACTTTTTCTCCTCGTCTCTTCTGTATTTCACTTCGTCTTTCGTAGACCCATTTGCTAACATTATGACTCTCAAATATCTGAATACATTCACTTCACATTCCTTCCTTCCATTCTGACTTTTGGAACTCTCATCACCTCGTTCTTCTGAACGTTCACTTTTAATATCGTTCTCATGCATACTCTGCCAAACTCATCCATCGACCTTAGTAACTCCTCTTCAGAAGAATCTCCCAGAACTGTCATAGGTAAAGAGAAACTGTGACAATTCTTACTTTGGTCAGTCATTATATTTTAATTCCACAATGGAGATAAATGTTATAAAGTACTGATACGATGGAAAATTACACAAATGCAGTATAATGCCATCCTTTATTGACAACGTTTCGCTCACACAGTTCACTTTATCAAATCACTTGATAAAATCCACTGTGTGGGCGAAACATAGTCAATAAAGGATCACATTATACTGCATTCGTTTATAATTTTTCCATATTTTAATTCCACATCAATTTCAACACCCCAGCATTCACTTTTATAAATTCGTTTAATATCCATGGTGACGATCCGCGCAGGAGCTTTTGATCATTAACCGAGTCCTTCCACTGGCTTACCGGCCCACGGGGATACCTTCTCGAATAGCGCTGCGACCTAAGTACATGTAGATTCTTCAAGCATAGAGTATAATAAATTCTGAGAGTTTAAACTCAGTATTAGGAATTCAAGTATTTTTGTCTGGTGAGAAAGGTTACGAACAGCCTAAATAAACTTAGTGAAATCGACTGGCTTTAAACCTCTTTAACCAACCAAGTTAATTTTATCAGCAATTATATAAGTGATTAATGGTTACTTACGAGCGGCTCTTTAAACCTCCTTTGAGAACTAAGGAGACCACAGCAGGTGAATTGTTTCTGAGAAGTTCAGAGTCTCAGGCTGGTAAAAACCCGGGGTAAACGACACTTGGATACAGTGGAGGCCTTTATTAACGACAAAGTTTCGTCCCCGCATGTGTGAAATGCTCTCGTTAATTCTGGTATTCACTGCATTCAGGTGTCATTTACTCCACCTTCTTGGTATTTACATGCCGTTCCAATTCTGTGTAAAACATGTATAGTCTGTAATTATGTTTTACGAACACGGACGAGCGTGCGCGTATACACAAACACACACACATACATACACACACACATACACATACATACACACACACATACATACACACATACACACACACATACACACACACACACACCACACACACACACACACACACACACACACACACACACACACACACACACACACACACACACACACACACACACATAACCATCCTCCCCCTCCCCCACAACCATCCATCCCCTCTCCTCCTAACCATCTATTCCCCTCCCCCTAACCACCCGTCCCACCTTCTGTGGAGCAACGGGGGAACCTAGAACCAGGATGAGGACAAGGGGCTCCAAGGACGAATCTGAGGGGGGGGAATGGGGGGTAGAGCTCAAAAAAAGGGGGAAGATGGGGAAAGGGGAGACAGATGAGCGGGAAAAGGAAGATGGAAAGAGGTTACAGCAAAAATCAAAAGGTGGAAGCAAAGGCCACAGCAGCGAAATCAAGATAGAGAGATTAGAAGAGGAGTGAGACATCTGAAACAAACAGGAAAAAGATATTACGAAGTAGCATCGGAAAGGCTACATCAAACACAGACAACGGGTTAAGGAAAGGGGGAAACTAAACTGATGCAGAGGCCCTGTCAAACCCCATGGGGCCAAAAAAAAGACAGGAGCACACAGGACAAAGAGAGGTTGGAAAATTGAAGGAACTAGGACATGGGAAAGGCCCTTTCCCAGATCCCTTTTGGGGGGCCGGAAAGGGAGCAGGAAGGACAAACCAAGAAGCTAGGGGCCATAACTAGGGAGGGACGAGGAACACTCCAGGGGAAAGGGAAACAAAAACACTGAGTATGAAATGGGAGTCACAGTGGGGGGGGAAAAGGGAGGACCTGTTTGTCTATGAGCTAACGAAGCAAAAAGGGGGGAAATTATGATGAAGAAGAGGAGGAAAAAAAACCCGATTGAAGATATTATGAAGGTGATAGGGGGGGGACATGACCCGGTGGAAAATTTTGGGAGAATTGGGTGGTTACAAAAAAAAGGAATGGGGCCTTCAAAGAAATTTTTCAAGGCAGAATAAACCCGAACCATGACCCTCAGGAGAAAGCAGGGGTAGGGGCAAGCAGGAGTTCCGGAGTGTTACCTCGATCGGACAGAAAAACAGGGCGAAAGGAAAACGATGAAAGAGAAGTTCAAAACGAAAAGGGAAAGGGGGGAAATAAAAAAAGGAGACAGAAAAACCCAGGCAAATGGAAAGGGCAAGACACCCCCCGAAACACCCGCGAAAGGGGTCCAGCCACACACCCCAAGGCAATGCAATCCAAACCAACCAACCCCCCCCAATCCCTCTTTTCCACCCCCCCCCACCACGTTCAGTTTAGAACAGAAGTTGAAGGGTTTTTGGGGACACAAATGCGATGGGTTAACGAATAAACATGAGGAATTGCAAGAAAAGAATCAATGAGAAGTCCCCCCAACATCTAACAGTACAGAAAAAAACTCCGGAGACAATAACAGATGCAATCTTCCCACAGGATACCGATCTGGGGAAAGATGAAGGGACAGGGGGGGGGGGGGGTAGCTCTGCTCGTAAAAACAGATGGAAATTTCCGAGAAAAGGAAGGCATAGATGAGAGGGAGAAAGAGACTACATAGCAGGTACACTTCAGGTGGGGAACACAAAGTGGTCATTGCAGTGAGTATAATCCACCACAGAACTGCAGGAGGCCAAGAGAGGAAAATGAAGAGGCAAAGAGCAATGGTGGACACACTTGCTGAGGTGGCAAGAAGAGCTCACTCCAGCAGAGCAAAGTTGCTGGTTATGGGAGATTTCAACCACAGGGAGATTGACTGGGAAAACCTGGAGCCACATGGGGGCCGAAACATGGAGAGCCAGGATTTGGACGTGGTGCTGGAAAACCTCATGCACCAACATGTTAAGGACACTACCAGAGTGAGGGGGGAGGATGAACCAGCAAGATTGAACCTTGTGTTCACCCTGGGCAGCTCAGACATTGGAGGACATCAAGTATGAGAGTCCCCTAGGAGCTAGCGACCAAGTGGTTCAGTGCTTTGAACACATGTAGAGCTGCAAGTGGAGAGAATAACAGGAATTGAAGGGGAAAAAGCCTGACTATAAAAGAGGGGACTACATAGGGTTGAAGAACTTCCTGCGGGAGGTCAGTGGGCAGAGAACTGGCAGGAAAGCCAGAAAATGAAATGATGGAATATTTTAACAACAAAAGCAAGGGGGGCAGTGGAAAGGTTTTTTTCCAAGGCAACAGTAACAAAGGGGGAAGACCAGAACGAGCCCCTGGTTTTACCGACGGTGTAAGGAGGGCAAAAACAAAGTGCAGTAGAGAATGGAAAGAGTACAGAAGGCAGAGAACCACGAAAATAGGGAGAATCAGTCTCAGAGCCAGGAATGAGTATGCACAGGTAAGGGGGAGGCCAGCGACAGTATGAAAATGACATAGCATCGGAATAAAGGGACTGACCCGAAACTGTTGTATAGCCACTCAGGGGGAAGACAACAGTCAAAGACCAGGTGATCAGATTAAGGACAGAAGGTGGAGAACTCACAAGAAATGATCAGGAGGTATGTGAGGAGCTGAACAGGAGATTTAAAGGAAGTTTTTACAGTAGAGACAGGAAGGGCTGTGGGGGAAGACAGCACAGAAGGGAGCATCAAGAGGGAATATACCAACAAAATGTTGGATGACATACGAACAACTGAATAGGAGGTGAAGAAGCTCCTAAGTGGCCTTGATACCTCAAAGGGGATGGGACCGGACAACATCTCCCCATGGGTCCTTTTGAGAAGGAGCAGAGATGCTGTGCGTGCCTCTAACCACAATCTTCAACACATCCCTTGAAACTGGGCAAATACCTGAGAAATGGAAGACAGCAAATGTAGTCCCCATATTTAGAAACGAAACAGAAACGAGGCACTAAACTACAGACCTGGTCTCTGACAGTATTGGGGTGCAAGTCTGGAGAAAATTATCAGGAGGAGAGTGGTCGAACACCTGGAACGGAACAAGATTATAAATTTAAAAACCAGCAATGGGTTCATGAAAGGCAAATCTTGTATGACAAACCTCCTGGAGTTTTTTTGACAAGGTAACAGAAGTAAGACACGAGAGAGAGGGTTGGGTATATTGCGTTTTTTCCTAGACTGCAGGAAGGCCTTTGACACAGTTCCCCACAAGAAATTAGTGCAGAAGCTGAGGATCAGGCGCATGTAACCGGGAGGGCACTGCAATGGATCAGGGAATACCTGACAGGGAGGGAACAACGAGTCATGGTACGTGAAGAGGTATCCAGTGGGGGGGCCCGTGACGAGCGGGGGGCCCACAGGTGTCAGTTCTAGGACCAGTGCTATTTTTGATATATGTGAACGACATGATGGAAGGATAGACTCTGAGTGTCCCTATTCGCAGTGATGTGAAGTTGATGAGAAGAATTTTAAATCGGATGAGGATGAGGCAGGACTGCAAAGAGACCTGGACAGGCTGGACATGTGGTCCAGTAACTGGCTTCTCGAATTCAATCCTGCCAAATGCAAAGTCATGAAGATTGGGGAGGGGCAAAGAAAACCGCAGACAGAGTATAGGCTAGGTGGACAAAGACTACAGACCTCACTCAGAGAGAAAGACCTCTGGGTGACCATAACACCGAGCACGTCACCGGAGGCACACATCAACCAAATAACTGCTGCAGCATACGGGCGCCTGGCAAACCTGAGAATAGCGTTCCGATACCTTAATAAGGAATCGTTCAAGACACTGTACACTGTGTATGTTAGGCCCATACTGGAGTATGCAGCACCAGTCTGGAACCCACACCTGGTCAAGCACGTCAAGAAGTTAGAGAAAGTACAAAGGTTTGCAACAAGGCTAGTCCCAGAGCTCAGAGGAATGTCGTACGAGGAAAGGTTGAGGGAAATCGGACTGACGACACTGGAGGACAGAAGGGTCAGAGGAGACATGATAACGACATACAAGATACTGCGGGGAATAGACAAGGTGGACAGAGATAGTATGTTCCAGAGAGGGGACACAGGAACAAGGGGTCACAACTGGAAGCTGAAGACACAGACGAGTCACAGGGACGTTAGGAAGTATTTCTTCAGTCATAGAGTCGTCAGGAAGTGGAACAGCCTAGCAAGTGAAGTAGTGGAGGCAGGAACCATACATTGTTTTAAGAAGAGGTATGATAAAGCTCAGGAAGCAGAGAGAGAGAGAGAGAGGACCTAGTAGCGATCAGTGAAGAGGCTGGGCCAGGAGCTGAGTCTCGACCCCTGCAACCACAATTAGGTGAGTACAATTAGGTGAGTACACACATACACACAAGGAGCTGTGAATCGACCCTTGCAACCACAACTAGATGAGTACACACACACACACACACACACACACACACACACACACACACACACACACACACAACACCACACACACACACGCACACACTACAGAAACATACCAGTATACATATACACATACACATTTATACAGCCACAAACACAGTCAATACCTCAGCTAAGTGACTGATTACCTCGTCTTTTGTACATAATTCTACAGTCTTCCCATTATGCTTTTGAATTTGTATTGATAAAGCCACTGGATGGCGAAACGTCTACAAATAAAGATACCCAGGTGTTTGCACATGTGTCTAATTCTTCACCTCTTCAAATCCAACGTCTACATGAGCACTGGAGAAAGGGGTTGGCACCCACCTGCAGTGGGAAGACATTTTCCTTCGTGTCTTCCAGCTCTTCTCCTCGGAATCACTTTGAATTTATTGTAAAGCCGATACAGAGCCGATGCACCAGGTTCAGTAATGTTCAGTAATGTTAGGTATCGTATCGGGACGACACAGACGTGTGGAAAGTTTGATAGATTCGGGGAATGCTCTTCAGTTTTTAGGGAAATTCAGAGCCACTGGAAAAGGAATGGGGAAATGAGGTAAATCTTGCATAGGGGAAAGTGAGAGGAAATGTTGCAACTCTATAGTCCAAGAGCACTAAGACAAATTCATCCAAAAGCGGGAAAGAATTCCAAAAAAGCTTATTTTTCAGAATTTATTCAGTAAGTCTTTAAATAACATAGTAAAAGGTCTCTGGAATTCCAGACCTGGAAAGTAGTCAAACTCAAGATGGCCACCAAAATGATATCGTATCAACGATACTGAAAAAAATCCATAACTCTCCATCAAGTGAAAAAGCAATGGTGTGTAATACCTGAATATAGGTAAAACTTGCGATTTTGACTTAAATAGCAACGCCCTTTTTGCCGAATAAGGCAAGCGAAAATTTGTGTGTGCAATAATTTCGCAAAAATCCTTCTGAGCCTAGCGAAAAAATATATTTCATTGTTTATAATTAAATTATTGTAAACTTATCTAAAATATATTTAGTTGGATTAGGCTAAATTAAATTGCGCTTGTTATAATAAGGTCAGATAAGTTTTCTAAGGCTCTTTTGGTACAAAATTATTAATTTTTACATTAAAATAAATGGAAAAAAAAATTAAACGTATAAGAGAAAATTTTAGAAAGGGCTTAATTTTAAACGAGTTCTTGCTAATTGACCAGTTTTACCTATTCGGCATGACACACACACACACACACACACACACACACACACACACACACACACACACACACACACACACACACACACACACACACACACACACACACGTACGTACGTTTTTAGTGATGTGTTCAATTCCTTTAGATCATAAGACCATAAGAAAGGACACTGCAGCAGGCCTACTGGCTGATTCTAGGCACGCCTTACACCCTCCCACGCGGGTAATTAAGTTATCTCATTATTTTGATGTACAAATGTAAAATTACTGGATATTTTTCTCAGTAATTAAAGTATATTATGTAAAATAGCTGATGCTCACTTAGGGTGAAAAAAAAAAAAGTTTCAGTAGTCAACGAACAACAATGAAAATCCCAACTAATTACCATTTTTATAAACTGTGGAAATATATTCACAACGTCATTGTTAAATCGGACATAGTGACGATGCTAACACCTGTAATTATCTGCATTATCACAGGATTGTTGGGGTTCATTCAGCGGACTAGATAAATGAAACTAACAAGTGTATAATGTCTGTGTTGCCTCACACTCGACATATGTTACATAACACTTGGTTAATTTTTAAGTACCTCAGGTGTATGAGGACCAACTTGGATGTTGAGGCAAGAGTGTGTGTGACTTAAGCCGCAAGACCTACTACAGCCGGGTTTGTAACCACAGACGGGTGGAGCAACTGGCTTACGTCTCCGTGATTTGTAATGTTGCCAGTTGCTGTCGCTCTCTGACGCCATTCCAAGGGAGATGTTTCACTGCCATTTCACTTTTGCACAGTTGCAGTTTGCACCGTTGTAGTTCACTGCTGCACAGTTTCAGTTCACTGCTGCACAGTTTCAGTTCACTGTTGCACGTTTGCAGTCGACTGTTGCACAGTTTCAGTTCACTGTTGCACATTTGCAGTCCACTGTTGCACAGTTGCATTTCACTGTTGCACAGTGTGATAAGTGCCATATGAACAAAATTTGGCTGCTGCTCTTGTACGGTTCAATGATTCAATCATAAACACAGAGGACCAGGATACTTTAATGAAGAATCGATTGTACACTGTGTGGCGCTGGTAATCCAGTGATTTCCCTCTCCTTGTCCCACATAACAGCGGGATAAAAACCTCAGCTCTTTCTATTTTTTTTATGAGTAGTGTTTGGTAACTTAAATTTTATCATTTCACTTCATTCCTTGCCAGAGGTATCGCAGCCAAAGATACCAGACACAAACATGATATGGTGCTTGATACTGGTTTTGGCCGATTATATTTCCTGAATACTGTGGAGCTGAATTGGGTTTTGGCTGCTTAGCATTTAGATATTTGTAGTTGGGGAAGTTATTTACACCACCATTACTTAGAGGTTTGTGTCTGTTGCAACTACAATCACTGGTCTTCCGACTATTCACTCATACTTAGTGCCGTTGAGTGTACGAGATCAGCCTTATGTTGTCTCCCTATATTCTCACTGTTTGGAGATCCTGTGTAAGGAAGTTGATCAGTTGGGACTTGTTTTCTGTTTACCTATCAAAGCTTCTGAGTAGGGGTAATATTCGTGGACTATTCAAACAGTATGTCAGATGATGTACATTGCACAGCATGGCGTTATTGCTCTGCAGATTTTGTCAGGGAGTCGTTGTGTCCATCTGAGCGCAACTGATCCTTGCTGTAATGATGCCTTATATAGGTTACTTATGTGTCACACACTTGCTCATAGTGGAGTCTGATGACACATGCTACGCACATTACAAGTTTTGGGTTGATTGGAGCATCTTGTCTTCGCACTTTGACAGTGTTTGTTGACCCAGAAATAGTTGACAACTGTTCTTCTCCATTAAGTCTTACATCAGCCAGTCATTTATCCTCCAAGTTACATGTCGCAGTCATGCCAATGACTCAGGCTTCATCGCAGTTTACTTCTCTCAGCAGCCATGCAGGATGACATCGACATGAGAGATTCACAATCAGTGTAGGACAAGGGTGCCAAAAAAAAAAAAACACATTCTCTTGCATCTCTGGTTGTACTACTAGCCAGTAGGTCTTTGTTGTCCAGTTGGTATGGCATGAACCCCTGTGAATACCTTCAGGGAATCCCAGACCGGGATAATGTAAGGCAAAGCGTATACCTTCTACCATCTGCCATGCCTCTCGAAGTCTTCAATAACCGCATTAACTATTGAGTCTTTTCGATCACAGAATTCTCCTCCACAGAAATGAGCTGTGCGGCGAAAAGTAAAGTACTCTCTCTCATTGAACTTCTGGTACCCAGAACTCGTCCTCCTGGCCAGGCTTTTCGTGTCTTGCACACACATTCTTACTGACTTTGCTTATGCAGTGGCCATCAACATGGAAATAGCGGGATCATTTGATGCATACTGTACAGATGTAGCTCTGAATCTCCAGTTCGATCAGCACGTTAAATGTCGGAGTTCTATAGCGCAACTTGCCCGAATTTTCCTCTTTTCTTCCTGTTTCCACTTCACTACATTGTTGAAGGTCTCGTATAGTTCTTTCTGTAGATGACATACACTTTTAAGTGGTCTACTCCGGCCTTGCTTGGTTGCAGTGATCTAGGTCCCTTCAACCCTTCTCAGTCAAGATTCAGAGGTGTCCCTGTTTGTTGACGATATGAAGCTAACCTGGAGAATTCAATCGGATGAGAATCGGGCAGGACTACAAAGGGATCTGGACAGGATACAAACCTAGTCCAACTAATGTCTCCCGGAGTTTAACTCCACCAAGTGCTAAGTCCCGCATTTTCTTGGCATATAAACCACAGTTCATCTATTACGATTAACTATGGAGAGTAAAAATGTTTGGTTAGCTATTACTGATTGGTAATACAAAAAAAAAAGAGTTTGAGCCATATCATTATTTTCGAGCCACTCAGAAAAGAGAAATATTTTTGTCTTAGAAATAATGCCTAAAATTTTTAAGGTAATGTGAATTTCATGTGGTCGAAAACATATATTTAGATGCATTTCACATTTTTTATAGGTTAATAGTTTTGGATTTGTCAGCGTGTCCAGTACAGCAAATGAAGTCTTGGCAACCGTCTTGTATTTCAATGCATTCCAACACTGGCATTCCAACACTGCCATTCCAACACTGCCATTCCAACACTGCCATTCCAACACTGCCATTCCAACACTAGCATTCCAAATGACTCTTAGAACGTTAAAAGTACCACTCTAAGTGAACACTGGAAAACACGAATCTTGTTAGAAATACATGTATATATGTTAAACTGCTGAGCGGCTAAATTTACCATTTACAACAAGCGAGATCTGCCTTACTCTGTTTCCTTCATCCCGCCTCCCAGTCCCCTACAATCACTGGGCAGATCGAAAACGTGTATATTATGTTTCACTTAATCTCGATTAACAGGAAATGTTTTACACAAATCCGTAGTTGTTACATAGTCTAAAAACATTGACTGACTAAGGTTTATTCAAAATATTTATGTTGCTGTTGCAGTTACGGTTTAGTAACCTTTAATTATGTGGTTTAGTTAAAAATAACGTTTTGGTGTATAATAAAGGTTATTATTCTGATGATATATTCTGATGAATATATGTCGATTGAATATATGCGTGTACACTGGAAAGAACAGTGCATGTATACACGAAGGGATTTACAGTATATCTCGATATATATATATATATATATATATATATATATATATAATATATATATATATATATATATATATATATATAGTGTGTGTGTGTACATGTCGTGCCTAATAGATAAAATTGGACAATTAGCAAGAACTCATTTAAAATTAAGTCCTTTTTAAAATTTTCTCTTATTGATCCATGGTGAACTGGTCACGTGCAACCTTAATAATCTTCGTGCGTCAACATCCTTCAACATCAATTAACCAAGCAGCCAACCAGCTCAACCTCATTGTTGTCGATACAAACTCCATATAGCAAATTAAACCATTGTATTAAATTTCGTACATTAGAAATACAAAGTCTAAATAAATAACTTTCAATTGTATTATTTTTAAGTATCAGTAATATACGTGAGGAAAAGTTTGAGTTGCTGTTTGGAGTGATTTATATGAGGCCCATCTGGTAGGCCTATTCTAGAGAGTGGAAGTCTCTCTGGCAACATTGTAAGCTCCTGCCTCAAGTCAGTCAACATCTTGTTCCACTGTAAACATATGTACATATGCCTTACATATGCACATCACCTGTGTCCATGCTAAGAGGTTTCCTTATTGGATGCTCGTTGCACTGAGCCGTGGACGCTAGACACTGGACGACCGACTTCCTGGACGCTTGACTCGACACTGGAAGCTCGACTCAATGGATACTGGGTTCTCGGTTCACTTGATACTGGACGCTCGACACACAACACTGGACGCTCGACACACACAACACTGGACGCTCGACACACAGCACTGGACGTTCGACACACACAGCACTGGACGCTTGACACACACAGCACTGGACGCTCGACACACACAGCACTGGACGCTCGACACACAACACTGGACGCTCGACACACACAGCACTGGACACTCGACACACACAGCACTGGACTCGACACACACAGCACTGGACGCTCGACACAGCACTGGACGCTCGGATGAGGATCAGGCAGGACTACAAAGAGACCTGGACAGGCTACAACCCTGGTCCAGCAACTGGCTCCTTGAGTTTAATCCTGCCAAATGCAAAGTCATGAAGATTGGGGAAGGGCAAAGAAGACCGCAGACACAATATAGTTTAGATGGCCAAAGACTGCAAACCTCACTCAAGGAAAAAGATCTGGGGGTGAGTATAACACCGAGCATATCTCCTGAGGCGCACATCAATCAGATAACTGCTGCGGCATACGGGCGCCTGGCAAACCTACGGATAGCGTTCCGATACCTTAGTAAGGATTCGTTTAAGACTCTGTATACCATTTACGTCAGGCCCATACTGGAGTATGCAGCACCAGTTTGGAATCCACACCTAGTCAAGCACGTCAAGAAATTAGAGAAAGTGAAAAGGTTTGCAACAAGACTAGTCCCAGAGCTACGGGAATTGTCCTACGAAGAAAGGTTGAGGGAAATCGGCCTGACGACACTGGAGGACAGGAGGGTCGGGGGAGACATGATAACGACATATAAAATACTGCGCGGAATAGACAAGTGGACAAAGACGGGATGTTCCAGAGAAGGGACACAGACACAAGAGGTCACAATTGGAAGTTGAAGACTCAGATGAATCAAAGGGATGTTAGGAAGTATTTCTTCAGTCATAGAGTAGTCAGGCCGTGGAATAGCCTAGAAAGTGACGTAGTGGAGGCGGGAACCATACATAGTTTTAAGGCGAGGTATGATAGAGCTCATGGGGCAGGGAGAGAGAGGACCTAGTAGCAATCAGCGAAGAGGCGGGGCCAGGAGCTGTGAATCGACCCCTGCAACCACAAATAGGTGAGTACAAATAGGTGAGTACACACATCACTGAACGCTCGACACACACAGCGCCGGACGCTCGACACACACAGCACTGGACGCTCGATACACACAGCACTGGACGCTCGATACACACAGCACTGGACGCTCGACACACGATACTGGACTCACTGGACACCGGATTCTCTAGACTCGCTAGAGTGTGGACTCGCTAGAGTGTGGACTCGCTAGAGGGTGGACTCGCTAGAGGGTGGACTCGCTAGAGGGAGGACTCGCTAGAGGGTGGACTCGCTAGAGGGTGGACTCGCTAGAGGGTGGACTCGCTAGAGGGTGGACTCGCTAGAGGGTGGACTCGCTAGAGGGTGGACTCGCTAGAGGGTGGACTCGCTAGAGGGTGGACTCGCTAGAGGGTGGACTCGCTAGAGGGTGGACTCGCTAGAGGTTACCACACTGGTCTCTCATGTTTCTATAGCTACAAGCTTGTCTGAGGTGGTTCCCACGGAGTTGTGTTGACCTTACGCTGAATAAACCATGAAACACACCTACCCTTTGCCGTCCCCAGTGCATCAGTAAAGCTGGTTTAACATGCCAGTGCAAGTATATGTCTACAAATCATACACAGAGTTGTAGATACGATTTATAGACAGTTGTAGACATTGATTTATAGGCAGTTGTAGACATAGTTGTAGACACTGATTTATGGACAGCTAAATCGGTATCTACGACACTCTACAAATTAGTGTCTATAACTGTATCAGTATCTACAACTGTGTATGAGTGTCTACAATTATCTACAAATCTGTGTCTGCAACTAAGTACTCTATAATGACTGTTCGTTTGGAACTAAGAATCTGTCACTCTCAGCACCTCTTGATCCAGGGAATTGAATCTACTTAATCCATTTCTTCGGATCGCACATAATTACCGCCCATCCCCATTGTTCAATGTCATATTCATGGGGAAGCTCAAAGCACGTATGGGGTTATTCATAGAAGCGACAATGAGGGTACTCAGCTTCTAGGCAAAGAATGGAAAGATTGCTCCGGTTTCATGGATCAAGAGCCTATCACCTGAATGAGTACCTTGCACTGTGGACTTGGTGCACAGTGTGCATACACTAGAAGATACACACTTCTTGGTGTATATACAATCATATATGCAGTTCCCAGTGTATATATACTAGCAGATCCACACCTCTTGGTGGGTATATACACTTGTAGATACATCTTGTATATTTACTGATGTACACCACTCGCTGTATATGCTCTCGGAGTACCTCGGGATATACACCTCTGAACGTATGTACATAAGTGGCTACACAACTGTCGGGGTATATTCGTTGACATATATACACAGATGCACACCTTTCGGTTTGTGTGTGTGTACTCAACTAGTTGAGGTTGAAGGGGTCGAGTCCAAGCTCCTGGCTCCTGTGTGTGTGTGTGTGTGTGTGTGTGTGTGTGTGTGTGTGTGTGTGTGTGTGTGTGTGTGTGTGTGTACACTGACAAATACACACTGCTGGGTAAATAAACTCTGACACAAACACACACTTCTCTGTGTCAGTGTATACCTGGAGTATACCTGGAGAGGGTTTCGGTGGTCAACGCCCCTGCGGCTCGGTCTGAGACCAGGCCTCGTAGTGGATCAGGGTCTGATCAACCAAGCTGTCGGCCCACTGCCGCCCTCACTACCCACCCCGCTATAACACCCCCCACCCACGAAACTCCACCCCACCCACGATACCACCACCCACCCTCTCTCTCCTGTGAACTTCATTGCAAACCTACAAGCCTCCTCTGGGATGACTTCACATCGCAAAATAGCAAGAATATCTACGCTATCTGGCTATTGTCCCAGTAGTTACTGCAGTGTTTGTGGGTATACCACAAGGGACAAAATTCTTCTTAGATGTAAGGAACCTACTTGTTCCAACTACTGCCACACAGATTGCATTCCAGAAGAAGAATTTTGTTGCAGCCAGGTTGAAAATTTCAGAAAATTGAAGGATATCCATAATCCTGTGGTATATGTGGATACAAGCCTGGAGCTACAGGGGAAGGTTCAGAAGTCCTACCTCAGGGACTCCTGTCCAAAGATCAAGACTGCCCTTTTTGGGCTGTGTTGTAAATTTTGCTGCTAAGATAATCCATCACAGGGAAGCACTTCATGAGCTCCTCAAATCATTAGATAACCTCCAAGCTATTGTAGAAGGTCAGTGCAAGCCTACATCAAGTGACGTAAGCTGCTCAGCTGATGGTGACACTATTGACAAAGACTGGAAGTCCCACACTGAGCTTAACTCAGGGGTAAATAACTGGTGGAATTCTGTCATCGCTAAGGTCCCACAGACTGACAGAGTTCAAAACACTACCTTTGGGAATTCTAACACGATTCCTCTGACCACCACAGAGGGAACAAATCCTCTTCCCAGCAACGAGGGAAGCCTTGGATCTGTTAATTCTCCTACACCTGACATCTCTGCTTCAGCCACTGCCAGTCCACTTGACAGTGCACATACCATCTCTGATCCTACACCTGTCAGCACACCTGCCGACTCTATCCCAGAATCTGGTAACAGTGCTTCATCAGCAAGTTCTGAGCCAGGAGTTTCTCCACCCGAGATTGGTGCAGTTAATGATCAGGGAACTATCACTGCACCTGATCACCTACTGCGCCAAAGTACGAACAGCAGGGACACATCTGTCAGAACTGGTAGAGGACGGGGCAGAGGACGTGGAAGAGGACGTGGAGGAGGAAGACATCTACAGCCGTCTCACCCTCCACTAACACAGTTCCAGCGGCAGAATCTGAGGACAAATCTGCAAAACACAGGAGGTGCAGCAAATCCTAGTCCACCCTCCCAGGCACCTAGGCTGTGCTCTCGCTGTCACCGGAAGGGGCACACTGCCAACAACTGCCTGCGAGATACCAGGTGTAATTACTGCTACAAGAAAGGACATCAGGAGGACCAGTGTCGGAAGAAAAAGGAACTTGACAAACAGGGCCACCTGTTTAGAGACCTGTTCTCAGAACAAACCAGCAGGATCTCTGAATTGGTAAACAAACTCACACGTCGCCCACTTAGCTACTCCTATCCCAGCCCAGCAGGTGGTATTGTGCCTTATACAAGACCACAGACCTTCATCCCTGCAGCTGTCTCAGTACCCTACCTCTCTCAAGGGCAGGCACCTTACATTCCCTACACACCCACCACCTCAAGCTGACCACTTCGTCATGAGGAGCCAGTCTATCAGCATCCTGTCGGCCAACATTAGAGGTTTTATTACTAATGTTGGAGAGCTCACACATAGTTTTGTGAACACTCGACGTCCCGACATGATAGCTGTTGTTGAAAAATTTTTGGATGACAGTACTCCAGAAAATTTTGCAAGAATTGCAAAAGAAGAGACAGGCAAGGGCAAGGAGGAGGTGTTGCTGTGTGCTTCTCTAAAAGTGTTCATGCCCAGCACATTGATGTTGCCACCCCTACACATCTTGAAATGTTCTTCAAGCTCTGTATAAACACTAGTACCTCTGTACTAGCATGTGCAATGTACAGACCTCAGTGGCAACATGCAGACCCCATCAACTTCCTAATGGAAAATATTGACTCCCTTCTGCTACAACACAACTGTCAACATATAATTGTTGGTGACCTCAACCAGCACCTTATACAGAGGGACTTTGATGACCTTGCAGTGTTTGACATGAGAAACTTTGTTGATTTCCCTACTCATATCTCTGGCTCCTCCCTTGACCCAGTAGTGAGTGATCTGGCAGAAGGCATAGTCACTTGTCAACCCCTCGGCTACGTTGGATCGTCTGACCACAAGGCTGTTTTTACGACACTTAAGATCCCCAAAAGAACGAGGTGAGGAGTCCACACTCACAACCTGGCTATGGGAAAGAGGTAATTGGCCAGCCCTTTGCTCTGAGCTCGCCACCACCGATTGGAATTCTCTTCTCCAAGGGGATGTTGACAACCAAGTGAAAGCCTTCACTGGACACATCCTTAATCTACAACAAGAACACATTCCTCACCGGCAATGTGTGACGAAGCCTACAGATCAGCCTTGGTTTGGCTTTCGTTGTAGAGAGGCTGCTACTGCTAAGTACAAAGCATGGCGAAGGTATAAGAGACATCCTACCACCTATAACAGGAACTTGCTCATGCAAGCCTGTAGGCATATGGGTGATGTTCAAAAGTGGGCCATTGCTAAATGGGAGGTGGACACTAAAAGAAAGTTAGCATCAGGTCGGGAAGGCTCCAAAACCTGGTGGTCCCTGGTCAAGGACAGACAAGGTTATCTGCCTGATGAGCTCATTCCACCTCTAAATCGACAGGATGGGACCACCTCTACTAGTAGTCAAGAGAAGGCGGACCTCTTTGCTGAACACTTTTCTACCAAAATGCAAGTTTCTGATCCAGCAAGGGACCCTCCTTGGCTAGCTGCAAGAACTGTGTCAAAACTGTCAGTGGTGACAATAAGGCAGGAGGAGGTGCATTTCCTTCTTAAATCGCTTGACCAAGAAAAGGCTGTGGGCCCAAACAAGTTGAGCCCAAGATTGTTGAGAAGATGTGCAGACCAGTTAGCAGCACCTCTAACTCGCATCTTTCACCACTGCCTAGTACAGTGTAAATGGCCCTCTATATGGAAAGAGGCAAATGTAGTCCCTGTTCACAAAAAGAAGAGCAGAGCAGAAATCAGCAACTACAGACCAGTGTCACTCCTGTCAATCACTGGTAAGATCCTTGATACAATAATCTCAAGACAAATGACAGAGTTTTTTGACTACCACTCACTACTTTTGTGATCGTCAATATGGCTTCAGGAAAGGTTACTCTGCTGCTGATCTGTTGTTTAAACCTCTCCACTAAGTGGCACGAGTCACTGGATGAATCCAAGTCGCTGTGTGTAGCAAATGGACATTGCTGGCGCTTTCGATCCGGGTGTGGCACCAGGGCCTCTTAGCAAAACTTCAAGCACTGGGAATTGCAGGCTCTACGTTATGTCTCCTCAGTGATTACCTTCATGGTAGATCTCTAAGTGTAGTTCTCAATGGAACGGAATCAGCAAGACATCCTATTGGGGCAAGTGTTCCACAAGGAAGCGTGCTGGGTCCATTGTTATGGAATGTCTACTTCAACGACCTTCTTCATCTCATCCCAGAATCACATGCATATGCAGACGACTGTACACTGACATTCACTTATCCCAAGAGAAGAAATGCCAGCTGCTCTAACCTACATCAATCACCAGCTGAGAGCTATATCAGCTTGGGGAAATAGATGGCAAGTAACATTTGCACCTGAGAAAACGCAAATGATGATCGTCTCTAGGCACCATGATGGTAATGCTGGTACAGTAGTAAGGATGAATGGGAGGGTGTTGGCACCTGGAGAAGAAGTTGATATCCTTGGGGTGAAATTTGACTCCAAACTAACCATGAAGAACCATGTTGTAAATCTTGCAAACAAGGCAGCCAGGAAGCTTACAGCGCTTCGCCGTATCTCGCATCTGCTTGACAGTAGGGGTTGCAAGATCCTGTACGAGGCGCAAGTACGCTCACACCTTGAGTAAAGCTCCACTTTCTTGGTTTGCCTGCCCCCCTCTCATCTGCGACTGCTTGACAGAGTAGAGAACAGAGCAAGACGTCTCATCTCTCGCCTGGACCCATCCTGGATAGATCTGTCATTTCAGCAGAGCCTTCAACACAGGAGGGATGTGAGTGGCCTTACTGTTATGTACAAGGCCAATATTGTCAAAATACCACACTTGGATCCACTTCGAGGACAGCGTGAAACAAGCTTTTATGCCACAAGACGGGCAGAAAGCAGCAACTTCACTCTGGCTGTACCCTTCTCCAGAACATCACTCCATCTGAGATCATACATACCCAGGATGACTCGAGTATGGAACACATTCGTACAGCATAATGATGTCATGAGATAGTCAGTTGATCAAATGAAAATGCTGGCCCACAGATGGCTCCAACTTCATCCTGTTCCCTACTTGTATGTCTCTTAATAAAAATGCTTTCAAATGAGCTGATGTAGGTAACAGCTCTTAGCTTGCCAATAAAGTTAGGAATCCTTAACCTGTAAATAGCTTGTCAATAAAGCTAGGGATCCTTAACCTTGTAAAAACGTGTGAAAAAAAAAAAAAAAAAAAAAAAGAGAGAGAGAGAGAGAGAGAGATACTTCAGTGTGTTTTGTGACTCTCTGTCTGTAAATAATAATAATCAATTTGTTAGTCCTTCATCGTATTTTCAGAAATTCCCGTTGATTTCCTGTTATTATATTCTTACCTTCCATAAATTTACCGATGCTCTCTCATTATGCGGTTCATCATTTTCCCCTAAAACCGGTTTCTGGCTAATGGCTGGATAATTCATTACACAGTTCTTGTCTCTTTTCTCCCAATTTGCGTAGACAATTTTCTAGTTTTCGGTTATTTGGTCCTTTGCCCGTTTATGTTTACTTATTTGCAACGAGCGCTAGACCCGTACGAGCCACAGCACTACCAGTTTATGTAGATTTAATAATTATTCTCTTTACTGATTTTTTTTTATGTACGAAATTTAAATTCTCCTTATTCGGCACGACAATGTATATATATATATATATATATATATATATATATTATATTATATATATATATATATATATATTATATATATATACAAACACTTATCTCTGGCTGAAGGAGACTCGAACCTTGCAACAAGGTACGCAGTACTTTACCAATCTACCCACACTGGACCAATACCTTGGAGTCCAGCTTACGCTAGACTTTGATCCAAGGCAGCCAGCTTTCAGGGAGAAGGCTTACAGCTTTTCATCTCATCCCCTGCATGCATCATCGTTCTAACTTTTTTTTTATTTGAGAGCGTTGCCCATTTGAGTTCGACATTTGTTTTGATTGGACTTTGCTTACGTACACATTTTAAATCCCCTTTTTTTTTTATGCTGTTCCATAAACATTTATAGTGTTCCAAAACGACGGACCGCATATACGACGGTAATCAATACTGAGCTGTCAGACGTATAAAAGTACAGCACATACAATTATGTACAGAACATAATACTTGATAATGATAATAAACAACTATGTTACTGGTTTATGTATTTACTATACTGTACTTTTTATCGTTATTCTAGTGTGTACTCTTTCTACTTGCATAAAAAAAATATTTACTGCAAAACAGTGTGCTGTGTTACGCCGGCAGCAGCCTCGTACACCTTGTGTTTACTGCGTCTCTTGACAGGAATGTTTTCTCGTGTTGCTTTGTTTAACATGGCCCTTAAGGTTTGTAACCTAGGAGCAATAGGCTATCCCATATATCCTAGGTGTGTAGTAGGCTATGCCACATAGTCTAGGTGTGTAGTAGGCTATCCCATATATCCTAGGTGTGTAGTAGGCTATGCCATATAGTCTAGGTGGGGTAGTAGGCTATACCATATATCCTAGGTGTGTAGTAGGCTATACCATATAACCTGGGTTTGTGTGGTAGGCTATACATATATCCTAGGTGTGTAGTAGGCTATACCATATAGCCTAGGTGTGTAGTAGGCTATACCATATAGCCTAGGTGTGTAGTAGGCTATACCATATAGCCTAGGTGTGTAGTAGGTATACCATATATCCTAGGTGTGTAGTAGGCTATACCATATACCCCTAGGTGTGTAGTAGGCTATACCATATAGCCTAGGTGTGTAGTAGGCTATACCATATAGCCTAGGTGTGTAGTAGGCTATACCATATATCCTAGGTGTGTAGTAGGCTATACCATATAGCCTAGGTGTGTAGTAGGCTATACCATATAGCCTAGGTGTGTAGTAGGCTATACCATATATCCTAGGTGTGTAGTAGGCTATACCATATAGCCTAGGTGTGTAGTAGGCTATACCATATAGCCTAGGTGTGTTGTAGGCTATACCATATAGCCTAGGTGTGTAGTAGGCTATACCATATATCCTAGGTGTGTTGTAGGCTATACCATATAGCCTAGGTGTGTAGTAGGCTATACCATATAGCCTAGGTGTGTAGTAGGCTATACCATATAGCCTAGGTGTGTAGTAGGCTATACCATCAAGGTTTGTGTAACTACACTGACCTTCGCACAACGACGAAATCTCCTAACGATGCACTTCTCAGAACGTATATACACGTCGTTAAGTGACACATGATTGTATATATATGTACACATAACATTTATTGGCATTAAGGTATGTTATTTTTGGCTAAATTTTGCTTATATACGACAGCCTAACCTGAATAACATCAAGAAATTAGCTTCAAATCAACGTTTGCCCTAGGAACACAAGTATTGCTGTAATATACCTTGGACTGTTTCGAAAGTTTTTCTGTCTACACAGCCTGTCTTGGGGCCAGACTTTTCTTTAGACTGTTGATGTTGTTATGGGCCCATGACTTAGCAAAATGGTGAATTAGCAACATCGACATATGATTGTAATCATCTTTCACTCTCTGTGAAACTTTAAAAAAAACGGAGAAAGCTACACTGAGAAAGAAGCCTTGGCAAATAATTGGTATGGATATGGATGAAGCTGCAACCAAATAATGACCATCCTTATTTAGTTGTCACAAGACGTCCAATTTTTTGGAGATTCTCTCCGTATTGTATTTTGTACACCTGTTATTTGAAGCAAATGCAATATAAGAAATGGTTACAATATTAAGGTGAAAACCTGGTATGCAATACCCCACAAGTTATGGCTAAAGATACGTGAGAAATGTTTCTGTCCTGGGATGATCGTGGTCCCAGAACCGATGTGTCTGCCATGTAACTCTTATGCTACTATTATGTACCCCAGATGCAGTTATACTCACTGGGGCCTGATAAAGACCCATTGTGAGCTCTGTAATCGGGTTTTGTGCACTATCTCTCAGAGGATGAGCATGGAGTGCACAATAAACTAGCCGCACAGGCGACCCAACGAAAAACAGCAGTGAAATCGTGTCGGCAGCGCAAATGGTGTGAAATTGTGCTCGCAGGAGAGGTTGTATGAAATTGTGTTGGCAGCGGAGATTGTATGAGCTATGTTCGTACTCAGTCTTGAGGATAATTTAATTGGGCATTTTACTCAGGTCACCTCGAGCAAAAGATAATTAGAAACGTAATTAAAAGCTGTGTTATTGTCCCCCAGGTGACGTGGCTGAGGCGGCGAGACCTGCACATCCTGACGGCTGGTCACCACACCTACTCCGCCGACCAGCGCTTCCAGGTACTGACCTGTTCTTGTTGTGTCTGTGGTAATTAGTATGGGAACAAGACAATGGTGTCTGTATAGTAGTTATAGATGATGCAATAATTTCACAAGAAAATGATATAAAAATGCATTATTACTACACTGGAATACTACTATTTTTCACTGTGGTTATATTTTACCTATGCATATGTATAAAATACCACAGTGAAATAGGAAAAACACCTGCGCGCGTTCATGTCCTTACACATCATTAGAGGAAGATATGTAAACACATGAAATAAAGATTGCAGTGCCAAAGCGTACGTGGTGGGGCAAACAGATTGCTGTGGATTTATATCAAGAAGTTTAAGCAGCAGGAGTCCAGAGGATATACAGCAGCTCCTCACATCATTGGTTCGGCCTCACGTGGACTGTGCAGCTGGGTTGTTGTCTCCATATTAAGGAGTTGATGTGAGTTCGTGGGAAAACATTAAGCAAAGAATGACGAAAGTAATCCACTGTATAAGGATTCCCCCATATGAAGATAGGCTTAGAGCCTTGATCTTTACAAGGCCAACAATGACTTCGGACCATGATGAATATGATAAATATATATACATATCTCTGTTAATAAAGACAAGTCGCTAGAGTATAACGACATATTAAATGGCCTCTGCTGATCTGACTGCCACCTGTGATTATCACAAATTGATCACAGACTGTAACCAAAATTGTTACAGGGGTAGGCAGGTAAGCCAGCGAAATCCTCGGTCAGATGATCAAAAAGCTCCAGCTGCGGGTCATCATCTGACTGAGACCCGCGTCAGGAACCACTTGTCCTGTTCCCTGACAAACCTAACCTAACCCTATCAAGAATTTTGAAGAGATATTATTTCCAGTTCTTTTCTGTATTATTAAAAGACTCTATACATGTATTAATAAAAGATTCTAAGTATATATTAATAAAAGATTCTAAGAATTTAAGGCACCACCATATCTTTCCGCTTACTCGCTACACACCTCTTCCATCACACGTCCCCCAGGACCCAGGGGAGACTACGTCTTCACTGGGTAAATTTTATCTTTTCGAGGTGGCATTGAAGGGGAAGTTTGATGAATGTGGACATCGTCTACCTACCTGGGGACTACCTGGAGGGTATTCCGGGGATCAACGCCTCCCCAGGCCGGTCTACGACAAGGCCTCCCTGTGGATCAGGGCCTTTTCAACCAGGCTGTTACTGCTGGCCGCACGAGGTCCAACGTACGAACCACAGCCCGGTTGATTCGGCACCGTCTTTAAGTATCTGTCCAGCTCCCTTTGAAGGCAGCCAGTGGCCTATTGGTAATTCCTCTTATGCATGGTAGGAGGCTGTTGAACAGTCTTGGGCTCCGGACACTTATGGTGTTTTCTCTTAGTGTACCAATGGCGCCCCTACTTTTCATTGGGGATATTTTGCACCTCCTGCCCAGTCTTTTACTTTCGTAGGGAGTGATTTCTGTGTGCAGATTCGGGACCATTCCATCTTGGATTTTCCAAGTGTAGATTATGATATATCTATCTGCCCAGCGTTCCAGCAAGTACAAGAGCTTCCAAGCGTTCCCAGTAGTTGAGGTGTTTGATAGAACTTATACGTGCAGTAAAGGTTCTCTATACACTCTTTAGATCTACAATTTCACCTGCTTTGAACGGAGATGTTAATGTACAGCAGTATTCCAGCCTAGAGTGATTTCAAAAGGATCATCATTGGCTTGGCATCCCTTATTCTGAACGTTCTCATTATCCATCCTAACATTTCCTTTACAGTTGTGATCATGGCACTATTGTGATCCTTGAAAGTGAGACCCCATCAACTTCCTAATGGAAAATATTGACTCCCTTCTGCTACAACACAACTGTCAACAAATCATAATTGTGGGTGATCTCAACCAACACCTTATACAGAGGGACTTTGATGACCTTCTTGCAGTATATGACATGAGAAACTTTGTTGATTTCCCTACTCACATCTCTGGCTCCTCCCTTGATCCAGTAGTGAGTGATCTGGAAGAAGGCATAGTCACTTGTCAACCCCTCGGCTACTTTGGATCGTCTGACCACAAGACTGTTTTTACGACACTTAAGATCCCAACAGAACGAGGTGAGGAGTCCACACTCACAACCTGGTTATGGGAAAGAGGTAATTGGCCAGCCCTTTGCTCTGAGCTCGCCACCACCGATTGGAATGCTCTTCTCCAAGGGGATGTTGACAACCAAGTGAAAGCCTTCACTGGACGCATCCTTAATCTACAACAAGAACACATTCCTCACCGGCAATATGTGACAAAGCCTACAGATCAGCCTTGGTTTGGCTTTCGTTGTAGAGAGGCTGCTACTGCTAAGTACAAAGCATGGCGAAGGTATAAGAGACATCCTACCACCTATAACAGGAACTTGCACAGGCAAGCCTGTAGGCATATGGGTGACGTTCAAAAGTTGGCCATTGGTAAATGGGAGGTGGACACTAAAAGAAAGCTAGCATCAGGTAGGGTAGGCTCCAAAACCTGGTGGTCCCTGGTCAAGGACAGACAAGGTTATCTGCCTGATGAACTCATTCCACCTCTAAATCGACAGGATGGGACCACCTCTACTAGTAGTCAAGAGAAGGAGGACCTCTTTGCTGAACACTTTGCTACCAAAATGCAATTTCCTGATCCAGCAAGGGACCCTCCTTGGCTAGCTGCAAGAACTGTGTCAAAACTGTCAGTGGTGACAGTAAGGCAGGAGGAGGTGCATTTCCTTCTTAAATCGCTTGACCAAGAAAAGGCTGTGGGCTCAGACAAGTTGAGCCCAAGATTGCTGAGATGATGTGCAGACCAGCTAGCAGCACCTCTAACTCACATCTTTCAGTACTGCCTAGTACAGTGTAAATGGCCCTCTCTATGGAAAGAGGCAAATGTAGTCCCTGTTCACAAAAAGAAGAGCAGAGCAGAAAGCAACTACAGACCAGTGTCACTCCTGTCAATCACTGGTAAGACCCTTGAGACAATAATCTCAAGACAAATGACAGAGTTTTTTGACTACCACTCACTACATTGTGAGTGGTAGTCAATATGGCTTCAGGAAAGGTTACTCTGCTGCTGATCTGTTGTTAAACCTCTCCAATAAGTGGCACCAGTCACTGCGCCAGCAATATCATTGGACATTCCTGGCGCTTTCGACCGGGTGTGGCACCAGGGCCTCTTAGCAAAACTTCAAGCACTGGGAATTGCAGGCTCTACGTTATGTCTACGGTAGATCTCTAAGTGTAGTTCTCAATGGAACAGAATCAGCAAGACATCCTATTGGAGCAAGTGTTCCACAAGGAAGCGTACTGGGACCACTGTTATGGAATGTCTACTTCAAAGACCTTCTTCATCTCATCCCAGAATCACATGCATATGCAGACGACTGTACACTGACATTCACTTATCCAAGAGAAGAAATGCCAGCTGCTCTAAGCTACATCAATCACCAGCTGAGAGCTATATCAGCTTGGGGAAATAGATGGCAAGTAACATTTGCACCCGAGAAAACGCAAATGATGATCGTCTCTAGGCACCATGATGGTAATGCTGGTGCAGTAGTAAGGATGAGTGGAAGGATGTTGGCACCTGGAGAAGAAGTTGATATCCTTGGGGTGAAATTTGACTCCAAACTAACCATGAAGAACCATGTAAATCTTGAAAACAAGGCAGCCAGGAAGCTTTCAGCGCTTCGCCGTATCTCGCATCTGCTTGACAGTAGGGGTTGCAAGATTCTGTACGAGGCACAAGTACGCTCACACCTTGAGTATGCTTCACTTTCTTGGTTTGCCTGCCCCCCTCTCATCTGCGACTGCTTGACAGAGTAGAGAACAGAGCAAGACGTCTCATTTCTCGCCTGGACCCATCCTGGATAGATCTGTCATTTCAGCAGAGCCTTCAACATAGGAGGGATGTGGGTGCCCTTACTGTTATGTACAAGGCCAATATTGGCAAAGTACCACACTTGGATCCACTTCGAGGACAGCGTGAAACAAGCTTTTATGTCACAAGACGGGCAGAAAGCAGCAGCTTCACTCTGGCTGTACCCTTCTCCAGAACATCACTCCATCTGAGATCATATGTACCCAGGATGACTCGAGTATGGAACACATTCGTACAGCATAATGATGTCAACGAGATAAAGTCAGTTGATCACATGAAAATGCTGGCCCACAGATGGCTCCAACTTCATCCTGTTCCCTACTTGTATGTCTCATAACAATAAAAATGCTTTCAAATGAGCTGATGTAGGTAACAGCTCTTAGCTTGTCAATAAAGTTAGGAATCCTTAACCTGTAAATAGCTTGTCAGTAATGCTAGGGATCCTTAACCTTGTCAAACCCTGCGTAAAAAAAAAAAATACCACTTCCAGGTCCATCACATTATTTTTCTGCTATACTGTATGATCAGAGTTTACAGTATACTCAGTTCTAGTTATTATCTCCTCCAGTTTTCCATAACGGAGTAGTTGGAATTTGTCTTCTTTGAACATCATATTGTTTTCCGTTGCCCACTGGAAAACTTGGTTTATATCTTCTTGGAGGTTAACCGCGTCCTCAATAGATGACAGCCTCATGCAGATCCTAGTATCATCCGCAGAGGATGATACGGTGCTGTGGGTTACATCGTGAATGGAATTAGGGATGGTTAGCGTACTCTGGAGAGATAGCAAATGGAAGAGATTGTATGTAAATATTTATTTTATGTAATAATAGCGAACAGCTATACCAAGTGCAGAACACGAGAGGCGGGGAGAAGAAGTTGAATGATAGCTCTAGGCCTTTCGTTTTGCAATCAACACGTCAGGAGCTTGCAATGTTACAGTAAAAGAGGAATTCCAAGCAAATACGTTCAGAGCAAGTGTGTTTATTAGCTCATGATGTGTTGATTGCAATACGAAAGGGCTACAGTTATCATTCAACTCCACCAGTTGATTGTTTGCCCCCGCGCGCACGTGCGCACACACACACACACACACACACACACACACACACACACACACACACACACACACACACACACACACACACACACACACACACACAATATAAAATATATATAATGTCGTACCGAATAGGTAAAATTGGTCAGATAGCAAGAACTCGTTTAAAATTAAGCCCTATCCAAAAAAATTTTTTGTACTTTTAAACATATATTTTTTTCAATTATGTTAATGTAAATATTAACAGTTTTGTACAAAAAAGAACCTTAGAAAACTTACCTTATTATAACAATCGTATTTTAACAATTTAGCCTCATCCAGTTAAATATATTTTAGATAAGTTTACAATAATTGAATAAACAAAGACAATGAAATATATTTTTTCATTAGGTTCAGAATGATTTTTGCGAAATTATTGCATACACAAATTTTCGCTTGCCTTATTCGGCAAGAAGAGCGTTGCTGTTTAAGCCAAAAATAGCAAGTTTTACCTATTCAGCACGACAGTCACATGGCTCCACCACTGACCAGGCGAGATAAATGAGTTTAAAAAAAACAGTAAAAACAAAACCAGCGGTTAGCGTCAACAGTAACAAACAACCATTGTGTACTGACTCTGATACTCTGTACACATGGGAACCCAACCCGCAGCAGGAAGACTCTGCCAGCCTGGCATAGAGTGAAGACGAGTACAACGAAGTTAGGTTAGGTTAGGTAAGGTTCGTCAGGAAACAGGACAAATGTTTCCTGACGCGGGTCTTAGTCAGATGATGACCCGCCTTTGGACAACGAAGTGTCAAGAGTCTTCATAATCAAAACATAGAGACAGAACTCGGAGAAAAAAAAAGCGACAGGATAGCGACAGGTAGTTTTATCTCCAGTGAAGAGATGAAAAACGACAATTTGCAAAACAATCCTTACTTGAACAATGTTCTGTCCTTTGTAGAGGTTTTGAGTGAAGTTCTAGAGAGAGGGAAACACCGTCCCAAGGAAGGGTTTTCTACAACGTGCTTCTCTCTGTGATAGGAGGGACGCCGTTTATACCCTGAGAGAAGCGATCACTTGACAAGGGGAACACAGGGTTCAATCAAGTGACAATGGGAGCACAGGGTTCAACCAAGTGACAAGGGGAACACAGGGCTCAACCAAGTGACAAGGGGAACACAGGGCTCAACCAAGTGACAAGGGGAACACAGGGTTCAACCAAGTGACAAGGGGAACACAGGGTTCAACCAAGTGACAAGGGGAACACAGGGCTCAACCAAGTGACAAGGGGAACACAGGGTTCAACCAAGTGACAAGGGGAACACAGGGCTCAACCAATTGACAAGGGAAACACAGGGTTCAACCAAGTGACAAAAGCAACACAGGGTTCAACCAAGTGACAAGGGGAACACAGAGTTCAACAAGTAATAACAGGAAGCCCAACTTTAGGAACAAAAGAGAATTAAAAATATTTACAAGACATGAAACACCGGAAAAAGTGACATTAGCAGAAGTGCAAATAAAACAGGAACGTTAAGGAGGCAAGAAAATAAAACGAAAAGAAGCTTAGGTTTAGAAAAAACTTAACCAAAGCATCTCGACGTCCACAGAAAATAAATATATGACAAAGAAACATGAAACAACAGTGTAAGCTTTTATAGTCAAGTTTAATTTAGTTTTTTCTAGCAAAAGCTGTCCTTGAGGGATACTGTATAGAGTTGATTGAAGTGTCTTTGTCGTCAACCTGTTGGCGCTCTATACCTCTTCAGGTATAGAAGGTTGCAAAGTATGCAAGAGAGTATCAAAATATTTACGTCAGAGAATGTGGAAGGGAAGGAAACTGGAAGCTGCGTACTATTAGCAAGTCTAGAAACAAGGTAGTAGAGAGGGAAACTATTAGAGATAAATGCAGTGGAATCCGATTTTATTACCTGGGGTCCTAAAAGAAGGTGTAGCGTTAAGAGTGGCAGGAAATTGGAACAGGCTGGAAACACATAGGGAAAGGTAAACGAAATATTTGCTGCTTTGAAACTTCGGAATATCAGGTAAAGTCGGCTAATGTAAAGATGGAAGCAGGATCAAAAGCCGAGCAGTCAACTTGGAAACTTATCTTGGTAACAGCAGACACAGTTTCTATCTGTCTGTCTGTCTCTCTCTCTCTCTCTCTCTCTCACACACACACACACACACACACACACACACACACACACACACACACACACACACACACACACACACACACACACACACACACACACATACACACACACACACACACACACACAAAAAAAAAAAAACACTAAAAGTTGAAAACTCAAGATGAGTCACAGGGACGTTGGCAGGCATTTCTTCAGTCATAGAGTTGTCAGGAGGTGGAACAATCTGGAGAGTGATGTAGTGGAGGCATGATCCATATCTGGCTTTAAGGAGAGGTACGGTAAAGCACTTGGAGCAGGGAGAGAGCGGACCTAATAGCGACCAGCGAAGAGGCAGGGCCTGAAGCTGCGACTAGGTCCCTTCAACCATAAATTGGCGAGTACACATTCAGAGGGAATAGTCAGAGGAGTCCTTGTTTGCAGACGATGTGAAACTAATGAGAATGGCATCAGAAGTAAACCAGGAAACACTACAAATGCATCTGGACAAGCTGCAGGATTGGTCTGACAGGTGTCTATTGCAATTTAACTCCAGCAAATGGTAAGTAATGAAAGCCTGAAAAGGCCCAAGACGACCGGATACAGTGTACAGGTCTGCAAACCTCCTTGGAAAATATGGACCTCGGGGTATGCGCAGCTATTAGCCTCTCTCCTGAGACTAGTAAACTTAAGGGTGGGTTTCAGGAACAGCAAGGGTGAAGACTGAAGGAATGCATACTGTCTGGGTAGAATATTTAAAGAGACATGAATAATTTATTTTAGGTATGATATACCATACCTGAAACTTGGGTAAGGATCAGGGAAGAGATTTATTTGGCAGGAAACTGTTAGGTTTTTCAAGGCAAAATAACCAAGTAATTCAAGGAGATTTAATTTAAGTCAAACTAATTGGAGTTCCTTGATTGGGTATCTTAAAGTCAAACGACTTCCTATAGTTAATTCAGGATTGTTACTTATAAAAATTGCTTGTACACAATCGTAAAGAAATTATACCTAAATATCAGTTAATGTCAATAATAATAATAATAACAATAATAATAATAATAATAATCTTCATATCTTCAAGTACATGGTACAACTTATACAGACCACAGCTGACAACAGTGACATACTATATAGAAAGCCTCTGGTTATGGAGAGCATTTCGAGCAACTTAGGTTAATCTTGTCCCCCAGGATGCGACCCACACAAGTCGGTAAACGCCTATTTACGAACTTGCTGCTAGGTGAACATGGACAGCAGGTGTAAGGAAACACACCCAATATCTGCACCCGTACCGGGATTGAACCTCAGGTGCTCATTGTGTGAACCGAGGGCGCTACCAACCGAGCTACGTGAAATATATCTTAGTATCAGTTTGTGAGGCTGTGCACCTACATGTCTGTCACTGCCAGACTTAAGTGTACAATCTGTTCTGGTCAGCATTAAAGTTTCCAGCGTTTTTAAGTGACTTTATTTCTCCCTAAGAGGTTTTAAAATATTTTACATTCATAAATGCACTTCACTCGTTCAACAAATATTTTATGCTTGTGTCGACGAAGGAGGGTTGGGCAGTGCAGGAAGATAAGGATGGAGAGGGGAAAAATGTAGGAGTAGGTAGGAGAGGGGAAAGATTGCAAACACGAAGGAAAGAGAGTTGAAAGATGGAAAAATGAGTGGAATGAGAAATTAAAGAGAGAGAGAGAGGTGGGGGGAAGGGAATGAGTAGTGGAAGATACGAGAGTAGGAGGAGGTGAGGAAGAATGAGGAAATTATTTTCTTTGAAATTATTTGAGTAAACAAATTTTTAGTGCGAGGTTTTCTGGCGCAGTATACCGTAAAAATCTTCGTTGATAACATAAATAAAACGAATCTTGTTTGCTATCTGTGTGGAATACTGTGCAGGAGGAAAAAAAAGGAAAAACCCACTGCAAAGCTGTAAAGTCTATATTTTAATGGCATGTGTATTGTTTCTGCCTTTTTCTATTTAGAGAATGTCAATAGAATGCTTTATTTTCACGGAAGATAATTTAAAAACAGGGTCTTGGAATTGAATTGAAACCAGTAATGTTGTGGTAAGAAAATTCTAAATGTAACGTAACCTTTACTAGCACTACGTTTCGCCCACAAAGAGGCTTTATCAAATAGAAAACATAAAAACTATATATCTAAATTAGTACTGTGGGAGACTGAGGTGAATGATCAGGAAGTGGAGAATATGTAGCACTGTAAACCTACTGGCTAACTCTTGAAGTATTCGTTAAAAAACCACTCTTACACAGCACTGCTAGAACCCAAATATTGAAGACTTATGTAACCCAGTCATCCCTGCTAGAACCCAAATATTGAAGACTTATGTAACCCAGTCATCCCTGCTAGAACCCAAATATTGAAGACTCATCTAACCCAGTCATCCCTGCTAGAACCCAAATATTGAAGACTTATGTAACCCAGTCATCCCTGCTAGAGCCCAAATATTGAAGACTTATGTAACCCAGTCATCCCTGCTAGAACCCAAATATTGAAGACTCATCTAACCCAGTCATCCCTGCTAGAACCCAAATATTGAAGACTCGTCTAACCCAGTCATCCCTGCTAGAACCCAAATATTGAAGACTTATGTAACCCAGTTATCCCTGCTAGAACCCAAATATTGAAGACTTATGTAACCCAGTCATCCCTGCTAGAACCAAATATTGAAGACTTATGTAACCCAGTCATCCCTGCTAGAACCCAAATATTGAAGACTTATGTAACCCAGTCATCCCTGCTAGAACCCAAATATTGAAGACTTATGTAACCCAGTCATCCCTGCTAGAACCCAAATATTGAAGACTCGTCTAACCCAGTCATCCCTGCTAGAACCCAAATATTGAAGACTCGTCTAACCCAGTCATCCCTGCTAGAACCCAAATATTGAAGACTCATCTAACCCAGTCATCCCTGCTAGAACCCAAATATTGAAGACTCGTCTAACCCAGTCATCCCTGCTAGAACCCAAATATTGAAGACTCGTCTAACCCAGTCATCTCTGCTAGAACCCAAATATTGAAGACTCGTCTAACCCAGTCATCCCTGCTAGAACCCAGATATTGAAGACTTATCTAACCCAGTCATCCCTGCTAGAAACCAAATATTGAAGACTCATCTAACCCAGTTATCCCTGCTAGAACCCGAATATTGAAGACTCGTCTAACCCAGTCATCCCTCCTAGAACCCGAATATTGAAGACTCGTCTAACCCAGTCATCCCTGCTAGAACCCAAATATTGAAGATTCGTCTAACCCAGTCATCCCTGCTAGAACCCAAATATTGAAGACTCATCTAACCCAGTCATCCCTGCTAGAACCCAAATATTGAAGACTCATCTAACCCAGTCATCCCTGCTAGAACCCAAATATTGAAGACTCGTCTAACCCAGTCATCCCTGCTAGAACCCGAATATTGAAGACTCGTCTAACCCAGTCATCCCTGCTAGAACCCAAATATTGAAGACTCGTCTAACCCAGTCATCCCTGCTAGAACCCAAATATTGAAGACTCATCTAACCCAGTCATCCCTGCTAGAACCCAAATATTGAAGACTCGTCTAACCCAGTCATCCCTGCTAGAACCCGAATATTGAAGACTTGTCTAACCCAGTCATCTCTGCTAGAACCCGAATAATGAAGACTCATCTAACCCAATCATCCCTGCTAGAACCCAAATATTGAAGACTCATCTAACCCAATCATCCCTGCTAGAACCCAAATATTGAAGACTCATCTAACCCAGTCATCCTAGTCTCTCCCATCCCTTGTAAAGGCCAACATTTATGCAGTTGTAATAACCACCAAAACTAGCAGCAAAGACATCACATGATAATCCACTGACTAATTTAAAGGAAATACCTTTTTGGGGATAAACTTGGAAGATGGAAGAGAGTAAGAGTAGACTTAGAAGATTGTCAATAGGAGGAGAACCAGAGCTTAACCAAACTGCTGGGAGATCATCCAGTTGTGCAGGACTTAGGTATCTTTATTACTGAAACATTTTGCGTAGCGGATTTTTTCAGTCGAATGCAGTTGATTAACACACTGGAGACAGAAGAACCGGTGAGGTAATTATGAGATTATCAGTCCTTCAGCCACATGGAATGTGATACTAATACTGGACATAAAAATGGAATGTGATACTAATACTGAACATAAAAATGGAATGTGATACTAATACTGAACATAAAAATGGAATGTGATAATAATATTGAACATAAAAATGGAATGTGGTACTAATACTGAACATAAAAATGGAATGTGATACTAATATTGAACATAAAAATGGAATGTGGTACTAATACTGAACATAAAAATGGAATGTGATACTAATATTGAACATAAAAATGGAATGTGGTACTAATACTGAACATAAAAATGGAATGTGGTACTAATACTGAACATAAAAATGGAATGTGATACTAATATTGAACATAAAAATGGAATGTGATACTAATACTGAACATAAAAATGGAATGTGGTACTAATACTGAACATAAAAATGGAATGTGATACTAATACTGAACATAAAAATGGAATGTGATACTAATATTGAACATAAAAACGGAATGTGGTACTAATACTGAACATAAAAATGGAATGTGATACTAATGCTGAACATAAAAATGGAATGTGATACTAATACTGGACATAAAAATGGAATGTGGTACTAATACTGAACATAAAAATGGAATGTGGTACTAATACTGAACATAAAAAATGGAACAATTACGTGTTGGATTTCTGGAGTTTAGAAAAAAAAATTTAGGATTTTTTTTAAATGAAAAAACTATGTCTTTACGAAGTATTTTTTTTTATTTTAGTGTTGCTGTATTATTTTCTTTATCTCAATTTAACGAGCTCCAGCTGTGTCTGCACAAATTGTTCTCTTGTTATAAGTTCGTTATCTTTGGTTATGCAAGTTCCAGCGTTGTGATACTGAAGGTTTCCTGCAGCTTGAAAATAAATTGTTTGTTTTTGGTTAGGTTGTGATGATTGTTAGGTTGTGATGATTGTTAGGCTGTCATGATTGTTAGGTTGTCATGATTGTTAGGTTGTGATGATTGTTAGGTTGTGATGATTGTTAGGTTGTGATGATTGTTAGGCTGTCATGATTGTTAGGTTGTCATGATTGTTAGGTTGTGATGATTGTTAGGTTGTGATGATTGTTAGGTTGTGATTGTTAGGCTGTCATGATTGTTAGGTTGTGATTGTTAGGCTGTCATGATTGTTAGGTTGTGATGATTGTTAGGCTGTCATGATTGTTAGGTTGTCATGATAGGTTGTGATGATTGTTAGGTTGTGATTGTTAGGCTGTCATGATTGTTGGGTTGTGATGATTGTTAGGCTGTCATGATTGTTAGGTTGTGATGATTGTTAGGTGATGATTGTTAAGCTGATCATGATTGTTAGGCTGTCATGATTGTTAGATTGTGATGATTGTTGGGTTGTCATGATAGGTTGTCATGATTGTTAGGCTGTCATGATTGTTAGGTTGTCATGATTGTTAGGCTGTCATGATTGTTAGGTTGTCCTGATTGTAAGGTTGTCATGTTTGTTGGGTTGTGATTGTTAAATTGTCATGATTGTTAGGTTGTCATGATTGTTAGGTTGTCATGATTGTTAGGCTGTCCTGATTGTTAGGTTGTCCTGATTGTTAGGTTGTCATGATTGTTAGGTTGTCATGATTGTTAGGTTGTCCTGATTGTTAGGTTGTCATGATTGTTAGGCTGTCCTGATTGTTAGGTTGTCATGATTGTTAGGCTGTCCTCATTGTTAGGTTGTCCTGATTGTTAGGCTGTCCTGATTGTTAGGTTGTCATGATTGTTAGGTTGTCATGATTGTTAGGCTGTCCTGATTGTTAGGTTGTCCTGATTGTTAGGTTGTCATGTTTGTTGCGTTGTGATTGTTAAATTGTCATGATTGTTAGGCTGTCATGATTGTTTGGTTGTCATGATTGTTAGGTTGTCATGATTGTTAGGCTGTCATGATTGTTAGGCTGTCGTGATTGTTAGGCTGTCATGATTGTTAAGTTGTCATGATTGTTAGGCTGTCCTGATTGTTAGGTTGTCCTGATTGTAAGGTTGTCATGTTTGTTGGGTTGTGATTGTTAAATTGTCATGATTGTTAGGCTGTCATGATTGTTAGGCTGTCATTATTGTTAGGTTGTCATGATTGTTAGGCTGTCATGATTGTTAGGCTGCCATGATTGTTAAGTTGTCATGATTGTTAGGCTGTCATGATTGTTAGGTTGTCCTGATTGTTAGGCTGTCATGATTGTTAGGTTGTGATGATTGTTAGGTGATGATTGTTAAGCTGATCATGATTGTTAGGCTGTCATGATTGTTAGATTGTGATGATTGTTGGGTTGTCATGATAGGTTGTCATGATTGTTAGGCTGTCATGATTGTTAGGTTGTCATGATTGTTAGGCTGTCATGATTGTTAGGTTGTCCTGATTGTAAGGTGTCATGTTTGTTGGGTTGTGATTGTTAAATTGTCATGATTTGTTAGGTTGTCATGATTGTTAGGTTGTCATGATTGTTAGGCTGTCCTGATTGTTAGGTTGTCCTGATTGTTAGGTTGTCATGATTGTTAGGTTGTCATGATTGTTAGGTTGTCCTGATTGTTAGGTTGTCATGATTGTTAGGCTGTCCTGATTGTTAGGTTGTCATGATTGTTAGGCTGTCCTCATTGTTAGGTTGTCCTGATTGTTAGGCTGTCCTGATTGTTAGGTTGTCATGATTGTTAGGTTGTCATGATTGTTAGGCTGTCCTGATTGTTAGGTTGTCCTGATTGTTAGGTTGTCATGTTTGTTGCGTTGTGATAAATTGTCATGATTGTTAGGCTGTCATGATTGTTTGGTTGTCATGATTGTTAGGCTGTCATGATTGTTAGGCTGTCGTGATTGTTAGGCTGTCATGATTAAGTTGTCATGATTGTTAGGCTGTCCTGATTGTTAGGTTGTCCTGATTGTAAGGTTGTCATGTTTGTTGGGTTGTGATTGTTAAATTGTCATGATTGTTAGGCTGTCATGATTGTTAGGCTGTCATTATTGTTAGGTTGTCATGATTGTTAGGCTGTCATGATTGTTAGGCTGCCATGATTGTTAAGTTGTCATGATTGTTAGGCTGTCATGATTGTTAGGTTGTCCTGATTGTTAGGCTGTCATGATTGTTAGGTTGTCATGATTGTTGTCATGATTGTTAGGTTGTCATGATTAGTTAGGTTGTCATGATAGGTTGTCATGATTGTTAGGTTGTCATGATTGTTAGGCTGTCATGATTGTTAGGCTGCCATGATTGTTAAGCTGTCATGATTGTTAGGTTGTCATGATTGTTAGGTTGTCATGATTGTTAAGTTGTCATGATTGTTAGGTTGTCATGATTGTTAAGTTGTCATGATTGTTAGGTTGTCATGTACCTCATGATTGTTAAAATGTTAAATAACTTTTACGTATTACGTATTAAACTGAATTATTCAGTTTTGGTATTAAATATTTATGTTATGGAGGATTCTGGGTAAATTTGATACTCAAACACAGTTGTTGACACTCTAAATTAAAGTTCTCTTTATCAATGTATTTGTACAAGGAAGTATGTTGTACTAAGGGAGATCAAGTTGAGACATGGTCTGGATAGTGTGACTAACGCAGGAAAAACAAGTATTTATAAAGAGAGATGACTGGGCGGAGACTCGAACCATGGTCCTTAGAGGTAGCAGGTTCAGAGCTGTAACTCTGATCTACTTCGCGTACATCCGGAAGTTTTCACAGCACATCTGTGATATGTCTACATCAGAAGGCCAACAGTTGTAACCCAACTGTTGCTTCCAACAGCCCCATAAGCTGCCATAATGTACCTGTTTTCATGCCTCTCAAAGGCACATAGTTAATCAACTTAAATCATACTGAATGACTGTCATTAAACAGATGTTGAAAATGATACATAATAAAGACAAGTTGATGATTAGGACACATGTGCAACAGTTGGGTACCTTTATTGTTGAAACGTTTCGCCTACACAGTAGACTTCTTAAGTCAAATACAGAGGCGAATGTATTGTAGACGGGAGTAGTGGTGAGGTAAAGATGTAATCAGTCCATCAACCTTAAAGATGGTAAATAGGTTACACTCAACAAAGGGTTAGTGATCCTCGGATAGTCGATTGGCTATAAATCCCCTTAACCAAGCAACTCATGACAGCTAGTGAATAACGTAACACAGACAAGTAAACCATGACGATTATACACAGAAACCACTATTTTGATTCAGAGAAAAATGTTGCCCAAAGCTTTTTCTGTTTAGGTGTGTCACTGTCCACATGCGTCTGGCAGCGCTGTGTTTGGGGAAGCCCAGGCAACGTTGAGATCTTAACGCTTGGTGCTAAGGAAATCTTATGTAGTATTGCCAGCTGTTGGATTTGCTTTACACAGTGTGTGTACTCACCTAATTGTAGTTGTAGATCGGTCTTCTTCCTCAGACCGAACCTAATTACCCCCCATTCTCCCCTCCCCTATCCCATCCTCCCCATCCTCCCCTTTTTCCATTCCTCCTCCTCCTTCCCACCCCTCCCTTTTGCCCTTCCTCTTTTTGGCCTTTGGGATTTCTCCCACAGGCACGCTAGTTCCTAGGTAGGGGAAAGGACACCGGGGTCCATCCCATTCCGTTGAGGTTCTTGGCGGTGGCGTAGTTTGCCGTGGAATCTGGATCGCCTGGGGATGTCCCGATCCCTCTCCGGTATCCCGGAGTAGCTTTGGGTGTCTTTCGGGCGACGGGTGTATCTCTGGAAGCCACCTTTCAGATTCCGGGGGTGGTGGCCGAAGGAGGTATGCTTTGTGGCGGATATCCGGCCACCCTCTCTTTTGTCCACCGAGGTAGCTCGGCAGATGTGAGGATGCTATCCCGGATTGCTGGTTTACTGGCATGAAGGGTAGGGTATGGCACGGGTTCCATGCTGCATCTGCGCTACTAGCGGTGCTGAGGTCCTCTTGGGCGCGGAGGGAGATTTCCGGCCCTTTCATTCCTCCTGGGAACTATTCCTCCCTGCTCCCCCCTTTTTTTTCTTCTTTTTTTATTTTGCTTTTCTTTTCTTCTTTCTTTTTTTTCTTAAAAACAAAAAGCAAAGGAGTAACCTAACCATGGAGAACCCAATCCATGAACCCACTACCCCCGGGCCCCTTCTTGATACCGCACCCCATTCTGACTCTGCCTTGTGTTTAGACCACTCTTCGGACACTCCTGATGCCCCTGTACCTCTTGCTGGTGCTGTTTCCTCACCTGCTTCAGGTACCGGGGCTTCGACTGACTCCTTCGATTTGTCTGAACTCCGCTCTCCTTTGACTATGCTTCCGGCTTCTCCCTCTACGGTACGGCAATTTTCGAATCACCCGCCCATTTCACGCCGGACCAACTCCGGTCCTACTTAAAACCGACTTCTTCTTCTGCCTACCTTTCTGACCATAGTATTGGCAAAGCGCTCCTGCGTCATGTTGGTAGAGATATTTCATTTCATGCTCTCAACAGCGGTACGCGCATCGTCACTGTCCAGAATGCTACCCAAGCTCATGATCTTTCTCTCCTTTCGAATATCGATACTACTCCTATCACTATTGAAAAACATCTTTCTCTCAATTCTTGTAGTGGTACTGTCATTCTGCCCCATACCATAGTCCAACAGAATTTCCAGTCATGTGGCAATGACATTCTTGAACAGCTGGAACTCCAGGATCTCCCAATCCTCAAAGTAGACACTTCTGTCCTTCCTGCCCGGGGGCGGAGACGTTACCCTTGCAATGTGGCTCGTTTAACTTTTGACAGCCGAGAACTCCCGTCCTCTGTATATGTCGCGGGACATCGGTTACAAGTTCGAAAGGTGATACCTACACCGCAACAATGTAGAAATTGCTGGCGTTTTGGCCACCCAGCGAAATATTGCAGATCTATGGCCGAATGCCCAGTCTGTGGTGCCGACGACCATTCTAATACATCTTGCAGTCAACCTCCATCTTGCCTTAATTGTAATGAAGCTCACCCTTCGTACTCCCGCCGTTGCCAGGTCTACTTAAATGAACGTGAAATCCGTTGCCTCAAAGAGGCAGAAGGTCTCCCTTATGCTATGGCAGTTACTCATCTCCGCCTCCAAGGGAGACTACCCCGTGTTTCTTATTCTCGTGTTTCCAAACATCCCCCCACTTCTGGGGTCCCATCTTCTGCAGCCTCCTCTGTTGTTACCCCTCCCATAGCCACTCCGGCATCTAATCCTTTTGCTGTCCTTGGCTCTGACGTCCCGACTACAACTCAGTCTGTTCTCACATCTTCGCGTCCTTCCTCACAAGCCCCAGTATCGACAAGATCTCGTACGACACCTAATACCAATCGCCCCTCTACTTCTCAGAAGTCCAAAATATCCACATTGCTCAAATCTTCTTTGCCCCTTCCTTCCCTTCTTCCACCTCCACACTTTACCTTTCCAGTCTCTGTACCTAGTTATTCCCCTCTCTCTGGCTCTATTACAAGTGTGGAGATTCACCCTCCTCCTCGTACTATGCCTTCCACCCCCGTCCCTCCCAAGTTTCTCCCTCTTCTGCCACCTCCCAGGTTTCTGCCTCTTCTGTCCCCCCCACACTTCATCTCCAGTCCCTTACACTCTTCCCTCCCCCTCTACTTTGGTACAGTCCATTACTGTCCCAATCTTTACTCACCCTCCTCCTTCTATCTCCAATATGGTCTCCCATACATCTTTGAATTCAGAAACACTTGAAGCCATTTCAGAATATATTGCAGAGACTAAACCTTCAATGGACACTGATTCACTTCCTGTTCCTTCTCTTCCCTCTCCTCCATCTTCACAACCCCATTCTTCGCAACGCTCCGTTCCTTCGCTGCTTGAACATCTTCCAATGCCACCACACGTTGACTTTTCTAACCCCTCTAGTCCGTAGGTGCCTTTACCTACAGATTCCTGGTATTTTCTTCATCGCCAATCATGGCCTATTTACAGTGGAATATCCAAGGCCTCAGGGGTAATCGGGGTGAGCTTCAGATGTTGCTTTCCAGGTTTTCCCCTGTTGGTGCTTGCTTACAAGAAAGAAAATTACACTCGGCTGTTTTCCAACCTATCTCAGGATATAATTTATTGTATTCTTCGGATCCTTTCTCAGATGGGACCTTTAATGAAAGTGCCCTTCTTCTACGCAATGATATTCCGTACTGTCAACTATTTGTCCATACCTCGCTGCATTACACTGCAGCCCGTATCCACTTGAATAAGTGGTTTACAATATGTTCTTTATATCTCTCTCTCCTTCTCGAGCATTTTCTATCCCAGACTTTGCCTTTCTTGTTTCATCCTTACCACCACCACTTCTGTTACTTGGTGATTTTAATGCCCACCATTTCCTCTGGGGGGGGGTCTCATTGTGACTCACGTGGCATTCAGTTGGAGGCTTTTCTCGCCTCTCACCCCCTCCATGTTTTAAATACGGGTACTCCCACCCATTTTGATCCTCGTACTCATACTCTCTCTTGCATCGATCTATCAGTCTGCTCTTCCTCCACTGCACAAGACTTCACCTGGTCTGTTCTACCGGACTTACATGACAGTGATCATTTTCCAATCATTCTTACTTCTCCTTCCTATTCACCACCTTTCCGTAGCCCTCGCTGGCAATTTGATCGGGCAAATTGGGATCTTTACTCACACCTCACTGCTTTTAGTGAAGTTCCTTCTTCATCCTCCATTGATGAGCTCCTACACATCTTCTCGACGTCAGTTTATACCGCAGCTTCTCATTCTATACCCCAAACCTCAGGCAGGCATTCAAAGAAGTGCGTGCCTTGGTGGTCTCCTGCTTGTGCTCGTGCAGTACGTTTGAAACGTGCTGCATGGGGCAGGTACCGGTACAATAGAACCACTGAGAGACTTCTTGATTTTAAGCAGAAGCGTGCGATCGCTCCCCGTGTCATCCGTGAAGCTAAACGCACTTGTTGGCGAGACTATGTTTCCACCATCACCTCTGCTTCTTCTATGAGTGCAGTCTGGAAAAAAGTGAGGAAACTGAGTGGTAAATACTTTCCTGACCCGGATCCTGTTCTACGGGTCGCTGGTGTTGATGTAGCAAACCCTCTCGACGTTGCCATTGAACTTGGCACACATCTGGTCCGTATTTCCCGAGGGCTCCATCTATGCCCCTCGTTTCTTTCCTCAAAGTCTACCAGAGAGTTAGTACCCTTGGACTTTTCTTCTCTCAGAGAAGAACAGTATAATGTGTCTTTTACACTTCAAGAACTAGAGGCAACGCTCTCAGCTTGCCGATCATCGGCAGCTGGGCCTAACGACATTCATATTCGTATGTTACAACATTTACATCGGTCAGCCCTTGTAGTCCTCTTACACCTCTTCAATATTATTTGGGCACAAGGAGTTCTTCCCCAGCTGTGGAAATCTGTCATTGTTCTCCCTTTCCGCAAACCGGGTACTACAGGACATGATGCCTCCCACTATCGTCCCATCGCTCTTACTAGTGCAGTTTGCAAAGTGATGGAACGTCTCGTAAATCGACGTTTAATGTGGTATTTAGAGACACACAACAGTCTCTCCGCTAGTCAATATGGCTTTCGTAAGGGTCGTTCTACCATAGACCCCTTACTACGCTTGGATACGTATGTTCGTAATGCCTTTGCGAATAATCACTCAGTTATTGCCATATTTTTTGACCTTGAGAAGGCATATGACACAACTTGGAGGTATAATATTTTGGCCCAGGCCCATTCCTTAGGCCTCCGAGGCAATCTACCATCCTTCCTTAAGAACTTTTTAACTGAGAGACATTTCCGTGTTCGAGTCAATAATGTTCTTTCCCCGGACTTCGTCCAAGCTGAAGGTGTCCCTCAGGGATGTGTTCTAAGCACAACACTTTTTCTCCTTGCTATAAATGATTTGGCCTCTGTTCTTCCACCCAATATTTGGTCATCACTCTATGTTGATGACTTCGCTATTGCTTGTGCAGGCGCTGACTGTCATCTTATTGCAGTTTCTCTCCAGCATGCGGTCGATCGTATTTCCACTTGGGCCACCACGCATGGGTTTAAATTTTCAAGTACCAAAACTCACAAAATTATTTTCACTAGACGCTCTGTTATCTCCGATCATCCTTTGTATCTCTATGGCTCCCGTATCCCCGAACGTAATACAGTCAGGTTTCTAGGCCTTCTCTTTGACCGTAGGTTATCCTGGAAACCTCACATTACCTCTCTGAAGGCAACTTGTCACAGCCGGCTAAACCTTCTTAAAACCCTTGCTCATCTTTCCTGGGGAGCTGATCGTCGAACTCTGCTTCGCCTACATTCAGCCCTCGTTTTATCGAAACTCGATTATGGTGACCAGATTTATTCCGCGGCCTCTCCTGCTACTCTCTCTAGCCTTAACTCTATCCATCACCAAGGATTACGTTTGTGCCTTGGTGCTTTTCGCTCTTCCCCTGTTGAGAGCCTCTATACAGAAGCGAATGATCCATCCTTGTCTGATCGCCGTGATGCCCATTGTTGCGGCCCCTGCCAAACTAGCGGTTAAATAGTTAACCTGCCGGCCGGCAGTACCACTGGGTGCGTCATCAAACCCAATGTGGGGGCTGCTGAGCCGGCCTTAGAGCAGTAAGAGCCTGAGTGCCTCACGGTACACACCTAAGCAGTAGGTACCTGACCACCGAAGGGTACACGTCTACTGGCTTTAGTAACAGTATGTACCAGAGCGCCTCGCTGTACACACCTAAGCAGTAGGTACCTGACCACCGAAGGGTACACGTCTACTGGCTTTAGAAATATTATGTACCTGAGCGCCTCGCTGTACACACCTAAGCAGTAGGTACCTGACCACCGAAGGGTACACGTCTACTGGCTTTAGTAACAGTATGTACCAGAGCGCCTCGCTGTACACACCTAAGCAGTAGGTACCTGACCACCGAAGGGTACACGTCTACTGGCTTTAGTAACAGTATGTACCAGAGCGCCTCGCTGTACACACCTAAGCAGTAGGTACCTGACCACCGAAGGGTACACGTCTACTGGCTTTAGTAACAGTATGTACCAGAGCGCCTCGCTGTACACACCTAAGCAGTAGGTACCTGACCACCGAAGGGTACACGTCTACTGGCTTTAGTAACAGTATGTACCAGAGCGCCTCGCTGTACACACCTAAGCAGTAGGTACCTGACCACCGAAGGGTACACGTCTACTGGCTTTAGAAATATTATGTACCTGAGCGCCTCGCTGTACACACCTAAGCAGTAGGTACCTGACCACCGAAGGGTACACGTCTACTGGCTTCAACATTAAGTACCTGAACTCCTCAGGGTACACGTCTATGCAGTAGGTACCTGACCACCGAATCGTACCTATCTACTGGCGTTAGAAGAACCGCTCACCGCAGCTCACTGAGTCTGTTGGCCTCAGTTACTTGACGGCCGCATTCAGTGAGCTTGCAGCATGGTGTTCGGCTAGCGGTGTGTCAACCGCCTTTGGAGAGGATTTACTGGACTACCGGTGATGTCTGTGGACTCACCGTCTACGTTGATCAACTGTGGGCCGGAGTCGTCAGATGCTGTTTAGTGGGACATTACATGAAGAAAAGGTTGGAGTGTTACACTGAACTGGGCCAGGACCGTAGTGTGACACTGAGGGACGTACGATGGAGTGGAACACTGAGATATGCACAGGACCGTAGTGGAACACTGAGATGAAAAGGGTGTCGTGGGACACTGAAGATGGCCTGGTTGTAGTGTACACTGAACAGTGTCGTGTGACTGACTTCGTGTCGTGAGAGGCAGTTGATTGTAATTTATTATTATAAAAATGTTATTTATAATTTATTGTTTTAGCATAGAGATATATATATATAGTGACAGTAGTGTCAAGAGTTGTACCCTGTGTAGGGTTATTAATTATATTTTAGTAAAATGCTGATTATAATTTATTATAGTAACATGTACATATTATTATTATATCATAGTTCAAATACCTCTAGACCAAAGATAGTTGATTTTTATATATTAAAGATTAATTTATATTAATGTGTGTATTTATGTATCCCGAACTCTTTATTACAAAAGGAGTAAATCTTAATACCATCGTCTTTTAAAAATTACTTTTTTTGTAATACCCATTGCCTTCGCTACTATGTACGCTCTCACGATCTACACAATCCTTCCATTTATAGAATGGTCACCGATATTAGTAGACATTCTTTATTCGTTCGCCGCCCCTGTTTGCTCCGTCCCTTTTCTCTTCGCCTACATTCACTCTTGTCTTCCCTTCAGTTACCACCTTTATATGTTCATGTAGCATCTCACTTCCCCCCCCCCCTGGGAAGTTCCAGCTGTTCGGGTCTGTTCTTTCTCACTCCCTTGCTCGAAAGCTCAACTGCCTACGGTGGCTTCCCGCTCTCTTTTTCTTGATCACTTCCACTCCCATTCTCATGCCACCGCTGTGTACACAGATGGCTCTAAGTCTTCAGACGGCGTCGGATTCGCAGCAGTGTTTCCGGACAGCGTCGTGCGGGGGCATTTACTATCTTCAGCTAGCATTTTTACTGCTGAACTGTATGCCATTCTTGCAGCACTTATTCGTATCGCATCTATGCCTGTGTCATCATTTGTAGTAGTCTCAGACTCCCTTAGTGCTCTACAGGCTATACGAAAATTTGATACATCTCATCCCCTATTTCTCCGTATCCAACTTTGGCTACGCCGTATCTCTACGAAGCATAAAGATATTATTTTTTGTTGGGTCCCTGGTCATGTTGACGTACAGGGCAATGAACAGGCAGACACTGCTGCGCGGTCAGCAGTACATGACCTACCAATTTCCTATAGAGGTGTTCCATTTCTGGACTATTTTGCTACAATAGCTGCCCACCTTCGCGCCCGTTGGCAACAACGTTGGTCAACTCTGCTTGGTAACAAACTTCATTCTATTAAACCGAGCATAGGTTACTGGCCGTCTTCTTGTCATCAGTGCCGTGGTTGGGAGACCACTCTCTCCCGTCTTCGCATTGGCCACACTCGTCTTACTCATGGGTATCTCATGTAGAGGCACCCTGTACCTCTCTGTGAGCAGTGTCAAGTTCCAGTATCGATTAGCCACATTCTGTTAGACTGCCCTCTCTATCAACGAGCACGCAGAATTTACCTCCAACGCCGTCTTCGTTCTACTACTCTCTCTTTACCTTCCCTTCTTGCTGATGGACCCTCCTTTAATCCTGACTCTCTCATTGACTTCTTGACAACGACTGATTTACTCCACAAACTCTGATGATGATACCTTACGCACTCCCCTCAGCCCTTTCTAGCTCAGTCTCTTGCTGCCCTTTACCCTTTCACCATCCACTGCTCCGCTGTTATCCGTAACCCATTACTCATCCACCTCCCTTTTGCCACCTGATGCCCTCGCTTCCTTCCTGCCCTGCAGCGCTGTATAGCCCTTGTGGCTTAGCGCTTCTTTTTGATTATAATAATAATGTAGTTGTAAAGGTCGAACCATAGCTCTTGGCCCCGTCTCTTTACTGGTCGCTATTAGGTCCACTCTCTCCCTACCCCATGAGCTTTATCATGTGATTGTGTGTGTGTGTGTGTGTGTCTTCAGCAGGTGGTTCACTTACTAACTAGCTCACAACTTGTCCAATACCCCTGCCAAGCTACCCAAGTTTTAGACTCTATAACCCCACCCGGTAGATCATCAGGTGCAGCATTCTCCACCTGACCTCAACATTCTGAACTTGACTATAAATACTCACGTACCTTCCACCCCAGATAGATCTGTTTGTGACTTGAAAAAGCGCACTGTGTGGGCGAAACGTTGTCAATAAAGGATCACATTAAACTTCATATGTGTTTGTTTCCAGGTGGTTCTCCTCGCTAATCAGCTGTGTGTGTGTGCCTCCGGCAGGTGGCTCACCTCACTAGTCAGCTGTATATATGTATGTCTTTGGCAGGTGGCCGTATGTGTATGCCTCTAGCAGGTGGTTAACCTCCACTATCCAGCTCTCTCAGGCAAGTGGTTCACCTCGCTAATTAGTTGTACGTGCGTCTCCGACAGGTGAGGCTCACCTTTCTTACCGACTGTATGCGTCTCAGGCAGGTGGTTCAACACCACTATTGGTATGTCCAGCAAGTGATGCCCCTATGTGTGCCTCTGGCATGTGGTTCATCTCACTAACCTGTGTCTCCTGCAGGTGGTTCATGCTGAGGGCAGCGATGAGTGGACGCTAGTGGTCCGCTACTCCCAGCTGAGGGACGCGGGAGTATACGAGTGCCAGATCAACACTGAACCTAAACTCTCCCGTCACGTCAAGCTCCGAGTCCACGGTAAGGTTCTCGGTACACTAAACCCCATGTAAACACAGGGAGTCTTTACATTTTAAATCCCTGAGCTCAGGGTTCACACCTCGCCTTGCCAAGGCTACAAGCAGGTCCAGAGTTCAATACTGTATTATTAAGACTATCATTGCTAAAGGTGTGCCTCTGTACCTGGAGTTTTCCTGGAGAGGGTTTCGGGGGTCAACGCCTCCGCGGCCCGGTTGGAGACCAGAATATGATTTTTAAAGAAATTACTAAAATGGTTACCTGTGGCCCTTTAATTTTCGCAGGAAAACTCCCTTAATATTCCTCCATCTCTCTTAATTTTTACTCTCTTGTTTTTGCTACTGTGGTTAAAAATATGTAAGGGAAACACCTGTAAGGCATATGTTATTTCTTAACTAAATTATACGTGGTTTAAACTCATTAAAAGTATACGAGAAAGATAATCCGATATGATTATTGAATTATTGTATATAATAAGAATTATTAGGCAAAACCTCGAGGACAGAGAGAACTCATCTGTGAGTGAAGTGTATAATGATATGTAGGTTGAGATTCAGTGAAGATGTGATTGCAGTAGTTATGGTGGTGACTACAGTGGCTATGGTGATTGCAGTGGCTATGGTGGTGATTGCAAAGGTTTTATGGTGGTAATTGCAGCGGTTATGGTGGTGATTGCAGTGATTTTATGGTGGTTGCAGTGGTTTTACGGTGGTGATTGCAGTTATGGTGGTGATTGCAGTGGCTATTGTGATTACAGTGGTTATGGTGGTGCACTAGAACTACCTTCCTGGCTGCACTAGAACTACCTTCCTGACTGCACTAGAACTACCTTCCTGGCTGCACTAGAACTACCTTCCTGGCTGCACTAGAACTACCTTCCTGGCTGCATTAGAACTACCTTCCTGGCTGCACTAGAACTACCTTCCTGGCTGCACTAGAACTACCTTCCTGACTGCACTAGAACTACCTTCCTGGCTGCACTAGAACTACCTTCCTGACTGCACTAGAACTACCTTCCTGACTGCACTAGAACTACCTTCCTGGCTGCACTAGAACTACCTTCCTGACTGCACTAGAACTACCTTCCTGACTGCACTAGAACTACCTTCCTGGCTGTACTAGAACTACCTTCATGGCTGCACTAGAACTACCTTCCTGACTGCCCTAGAACTACCTTCCTGACTGATTTCCCAGTTTTTCCTCATTCTCTACCAAGCACTTTCCCCATACCTCCCCCAGTCAGTGTGTCATTAAACCCTTCACTGTCATTGAACCCATTAGTTTGTCACTGAGCCCTCTAGTGGCCTTCCTGAACCCTCCACTGAGTCACTGACTTCTCCAGTGTTACACTGAGCCTTTCATTATACTGTAGAGAGTTTCATTGAACCCTCCATTAAATCAATGAATCATCCAGTGTCACTGAGTTCTCCAGAGGGTCAATGAGCCTTTTTATTGTGTCATTGAACTTTTCAGTGAAATTTGTAGAATATGTATATAATTTTTTTCAATAAACCGGCCGTCTCCAACCGAGATAGGAACAACTCAAAAAGAAACACTTTCATCTTCATTCACTCCATCACTGTCTTACCAGAGGTGCGTGTATACTACAGTTCAAAACTGCAAATATCCCGACCTCTCCCTTCAGAGTGTAGGCACTGTACTTCTACCTCCTGAACTCAAGTCCGGCTAAGCGGTTTTCCCAAATCGTTTCATAAATGTTACCTTACACTCCAACAGCACGTCAAGTCATATAATCCACTTGCTTCCACTGTAATACGCTCACACACGCTTGCTGGATGTCTAAGCTCCTCGCACGCAAAACATCCTTTACCTCATCCCTCCACTACAGATTCATATGCCCTATTTTGTTTCGTCCTCTCTGAATGTCCGAACCATCTCAACAGCCCCTCTTCAGTCCCTTGGATAATACTTTTAGTAACCCTGCAGCTCCTAATCACCAAGCTATGAATTCTCAACACATTCACACCGCACATTGCACTCAGACACACTTCCTTTGCCTCCTGCCTCTCCTTGCTGCAACATTCACAACCTATGCTTCACACCGGTATATGAATGCTGGTACCATTATGCTCTAATACATTCCACGTTTTGCTTCCATGGATAACGTTCTTTGTCTCGACAGATTCCTCATTGCACCACTCACCTTTCTCCCCTCATCAATTCTATGGTCTACCTCGTCTTTCATAAACCCATCTACTGACAAGTCCACTCCCAAAAATCTGAGCACATTTACTCCTCCATACTCCAATTTGATAATCAATCTTTTATTACCTATTTTTTTTATTTGTTATCCTTATCACCTTGCTCTTTCCAACATTCACTTCAAATCTCCTTTTACATATCTTCCCTAAGTCATCCACCAGCGTTTGCAACTTCTCTTCAGAATCTCCCAAAAGCACAGTGTCATCAGCAAAAAAGTAACTGTGACACCTAATATGTATCATATTTGTAGAACATGTATCATGTAAACATATATTGATTGTTACTCTCCCTTGAAATCTCCCTGCAGACCCCAGGCAGGTAGTGACTAAAGCCAAGGTGTTCGTGGCCAACAACACAGCCTCCACCAAGGACGGTACGTTCAAGTGTCTTCTTTTTCTAAGCCAAATTTATTCTTCGTGAGAATATGTACAAATTTTTGTACTGGTATTTCCGCCTTAGTTTTATTTTTTTACACATGTTTGAGTTCGTGTAGTGTTGCTACCCGCACTGTCAGCATTATTATTGCACTCTGTCCCTTCTGCTTTTTTGTGCTCAAGTATATCTTCACTCAGTACTTCAGTCCTCCCAGTACTTTCCTCGTCGTATTAAAGAACAGGTGGACTGCTAACAGTTCTCATTCAATGAGACTATTATTATTTCATGTATGGAGAAGCATTCACCTCGTAATGGTCATCAAGCACCTGGGGAAAGGGAGGTAACCAGAGTAGTTTTCCAAGAGGTAAGTGTAGCTTCTATTCCTTGGTACAAAGTTCCATCACTAGACTCAGGCACACCTTTGACGATTCAGACATGTTTGTAAATTACGACAGGCAGAGTATGTGCATGCCTCCAACGCTGACCTGTCTGAAAACTGCTACTCATTAAACATGGGTGTTTCACTCGTAGGAAGTCCCGAGTTGATACTCCCATAGCTGCAACCGTTTTGTTTGTATATTATATAGCAGACGATAACTAGGGGCTTCCTACTCTTAAGCGGCTCCGAGTGCATTCTGTTAACTTGTGCAAGTTAACATCAAGAGAAAGTTAACTTGTGCAAGCTAACATCAAGAGAAAGTTAACTTGTTCAAGTTAACATCAAAAGAAAGTTAACTTGTGCAAGTTAACATCAAGAGAAAGTTAACTTGTGCAAGTTCTAATGTACCAAATTTATGAATCAAAAAAGTTTTTGTGAAATAATTGACGTCTCTTCTGTTTGACTTTATTTGGTTTTCCTACACAGGTTAAATAACCTTAATGGTCTTTGTGCCTATAATGTAAATAACACAAAGGCACAATACCGTGACTGGAACAATACACAAATAACCCGCACACAGGAGAGAGAAAAGCTCATGACATTTCGGTCCTGATTGGACGATTCACAACTCTCGCAAGAGTGTGACTTGTGACTGAGCCAAGTAGGACCGAAACGTCGTCATATGCCTTTCTCTCTTCCTTTGTGTGGGTTATTTGTGTATTGCCTATAATATGTGCCCTCAAGATTATTAAAAAAAAAATGGATGTTATGTACAGTAACCTTACATAAAACTTACTGTACTTTTGTTAAAATCTTCTCGATCATACTTACAGAAAAGTTTAGATTGATTTTGATCAGTGTTGATCCCAATTTGTTTTTTAAAGGAAACTGGAAAATTTTAACAACTGTTTTTCATGTGATCGTTTCTGAGTGTTGCATCTGATTGCTTCAACTTTTCCATGCTGCTAACTTGATAATGCAATCTCAGAGCGGCTTCAAAATTTATGTGCTTATATATTTTATATTCTTCCCTTCGGTCTCTTTGTAAGGTTAGAATTAGATTTGTTCTGTGTCCTAATTTCCCATTTCCATTGAAGAAATTTTGATATTAGTTTCCATGTGATATCTTGTGAAGGCCTCTTCTGATTAGATTCAAATCCTGAGCGCAAATAGTTAACTGCATTATCATCTTATGCCGCACTCTGCACTATTCCAGCCGCGTGGACTGAAGCACAGGGGACTAGGGTTATACAGTACGGGATCCGTAATACTTTTGCTATTGTATTCAGGAGGGGTGCTGAACCTACAGGGGTCATATAACACCTGGGAAAAGCAAGTCTATCGGGTTCGATCCAGGTAAGGGGAAAGTAGTTCTGATTCCTTATATTAAGAACTCTTCGCCGGCATTGATGTCGGCGAAGGTGAGATCAGATGCCACTCAGGAGGAAAGTAAATCAGGTCACTAACATTTCCTGATACTGGGATTGCCTGTCACCGAGTACTGAGCAAACTTCACAGAAAGGACTGCTCGAGCAACGACTGTCCTCTTTATCTTGTCCTTGCCTCTCCCCAATTTGTGTTCCCTCTTCCCTCTTCGCTCTGCTTTCTTAACTCTCAGTTCCTGGCTGATTCTCCTTGTAGCTTTGCCATTTTTATGTCAGTGTTTTTAACACATGTTCCATTTAATGGATTAATTATAGAGAGGCCATACTTATAATTTAAAGCATATTTGAAAGCTTTGTCAGAGATGCAGTTTCATTATAAAGTTTAAAATAATAATAATAATAGAGTTGCAGGGTAGAAGTTGGTGGATAAAAATTAAAATAGTATAAAATATCGACAAGTTGGTAAGTAAGACAGATGTTGTTTCAGACTATGGAACAAATATTCTTCTCCAGGCCGAGGGACTGACCACCTCAAAACTACGTTTTCAAGGGTGATGGACTTATTACATCGTCTTCATATCTCTACTACCTCTACCAACTTTTCTGTACTCGACTGAAGAAGCCTGCTGTGTAGGCGAAACGTCAAGGGAAAAAAAACCTAAATGTTGCACATGTGTCTTACTTACCAAGTGGTGGATATTCTGTAGGTGATGTTCGTTGCTCGTCTTCATCCCATGAAGATGGTCATAAGCACAAGCTTGGCTTGACTGACATCAGTATATTACTCAACAATACTGACAACCGATGCTGCCAACGATCCCTCGTGCTGGATCAGCAGTGGGTAATAAGCAACCGCCTCCGGAAGATTTTGAGATCCTGAACTGCTGAACGTCGGAATATCTACGCTTAATATGGTTGTTTTGTGTGTACTGAAGATGTGGTAGTGACAACGTTGAACGCGAAGAAAGGGATGTACAGAATAGAAAATCCAAATAATTCGAGGTTCAATTTCATAGTCTACGATATAAGACGATGTGACGAACTAGGTAGTAATATATGTGATGGTTGTGTGCAGGTGATACAACTGCAGTGAAAGTAATGGCTGACTTCGGAAACTTCACTTGAGAAAAACAACCGGGACAGAGAGCAGTGAACTCCGCTCAAGTAGTTGGCTTGAGGGTAACAGTGTAAGCAGCAGCAACAGCAGCAGCAGCAGCAGCAGCAGCAGCAGCAGCAGCAGCAGCAGCAGCAGCAGCAGCAGCAGCAGCAGCAGAAGAAGAAGAAGAAGGAGAAGAAGAAATTGATCAAGAATTATACAAGAAAGATGACTACGAATCCACAGCAGCGAAAAGAATCTTTGGAAAAGAAGAGAGTAAGAAATATATTTGCATCCTAAGGACTTTAATGGTGTAAGGAGAAAAGGCCAGGAAGATCACAAAATAAAGAAAATTTACAAAGTTTTGAAAGTCTAAATGAAAGAACTGCAATAAATTTCTTTTATTAATGATTTTTAGATGAACTTCACGAAAGTGATAATTTATCCATCATCGTCACTTGTAAAACTTATGTCGCCGTATTTCATCTCATCCTCCTGACAATTCCGACATTGGTGAATTCTCTAATTTTATGACTTCCCTCTTTTCAGTTTCTATAGACGCTATTTCGCGGGCCTCGGGGTACAACATTTTCACAGCTTCGTATTGTAGCTTCCATGACATTGCTGGAGTAAACCGTTGTAAACCTGATCTCTTGGTCGATATTATAAGCAGCTAGTCGTGCTTATTATCGTTCTTATTTTTCTTCATTGCGAGTGGTGGTGGTATTTTGGAAGTCAAGAAAAATGGGGGGAAAAGTGATGGGGAGGGGGGTCCTTCTGTGCAGCTTGAGGCCATTTGTCGAAGGTCTTTCGGCTGCTTTACCTGTCCACCATGAAGAAAAGTGGCGTCATAAATCAGTACGTCAAAATTTTCCCGCATGACTTAAAAATTAAGGTGAACCGAGTGTTGTATTAAAATTGTGGATGGATGGAGAGAGTGGGAAAAGTTAACAGGGAAATACTTACCTGGTCAATCTTCTGTACGTTTGGAAATCTCTCTCTCTCTCCCTCTGCTATGCTGTACTTCTAATACTGATGAATTCTGTAACAATCCATTTACCCTCTGGAATTTACTATGATTTTTGTTTGCTTAAGAGAATTAATTGAGCTCTGGAAACTGATGATATACGGGTTGCCATAATGCAACACTATAACTCCAGGAGTTACCGAGCTAGATATACCTTTAATCTCCAGTTATTACCACACCTTATAGCTATCCGAATCTGATCGGATATTTCGCTTCTGAATCTGATGGGATATTTAGCTGCACAATGAAGAGAATTTATATAAAATACCTACACGATGAATGAAGGAAGACTCAGTATTGTGAGATCCTTGACTGACAACGTTTCGCTTCGTTTATGTGCTTGTGTTTGCTATTCAGTTGGTTAAAATCATTCCCAGTTGACATTTTCTAGACCAATTTTACCACAGTTCAACTACAATTTGCCAGAGCTGTATAACCCTAGTGGGTTTAGCGCTTCTTTTTAATTATAATTGCAATTTATTTAATTAAAGAATTTAGTCAGCAAACGAAATTTATTTTTGAGTTTGTGTTTTTAATAATTATTCCATTATTTCGTATTTTTTGTGGGCTTTAAAAAAAAGGTGTGTGCACTCATTTGCAATAATTTTTCATATCAATTTATCCAGACACATACGCAAGTGTTGCCGTATTGGATTTTTTTATGGTTATTTCCATGAAACTGCATTATAAACTTTGAAAGTAAATTCACTTAGTTGATTTATTTAAGGGAAACTGGGATGACAGTGTATGAATTATAGGAGTATAGCCTGTTGAATACCGGCTCAAGTGTTATTATTGAATGAATTACTTAAAAGCGGGGCCGGATTACGGCATGGGTTTTAGGGGTTGCAACCCAGGAGGCTCCTCCAGCATGAGGGCCTCCAGGGGCTGCAACCCAGGGGCCTCCTCCAGCATGAGGGCCTCCAGGGGCTGCAACCCAGGGGCCTCCGCCAGCATGAGGGCCTCCAGGGGCAGCAACCCAGGAGCCTCCTCCAGCATGAGGGCCTCCAGGGGCTGCAACCCAGGGGCCTCCCCAGCATGAGGGCCTCCAAGGGCTGCAAACCAGGGGCCTCCCCCAGCATCAGGGCCTCCAGAGATTAATGAAAAGTGTACACAGTTACTGCTGTAAGTTTATAATGTTATTACATCACGTACATGATGAACTGCTGTGATCTTTTTTGTCTTTTGTAAATATCACTGAGGTCTCACAGTACCTGTACCTCAGGGCCCTACAAAATCTTAATCCGGCGCCACTTATAAGATAGAAAGTAAGAATACATAGGGACAAGGTTTTAGGAAGAGCAGGAGATATGTTGACCAAGTGATTACATTAAAACACATAAATGAACAATATGTTGATGAAGGTAAGGAACGTTTGGTTGCATTTGTTTTAAGTAAAACAAATTTTTGGAATAGGTAGAAAATAGTTAAGAATTTATGTGGATAGTGAAGGTCAGGGTAGGGCATGTAGGATAGGGATTATTTGATCGTAAAAATAGATCTTAGGGATGTGCGATATAACCATGGTTGTCTAACATATTTATAGATGGAGGCTGTAAAAGAAGTAAATGCTAGGAAGAGGTTTGGAATTTCAAGATAGCGAATTTGATTCAAGATTGAAGTTTCTCTTTGGTGAGGATACAGTTCTCTTGAATGATTCTGGAGAGAAGTTGCGAACTCCCACCTAAATTGATTGGATATTGAAAATGGTATAAAATGCCGGTATTTTATACCATTTCAAAATAAGTGCAAGGCACTGCAACACAACGGTATCTTGGTACGAAGGACATCGTCCACACTTCATCGCGTAACTACTCGTTATGAATGAGAAGTGTTGGATTCCAGATGGACCTGCCATCTTACCTCTATTAGTGAATCCTGTCCCGTACACCGTCTTCAAGATCTTCGACAGTACTGAAGAATCCATTCTCATGCTTCAGCTTCATATGGTTCCATATCATGGAGCTGAGCTCTTCTCCAGGCTGAGGGACTGACCACCTCAAACAGTATTTCTCCAAGATTGATGGACTGATTACCTCATCTTTTCACTACTACACCTGCTGCTTTTGTATTTGACAGAAGAAGCCTACTGTGTAGGCGAAATGTTTCAACAGTAAAGATATCCAACTGGTGGGTGTTAGCCGGTGAGTTATTAAACATAAACTGTCTCAGTCTTACTGTCACAACTTGTAAACAGAGTTGGCAGTTAGTTAACCTTCTACTGTCTCCTCAAGGACAAAGCAATGCGAAGTAAGTTGCTAGCAGTGCTCCTTGCACTGTGAGCGACGTGCAGAGCTATTTGCTATAATTTCTCTTTTTTCGCTCCTTTTTTCTCTTTTTTCGCTTCTTGCCCGCATCGTCGTCTTCCTCATCATCGTCATTTTTCTTCTCCTTTCTTCGTTGTGTTTCGTGCCCTCGTCCTCTTCTTCGTCACCATGACCACAGTCAACATAGAAGAGCATCCTATTTTCTTTTTTTATCACTTGCTTTAAGATATGAAAGGAGGTGAGAATTTTTTAGGAGTGATAAAAAAGGAAAATTGAAAAAATATGGTAAAAAAATAAAAAAAAATAGTGCATAATTCTGGCAACATGTTGATGTAATCAGCTTGTTTCTATCATATTTCTAAGCACGTTTTTCCAAAAATGTAATTTTTTTGTTCTTGCTATCACCAAAAAGACATGGTGACAATTCATGTTTTTTTTTTCTTTTACTGCAAAAAATTGCTATTTTTATGATTGTTTCATTCTAAATACACTACACTACAACTTCTCTGAGGACTCCATTCAATTGCAGGAAGTGATAACACCTCAGTCGCCTGTGGGCTGTCAACGGTAGTTGAGGTTTGCAACATAGTGAAATGCGGCGCGCCATGTCCGTAGAGTTTTACTGAAAATATGAGTAATAAGTTATTGACATTATTTTTTTTTTTTCGAAAAGTATTAATAGCAGTGTCATGATTCTTGCACACGTTATTGAGTTATGATGGTTCTATTACCATGCACAGGGGATTTGCGATAATTTTTACCGCTGTATTTTTACTGTTTTTTTTCGAAAAAGTCCTTAAAAATAAACAAAAATTTTAACATTTTTCTATGCAATCTATTGACATTTTCGCTCACACAACGTTCGTACCAATATTATCTCGTCCTTATCTTTCATCTGATGTCAACTAGAGCATTGTACATCTTACCAATTTTGTAGAGAATGGAGAGTTTTATGCCCTATAGAATAAGGCACTATTTATTTTTTTCTATATCTTTTAAGACAAAAAGTCACTACAAATACAGTGTGTAGGTTTCAAATGCTCCTTAAATCTCAGTAAAATTTTAATGGAAATTGGACCAAAAACACACAAAAATTATTTCGATTGCACCTCCCTGAAGTTTTGCCAGGAGATGAGTTTGTTCTCCCAACTTTGTTGGCAGCTTGAAAATTACGATATAATTTATACATCTGGTGCCGAAAAGGTAAATCTTGCGATTTTGGCTTAAATAGCAACGATTTTCTTGCGGAAAAGACTTAATTTTAAATGAATTCTTGTTAATTGACCAATTTTGCCTATTCGGCACAATATATATATATATATATATATATATATATAATATATATATATATATAATATATATATATATATATATATATATATATATATATATATATATATATCACGTCCTCTCTTGATAAAGTTCACTGTGTGGGTGAAACGTTGTCAGTAGAGGAAGATATACCACGTTTGTAGTGATTTCATGAATAAACATAGTACGTACTGTTTTTCTAACCAGTAGTTATATCACACTTCACGCTGTCACCCACCATCCACTACACTCATATGTTTTTTCTTCTTATTATTATATTTTTTTATAAGAGGGAATCTTCTTTTCCTATATACTCCCCACTGTCCCACACACACTTTTCCAAAGTCCCCCCCCACACACTTCTCCACAGTCTTCCACACACTTTTCTCCAGTCTTTCACACGCTTTTCCACAGTCCCTCCCCCCCCCACACTTTTCCACCGTCTGCCCCACACTTTTCCAGTCCCCCACACACTTTTCTACAATCTTCCACACATTTTTCTAGTCTTCCACAATTTTACAGTCTTCCACGCAGTTTTCTACAACCCTACACACTTTTCTACAGTCTTCCACACACTTTTCTACAGTCTTCCACACACTTTTCTACAGCCTTCCACACTTTTACAGTCTTCCACACACCTTTCTAAAGCCTTCCACACACTTTTCTACAGCCTCCCACACACTTTCCACATTCCCCTCACACACTTTAAACACAAGCAACAAGACTAGTCCAGGTGCTAAGGGGTATGTCCTACAAGGAGAGGTTAAGGGAAATAGACCTGACGACACTGGAAGACAGGAGAGAGAGGGGGGTGGTGGGTATGATAACGACATGTAAAATACTGACAGAATGTTCCAGAAGTTGAAGACTCGAATGAGTTTCATGGATATTAGGAAGTATTTCTTCAGAGTTGTCAGGAAGTGGAAAGCCTGTAAAATGATGTAGTGGAGGTAGGATCCATACGTAGCTTTAAGAATAGGTATGCTAAAGCTCATGGAGCAGGGAGAGAGTGACCTAGTAGCAACCAGTGAAGAGGAGGGGCCAGAAGCTAAGTTTCGACCTCTGCAACCACAATTAGGTGAGTACAGTCCCCCACACACACTTCACCACTGAATCACCCTCCCTCCCCCCAGAATTCTCCCGCCCCGTCTCCAGTCTTCTGGAGAAGACTGTGGAGTTGAAGCAACTCATCAATGGAGCAGTGATGAAATTGCTGGTAACCTTATCAGCGGAGCCTCTTAGCGTCTTGTTCAGTCATCACAAGATGCAATAGCCTCTTCCCGGAACTCGCGTTAATCATACCATCTTTTCTCAGGTTAGACTCCTTGAAGGAGGTCACAGCCAAGTGCTTGACATCATTTCTGGCTGAGCTATTCGAGTTCTTGGAGCACTTCAAACCGGAAGCCAATTATCGTGTGCAAGGGAAGCTTGTATCGCTCTCCATGAAGTACTTCACTGTTTGGCAAATTCAGCACAGGCAGTGTGAAGGCTCGATCCTCTGTATACTCATCGAACCCATGTTTGACCTGTCATGTTCACGGTGATTTATGTAGGCAAGGTGAAGGCTCGATTCTGTTTACTCTTCGAACCCGAATATAACCAGTGATGTTAATGGTATTTATATAGGCAAGGTGAAGGCTCAATCCTCTGTCCACTCATCGATGTCGAATGTGACCAATCAGGTTAATGTCAATTTATATAATAAATCTTTTTAATAAATGCCTGATTAACAAATCAGCTTGTTATTAAAAGTGAAATCACAGCCAAAAATAGGATTTTGCATATGTTTTCTTGCATTTTTACACATTTTTTTATTTTATGGCTTAAAAAAATAAACCGCTGTTGATGTTCCTTTACCATAGTTTTTAAAGGGTTGGAGAGGTAAGCCAGGGGAAGGTCTCGGTCAGATAACCGAAAGCTCCAGTGGCAGGGCACCATATAACTGTGACCTGCGTCAGGAAACACTTGTGTATGTGAGATTCATGTGAAATCTGTAATAAATCAGGTCGTAACAGAACTTTATGGAACTGTTAGATATGCTCAATAAAATTTAGTAGTGTAAGTGTGGCTGTTGCTACCTAGGCAGGGTAACTTAAGAGTGGAAACACGTTCACCATTATTCATTCAGCTGCTATATTGCCAGAAGTGAGCTCACATCATAGTATAGATATACCTTCGAATTGTGACATATACACCCTTTCTTTAGATTGCAGTCACTCCGTTTCCACCTCCAGAACTCGTGTCTGGTTAATTGATTTCCCTGAACCTCTTCATAAATATTAGCTTCCTCACACTCCAACAGCACGTCAAGTCATAAAAATCCCTTGTCTCGACTCACTCCGATGTAACGTTCTCACACAAGCCTATTGGTAGTTTAAAACTCGAGTACTCAAGACCTTCCTTACCCACCTCCCTCCCAACCCTTCCTGGGAGGATCCTTAACCTTTCCTCCTTTCTACCCAAGATAATTATACCCTCTGCTCCATCCCCTCTAACTTATTAAGCCACCTCAACATCTCAGCTCTTTCAATAATACTTCTGGTGATCTCCTCTGTCACCTAATCTCCACACTCCAAATTTTCTGCATGATATTCACACCACAATGTACCCCTCAAAAATAACACCTCTACGGCTCCTCGCTGCAATGAGAGGAACTGTATTGGTATTACCAGACTTTGGTACATTCCTCTTTTTGACTACGTGGATAAAGTTCTTTCGCTCCAAAGATGCCTCAACGCAGCACCCACTTTTTATGGTTCACCTCGCCCTTTACAGACCCGTCCGCTTACAAGTCCCCTCCCAGATATGTGAATACATTTACTTATTCCATACTTCTTTCCTCCAATCTGAAATTCAGTATCTCATTTTCTAATATTTTTGTTACTCTCATCGCCTTCCTGTTTCCAATATTCACCTTTCAGTTTTTTCTTTTACGTGTTCTACTAAATTCAGCCACATCCTTAGAATTTACCAAAACAGTTGTGTAATAGGTGTGAAAATACCCAATTTGCATCAGATTCGTTATATTTTAATTCCACACCTCGACTGAGCACCTTAGCATTCACTGCCCCTCAAGGGAGGTTCCTTGATGCTGGTGAGGGGCTCTTGATTTAGGGAACTGGATCTGTGCTCCAGTTCCCTGAATTAACCCTGAATACCTTCCATCCCCCACAGGCGCTGTATAATCCTACGGGTTTAGCGCTTCCCCTTGATTATAATAATAATAATAAGCATTCACTTCATCTACAGCCACATCAGTAAATATGTTAACCATGGCGACATCACAAATTCCTTTGTAAGACCAGCTTTTACTGGAACGTAATCCTTCTGTCTACTGCTTACCATTCCTGGAGCCTCATTATCCACATCAAACTGTTTACTGCGTTTATTAACCAACTACTATTCCACATATTTATATCTACCAGAATGCTTCCCTACTTACCCTATCAGATACCTTCTATAAATCCATAAATGTGACAGATTCCTTTCCCGTACCAAGTACTGTTTAGTCATGTGCTTCAGTGCAAAAAAATTATCTACCCATCCCTTATCCTTGCTAAGTCCTCCTTATTCCCGCGCCATCCTACTTATGTCTTACCTTTAACTCTTTCGATAATAATTCTGCCAAACACTACCCAGTATACTCGACAGGCTAATCACGCAATAATTCTTGCAGTCTCTGTTGTCCCCTCTTCCTTTATTCAGAGGGATTATTCATGCTTTCTGCTAATCCTTAGGTACCTTCCTTTCATGCATATATTGAAGAAACCTATATCTCCACGAGTTTTTAATATTTCTTATTTCCATATGGGAATAAGAAATGTGGCAGCCTGAGGCTGCCCCATCTCCAGAACCCTCCCTCGTACAAAATGCTCAGAGGAATTGATAGGGTAGACAGGGATTGGCTGTTTGAGAAACGGGAAAAGATACTAGGGGACGGGGCGCTTGGGAGTATTTCTTTAGTCTCAGGGTGTTCGGGAAGTGGAGTAACCTCGACGAAGTGGTATACCTGAAATACCTGGAGAGAGCTCCGGGGGTCAACGCCCCCGCAGCCCGGTCTGTGACCAGGCCAACAAGTGGGCAAAAAAAAGTACAGACTTGTTAGTACGACATTTTGCCTATGCATATATGTTGCTTGAATCACAAAGTCAGCTCTTGGTAATTTGTTTTTCATGTTTAACGATAGTTTTATGTGTGCATTTGCTTCCATGTGATGGTTCTAAAAACAAGTAAAGGTGCTAATTCAAGACATATCTACCCTTCTGTTACTTTCCTGGTGTAAGAGGTAGGTTTTCTTGAAGCTTGTGAGACGTGCACATGCATCTCTGTGTACTGTACATTTATTGTCATATCCACCCTACTGGCACATCTGTTTTTGTTGTGGAGGACAATACGTGGAAGGCATGCATGGTACATACAAACTTGCATGCACATTCATGAACTTCAGGCGAGCCCACCTTACATCAAAAAAGCAAGAGGGGGAATTATGTCTTGAATTAGCAACTATACCAGTCTCCAGACCCATCACATAAAACATAGGCAAATGTTCTATGTGATGGGGACTACGAGGTTAGAAGAGTTAATCTGGTAAGCGGCGGGGTCAGGAGTTACGGCTTGTCCCTGGCAGCTACATATTGGGTTTTATATACAGGCGAGTACGTGCACACACACACACACACACACACACACACACACACACACACACACACAGGCAGGGCCAGGAGCTGCTACTCTACTCCTGCAACCACATACGAGTATATTAGGGCTCTTAAATAAAGGTAAACCTGATAAAGATAAATCACAAAGAAACAATTTAAATAGTTGGACTTCCTGGATGGGCTCACAAAAGCAGCATTCCAAAAAAAATCATCTAAAACTTTGACAAGATTCGAAGAAAAATCACGAAACCCTTCAACGCCATGTTGACTGTACCTTTCCATCATGGAGTAGCCCAATAACTAAATAAAGTCACCAAAACTGTCTTTTCATACCACAACAAATTCGGAAATGTTCTAAAAACTCACACTAGTCCAATATCTCTGGAAGCACCAGGAGTCAACAACGTCCCTTGCCGTTACTGGGAATTACAGTACATAGGCCAGACTGGACGCTGTGTGGAAACGACTAGGTGAACACAAACGACTGGTCAGGGATGGCATCTGTCTGTTTTGGTCTTTCAGTACAAGGACTAGTGGGGGTCTATCCTCTGTCTGCCAACCCAGGACAGAATCCCTGATGCCAATGAGGGGCTCTTGATCTAAAACACTGAACATTACCTTCCTTTCTTTGGATAGAACGTGGTTGTCTCCCATTAATCCTAGAACCTACGTGATCCCTACAGCTTTAGCCATTTCCCATGAATATAATAATAAATTAAAACAAGGAAAATGAAACAGCATAATTATTTTAGAGAAATGTAACCTAAATCTGAAAATAAATATATCTCAACACGAAGTTGTCTTTACACAGTGTGTATATATTCTGATAAAAACCTTGGCTTGTGTTTACTGAGAGTAATACTGGATGTTCAGTACAGGTGGAGGGATGTGTGTATCTCGGCTGATGCACATTTAGAGTTTTCTTTAATCCCAACATTTCCATATTTGGGATTGAAGTATGTTTCATTGGTGGTAGACAGGTGACGTTCAACCTTAATGACCGTAGAGTTCCTTAAACCACGAACTAGTTGTCTTTAGGATAAATGTAGTGGTATCAATATCCTATCCTAGCATTCACTATGTACTGGTTAATAATAACTTGGATGTAGAACCTAGCTTGGGTATCCTAACTGATGCCTATCCACTGACCGGGTCATCACCTAATTACGACCCGTAGTACAAAACACTGCCTTATATTAGTAAGTTTATTCAGGTACACATAAATACAGTTACATAAATAATCATCCATAGTATCATATGTGTAGATTTCCCAGGATAACCCAAAAAAAGTCAGTGACTTATTTCCATTGACTAAATCCCCATCACAAGCGGGGCAGTATGTGCTTTTATAGTGCAATTGACAGCAGTTACCCTCGGTCAACCTGACCCACAATACCCTCACAGTGTGCAGGTCAGGCATGACAGCCTGCCGTGTAGGCCTACACATCCCACGTCAAGCCTACCACCATAGCGTAGGAAAAATAAAAAAATATATAGGCGTTGGGAAATTAAAGAATATAATCAGAAAAACAAGTTGACATTTAAACTAAGAGACTATTTTTTTGCAAACAACAGTTTTGTAAACAACAGTTAGTACTGAACAAAGGCAGACATTGTAATAAGCAAATAGAGATTTTCTCTTTTGTATAAACTTCAAAAGGAAAATTAAACGGCAAAAATGATGTAACGTTGACTGTATTTCAACTGTAAACTGGAAGTGCTATTAATGAGTTGTAGGTGTAATTAGGTGAGTACAAATGGGAAGAGCGTATATATGACTAGCGTTTAGAAAACAGAGCATAGAGCCTCCACGGGTTTAGCGCTTAGCATGATTTTTTTTGGGGGTTAAAAACTAAAAAAAAAAAAAAATTACTACAAGGCATTTGTGGTGGAATGCAAATGAAGATTCCATGCCGCTGACGATGATAATCGTGAACGTAGGGCTCGGCCAGGTCAGTGTTCGTGGATTTGGGTGGACGATGAGCCGATGTGGACAAAGGTAATTTATTTCATTTCAGCCACACTGAACGGAGGGTTCGAATGCATGGCAAGAGCCAGTCTTAAATATATCAGGCCAGTGCGTTGTTCACTGTACCATGTCACCACTGGTTGGTTTTAGGACTGGCATACCATGGGTTCGGACACTCGGTTCGATTAGTGTTTTTTTTTTTTTTTTTTTTTTTTTTGAGCTCGACATGCATGTACCTTCCTCTGTCAGGAACTTGCTACTCCTGGTAGGTGTGCATCAGCGATACTAGAATGGGAGCATGGAAGAGAAGGGACGGTAGTTGCGAGATTCCACCGCTCAGCTCAGTGTGCATGTATCCAGAGTCTAAGGGGAAAAGAAAAAGTCACAGTGATCAGGAGGAGCCGCTATGGGGTACTACTGCTGCTTCCTCTCTCTCCTCTCGTGAGTGTCTAGTGTGTGTCAATAGTACAGATCTTGCTCGCTCCGTCGACATAGGAATTCACTTTCAATAGTAATATTCTGCTACACAGGAATTAGGAGTCTTCCGAGACTGAAATTCTAAGACTTTTTATATGATATCGGCTCCTGGATTGTTCCCTTAAATTAGCGTGGAAGTGTTAAATGAAAGAAAGATGATATATCAATTAGCTCTTAACCCAAGAGTCATTTGTGCAGATGTAGTGGGCAGATGCCATCGTCATCTATCTGATCTGTCAGGCTTGCGGAAATCTTCGTATTTACAGGAGTAATAAAAATTAGAAATGGAACATATTTGAGTACAAAGCGTTGGAGTACATACCTCATCTCTACAGCTGCCAAAGAGGATATTATCTTACAACTGTCCTTCCACAGGTAACCTGCGAGTGGAGATCCTAGGACCACGAGAACTATATATCGAGGAGGGATCCTCCCTCAGCCTGACCTGTCTGGTAACGTCACTACGGGGCCCCTCAGCCCTGGTCTACTGGTACCACGACACCAGCCTCATCGACTACAACTCTCCCAGGGGCGGCGTCAACCTCAAGGTGGGTACTTGTGTCAATGTGTATCTGTCAACTCCAGTACTCGCAAGGGTATTGTCCTCTAAGTTGTCTCTGATATTTCTTACTTTAGCGCGCTCATAAATGGTTTAGAAAACTGACAAGTTGCAAAAGAGTCTCATTCTTTAATTTACTTTAGCTAAATGAAACCCAGTGGACTTATTGGTGATTGAGAATAAAAAAAAAAAGTTCTTGAGTTTATATGTTCGAAACTAAAAATCTTGCAGTATAAGTTCTTTGGCTTATATTAAATCCCCCAGCTGGGGGACTGATGGACTGCTTACATGTTCATTTCACTAATGCACCTGCTGCTTCTCTATCTGCCTGAAGAAGCCTACTGTGTAGGCGAATCTTTTCAACAAAAAGATACTCAACTGCTTCACTGAAGATAGCAAAGAGGGATTCAGTAAACCATTCGTCTTGTTATTAAGTTATTCCAACCACACATCTTGCAGACATTATCAAAGCCAGTCATGATGATATCTATTTATACAATGGAAAATATAACCGCAGTTTCTAATTTCTGGTCTCAGGAATTTGGCCTCAACAGTGGCCAAGTTATAAAGGTAAGTTATAGAGGCTGTCACTTAGGAATTATATCACGTTTATAGTAATATAAATTACTAATGTGAAAAATTATGACTGATCAGTTATGAGAAGAGTTTACACGAAGTAAAACAGTACTTGATCAAAAAATCATTAAGGAAATTAAATTTTAGCAAAACTGCAATAATATAGTTAGTAGTATTAATAAAGTCTGTAGTTATTTTAGACAAATATTACGAATAGCAAATACGAAGTTTACAGCAGCGATCTATTGTTTCACGTTATTCACTTGTGTATCAAAACGATATAAATATTTTATGAGGCGTAAGAGTGACGTTTAAAATCTCCTACAACACTTTATCCCCTCAAGGAAGGTTCCTTGATGTTGGTGAGGGGCTCTTGATTTAGGGAATTGGATCTGTGCTCCAGTTCCCCGAATTAAGCCTGAATGCCTTCCACATCCCCCCCAGGTGCTGTATAATCCTCCGGGTTTAGCGCTTCCCCCTTGATTATAATAATAATACAACACTTCATGGTGATCACCAATAGCTTGAATCTGTGTAAGTTATATCATGCACTTAAAGACATTAAGATTATTATTAATAATTATTATTATTAATTATTAATTGTCATTATTTATTATTTTTATTTATTATTTTTATTTATTAATTATTTTTATTAAGCTAGAGAGCGGGTAATAACTAACTGACGGAGAACCGAACCTCCATCGCTACCTGTGTTGAATGGCTCCCACTTGTCCAATGTTTTATACAGGATAAATATAGTGAAGTAAAAGGACATAAGTGCAACTAATGTGACATTTTTTTGTGGCAACGTTTCGCTCTCCAGGAGCTTTATCAAGCTCCTGGAGAGCGAAACGTTGCCACAATAAAATGTCACATTAGTTGCACTTGTGTCCTTTTACTTTACATATTGTCGGTAATTCTACCAACTTTATTACAGGATAAATATAGGCGTCTGTTTTCCCACATTCTTCATTTCCCAGCTTCCTACATGGCGAAGGTTTTAAGACAGCAAATAAGAACATAAGAACATAAGAACATAAGAAAGGAGGAACACTGTAGCAGGCCTGTTGGCCCATACTAGGCAGGTCCTTTACAATTCATCCCACTAACAAACATTTGACCAACCCAATTTTCAATGCCACCCAAGAAACAAGCTCCGATGTGCAAGTCCCTCTCAAATCCAACCCCTCCCACTCATAAGAACATAAGAACATACCTCCAGAAGATACATCTCTCCGTAGACTTGGTTCTTCAGACACTGGAGGCTTCAGAGAATGTTCAAATTTGTTAGGATGATCTAATAACATTATTTTCTTAGTATTTTTTTTCAGATTGTTGAATAGTTTAAACATTTTTAACTTAATTACCCCCCCCTCTCCAAAATAGCCTAGTGTATCACCCAGGATAACCCAGGGGAGGGTTAGCCACACAGGATAACCCAGGGGAGGGTTAGCCATCCTGGATAGCCCAGGAGCAGGTTAGCCACCCAGGATAACCCAGGGGAGGGTTAGCCACCCAGGACAACCCAGGGAGAGTTACTCACCCTGGATAACCCAGGGGAGGGTTAGCCACCCAGGATAACCCAGGGGAGGGTTAGCCACCCAGGACAACCCAGGGAGAGTTACTCACCCAGGATAACCCAGGGGTGGGTTAGCCACCCAGGATAACCCAGGGGAGGGTTAGCCACCCAGGATAACCCAGGGGAGGGTTACCCACCCAGGACAACCCAGGGAGAGCTACTAACCCAGGATAACCCAGGGGAGGGTTAGCCACCCAGGATAACCCAGGGGAGGGTTAGTCACCCAGGATAACCCAGGGGCGGGTTAGCCACCCAGGATAACCCAGGGGAGGGTTAGCCACCCAGGATAACCCAGGGGCGGGTTAGCCACCCAGGATAACCCAGGGGAGGGTTAGCCACCCAGGATAACCCAGGGGCGGGTTAGCCACCCAGATAACCAGGGGAGGGTTAGCCACCCAGGATAACCCAGGGGAGGGTTAGCCACCCCAGGATAACCCAGGGGAGGTTAGCCACCCAGGATAACCCAGGGGAGGGTTAGCCAACCAGGATAACCCAGGGGAGGGTTAGCCACCCAGGACAACCCAGGGAGAGCTACTCACCCAGGATAACCCAGGGGAGGGTTAGCCACCCAGGATAACCCAGGGGCGGGTTAGCCACCCAGGATAACCCAGGGAAGGGTTAGCCACCCAGGATAACCCAGGGGCGGGTTAGCCACCCAGGATAACCCAGGGGAGGGTTAGCCACCCAGGATAACCCAGGGGGGGTTAGCCACCCAGGATAACCCAGGGGAGGTTAGCCACCCAGAAACCCAGGGGAGGGTTAGCCACCCAGGATAACCCAGGGAGGGTTAGCCACCCAGGATAACCCAGGGGAGGGTTAGCCACCCAGGATAACCCAGGGGAGGGTTAGCCACCCAGGATAACCCAGGGGAGGGTTAGCCACCCAGGATAACCCAGGGGAGGGTTAGCCACCCAGGATAACCCAGGGGAGGGTTAGCCACCCAGGATAACCCAGGGGAGGGTTAGCCACCCAGGATAACCCGGGGGAAAGGGTTACCCCACCCAGGATAACCCAGGGGAGGGTTAGCCACCCAGGATAACCCAGGGGAGGGTTAGCCACCCAGGATAACCCAGGGGAGGGTTAGCCACCCAGGATAACCCAGGGGAGGGTTAGCCACCCAGGATAACCCAGGGGAGGGTTAGCCACCCAGGATAACCCAAGAAAGGTAATGCGTCATCGAGGAATTTTATTGACACTGTGGTCCTTTAATCTTGCCTCCCAGGATGCCACCCACACCAATCTACTAGCACCCACGTACCTACTTACTGGTAGGTGAACAGGGGCAGCAAGTGTAAAGAAACATACCCAACATTTCCACCCGTGCCGGGTATAAAAAGACGTACACCCAGTGTGTGAGGCGAGAGCGTTGCCGACCAAGCCACGGGACACCTAAAGCCTCTCATCGGGAATACCTAATAATAATGATTATAAATTAATTACCCTATAAATAACTATTTCGTTCATTTCATTAAACAACAATTAATTAATACTTTTATGATTAGGTTTACATGATTGGTGGATACTAAATCAGTTCTGCCATTAATAATGAAGTGTGGTTCATTATATTGTTAAGCTAGCAACAATTAGTCCTGGATTGAGCAGCTTAATTACTTCGTGTGTTATTTGCTGCTTAATTCAGCGAGAGAATTTAGGTCAGTGGGTTCGAGATATTGAGTCGCTGAACCACAAGGAAGAATCTTACCTACAGGAGGATGTAGAAAGCCGAGTGAACAACTTCCGAGGATTCAGAACGCTGAAAGAGGAATAGAGAAGGATTTGGAATACCGAGAGAGAAAGAATCTTACCAGGATTTAAAATGCTAAGAGAGCAGCAGGCGAGGATTTAGAGTGTCGACTGCAGCTTCTGAGCATTTGGAACGCTTAGAGCAACAGAAAAAAAATATTTGGAATGCAGAGAGAGCCACTTGAGATGATTTAGAATGCTGAGAGCGCAACGGGAGAGTTTTTTTCAATCCCTGGATACCGAAAAATTAAGATATTGAATCCCCGCCCGGTATCGGGTAAGGATTTAGTTCCCGATGAACGAAAGAGGTGGATTTAGAGTTCCAGAAGAGTATGAGCTTAAAGGATTTTGAGTGTACAAAATCAGCAGGTGAGGATTTAGAGTCCCTGGAACAAACTTGCCTCTCGGGGAAGACCCGGAGATGCAGTCAGCAATTTATTTAAGTACGTAACCTTTCGATTCCCCACAGTGATATTATCATTCAGATGATTGTATTTTCTCTTCAGGTTATTTGTAACCTTTTCCACTAGATTCTTCCTTAGAGATCTTGATGCAGAAAGACTCGAGATTCAAGGAAATGGATCCACAAATGAAGTGACCCCTCGCCTAGGATCATAGTGACGTGTTTGTTGCCCTGTGTCACTCGGTGACGTGTTGCTTTGTCACTCAGTGACGTGTTATTGTGCGTCTCTCATATTGATGTGTTGCCCTGTGGCACTCAGTGACGTGTTCCTCTGTGGCACTCAGTGATGTGATTTTGTGTGTCCCTTACAGTGACGTGTTGCTGTGTCCCTCACAGTGACGTGTTGCTGTGTCCCTCACAGTGACGTGTTACTGTGTCACTCGCAGTCACGTCCTTCATTATGTCAGTGACGTGTTTCTTTGTGTCATTCATGATGGCATGTTTTTGTGTCACAGTGACGTGTTTGTGTGTCTCTCAGTGACGTGTTTCTCTGTTGCTCTGTCTCTCACATTCCCACAAGACCGTAGTTCTCCCTCTGGATCACCACTTTCCCTTGATTAAAACATTTCTGAACGGCATTAATGTGTAATGGATGATACATCTCACGAAATGGAGTATTCGTTCTTTTGGGTTTATGCCGCGCAACTTCAGATTTTCTTAATTCTGTTTATAACCTCTAGAATGCATCACCAGGTCGCATAGTTTACAAAAGTATTCTAGCTTGCACACACTGCATAAAAGTACGTAGTATTTTAGCCACACAGCCAGACTCCAGACATGAATGGGCGCCTAGCCTATGGTAGACGGTGACTCCCATAACCCGGAACACCAGGCTAGTGATAAGTTATTACATCAAATCCTGCCACATACAGTGAACTACGAAAAAGATTTTGGAATGCTTAGCAATTGGCAAAGGGACGAAATTATTTACAAACATTATCTGATGAAATAATCACAAGCCTGGTGTCATGGGGTACGGGATCCACCGTTTAGCTTCGGCAAGACGCACATTTCTCGGATCTGGCTACGTACCTAAAGTATTGCGTACTTTAATGCAGTGTGCGCAGGTTCGAATCAATTCTGCTGTGGACCGAGAAAGAATGTACTCACATAGTTGTACTCACCTATTTGTGGTTGCAGGGGTCAAGTCTCGGCTCCTGACCCCGCCTCTTCACTGATCGCTAATTGGTCCTCTCTCTCACTGCTCCATGAGTTTTATCATACCTCATCTTAAAACTATGTATGACTCCTGCCTCTACTACATCACTTGCTAGACTATTCCGCTTCCTGACAACTCTGACTGAAGAAATACTTATTAACATACCTTTAACTCATCTGAGTCTTCAACTTCCAATTGTGACCCCTTGTTTCTGTGTTCCATCTCTGGAACGTCCCGTCTTTGTCCACCTTACCTATTCCACGCAGTATTTTGTATGTCGTTATCATGTCTCCCCTAATCCTCCTGTCCTCCGGTGTCGTCAGGCCGATTTCCCTTAACCTTTCGTCGTTGGACATATCCCTTAGCTCTGGAACTAGCCTTGTTGCAAACCTTTGCACTTTCTCTAATTTCTTGACGTGTTTAACCAGGTGTGGGTTCCAAACTGGTGCTGCATACTCCAGTATGGGCCTGACGTACACGGTGTACAGTATCTTGAAGGATTCCTTACTGAGGTATCGGAACGCTATTCACAGGTTAGCCAGGCGCCCATATGCTGCAGCAGTTACCCAGTTGATGTGTGCTTCCGGAGACGTGCTTGATATTATACTCGCCCCAAGATCTTTCTCCTTGAATGAGGTTTGCAATCTTTGGCCACCTAGCCTATACTCTGCTTTCTTCTTTGCCCTTCTCCGATCTTCATGACTTTGCATTTGACAGGGTTAAATTCGAGAAGCCAGTTGCTGGACCACGCGTCCAGCCTGTCCAGGTCTCTTAGTAGTCCTGCATGATCCTCATCTGATTTAATTCTCCTTATTAACTTCAAATCATCTGTGAACAGAGATACTTCTGAGTCTATTCCTTCCATCATGTCATTCACATATACCAAAAATAGCACTAGTCCCAGGACTGACCCCTGTGAGACCCCGCTCGTCACAGGCGCCCACTCTGATACCTCATCACGTTCCATGACTCGTTGTTGCCTCCCTGTCAGGTATTCTCTGATCCATTGCAGCGCCCTTCCTGTTATACGTGCCTGATCCTCTAGTTTCTGCACTAATCTTTTGTGAGGAACTTTATCGAAGGCCTTCTTGCAGTCCAAGAAAATGCAATCAACCCATCCTTCCTTCTCGTGTCTTATTTCTGTTACATCCTCATAAAACTCCAGAAGGTTTGTGACGCAGGATTTGCCTTCCATGAATCCGTGCTGGTTGTCGTTTATAGTCTTGTTCCTTTCCAGATCCTCCACTCTCCTGATAATCTTCTCTATGACTTTGCATACTATACACGTCAGTGACACTGGTCTATAGTTTAGTCCCTCGTTTCTGTCTCCTTTCTTAAAAATGGGGACAACATTTGCCGTCTTCCATACCTCGGGTAGTTGTCTAGTTTCCAGGGATGTGTTGAAAATTGTGGTCAGTGGCACACACACAGTCTCTGCTCCTTCTCTAAGGACCCATTCAGAAATGTCCTGTCCCACCGCCTCAGTTGTGTGTATTTCATCCAACACTTGTTGGTATATCCCTTGTTGGTGCCCCCCTCTATTCAGTCTTCCCAGAGCCCTTCCTGTCTCCACTGTAAATATTTCCTTAAATCTCGTGTTGAGCTCCTCACATACCTCTTGATCGTTTCTTGTGAGCTCCCCACCTTCTTTCCTCAGCCTGATTAGCTGGTCTTTGACTGTTGTCTTCCTCCTAATGTGGCTAAACAGTAGTTTCGGGTCAGACTTGACTTTCGATGCTATGTGTTTTCGTACTGTCGCTGGGCCTCCCTCCTCATCTGTGCATAATCGTTTCTGGCTCTTCTACTAATCTCCTTATCTTCCTGGGTCCTTTGCCTTCTGTATTTTTTCCATTCTCTTGTACACTTAGTTTTGGCCTCCCTACACCTTCGGGTAAACCAAGGGCTCATTCTGGTCTTCCCATTATTACTGTTGCACTTGGGAACAAACCTGTCCTCTGCTTCCTTGCATTTTGTTGTTACGTAGTCCATCATTTTGTTTACTGGCTTTCCTACCAATTCTCTGTACCACTGAACCTCCTGCAGGAAGTTCCTCATACCTCTGTAGTCCCCCCTTTTATACTTTGGCTTTTGCCATTCAACTCATGTCACCCTCTCTACTTGTAACTCTACCAAGTATTCAAAGCTCAGAACCACGTGATCAGTAGCTCCAAGGGGCCTCTCATATGTGATGTTCTCAAAGTCCGAGCTGCTCAGGCTGAACACGAGATTCAGTCTTGCTGGTTCATCCTCCCCTCTCTCTCTCTCTCTCTCTCTCTGGTAGTGTCCCTAACATGTTGATGCATGAAGTTTTCCAGTACTACATCCATCATCTTGGCTGTCCATGTTTCGGAACCCCCATGTGGCTCCAGGTTTTCCCAGTCAATCTCCCTGTGGTTGAAATCGCCCATAGCCAGTAACTTTGCTCTGCTGGAGTGAGCTCTTCTGGCCACCTCAGCTTGTGTGTCCGCCATTGCTCTGTTGCTCTCTTCGTATTTTTCTCTTGGCCTCCTGCAGTTCTGTTCCCCAGACTGAATTGTACCTATTATGTAATCCCTTTCTCCAATCTCGTCCATTCCTTCCATTTCCTCAAATCCCCATCGGTTTTTAATTGTGTGTGTGTGTGTGTGTCTGTGTGTGATATAAATAATGTCGTGTTGAATAGGTACAACTGTCAATTAGCGAAAACTCGCTTGAAATTAAGTCCTTTCTAAAATTTTCTCTTATACATTATATGTTAATGTAAAAGTTAATAATTTTGTACCAAAAGAACCTTTGAAAACTTACCTAACCTTATTATAACAAACGCAATTTAATTTTGTATAATCCAGTTAAATATATTTTATATAAATTACAATAATTTACAATTAAACACACTGAAATATATATATTTTTTTTCGTTAAGTTCAGAATGATTTTTGCGAAATTATTGTATACACAAATTTTCGTTTTTCTTATACGGCAAGAAGAGCGTTGATATTTAACCCAAAATCGCAAGTTTTAAATTTTCGGCCCAACATATAATTAAACTATGGGATGACATTTAGAGGCGCACCTCATCATGGTTATTTGTTAAGAAACACTCCTCTCGGTGTATCAACACAGATGGATGCCTCTCGATGTATCAACACAGATGGATGCCTCTCGATGTATCAACACAGATGGATGCCTCTCGATGTATCAACACAGATGGACGCCTCTCGGTGTATCAACACAGATGGATGCCTCTCGATGTATCAACACAGATGGATGCCTCTCGATGTATCAACACAGATGGATGCCTCTCGATGTATAAACACAGATGGACGCCTCTCGATGTATAAATACAGATGGTTGCCTCTCGATGTATCAACACAGATGGATGCCTCTCGGTGTATCAACACAGATGGATGCCTCTCGGTGTATCAACACAGATGGATGCCTCTCGGTGTATCAACACAGATGGATGCCTCTCGGTGTATCAACACAGATGGATGCCTCTCGATGTATAAACACAGATGGATGCCTCTCGATGTATCAACACAGATGGATGCCTCTCGATGTATAAACACAGATGGATGCCTCTCGATGTATCAACACAGATGGATGCCTCTCGATGTATCAACACAGATGGACGCCTCTCGATGTATCAACACAGATGGATGCCTCTCGATGTATCAACACAGATGGATGCCTCTCGATGTATCAACACAGATGGATGCCTCTCGATGTATCAACACAGATGGACGCCTCTCGATGTATCAACACAGATGGATGCCTCTCGATGTATCAACACAGATGGATGCCTCTCGATGTATCAACACAGATGGATGCCTCTCGATGTATAAACACAGATGGATGCCTCTCGATGTATCAACACAGATGGACGCCTCTCGATGTATAAACACAGATGGACGCCTCTCGATGTATAAACACAGATGGACGCCTCTCGATGTACAAACACAGATGGACGTCTCTCGGTGTATCAACACAGATGGACGCCTCCCGTTGTATCAACACAGATGGACGCCTCTCGGTGTATCAACACAGATGGACGCCTCTCGATGTACAAACACAGATGGACGTCTCTCGGTGTATCAACACAGATGGACGCCTCCCGATGTATCAACACAGATGGACGCCTCTCGATGTATCAACACAGATGGACGCCTCCCGGTGCATCAACACAGATGGACGCCTCTCGGTGCATAAACACAGATGGACGCCTCTCGGTGCATCAACACAGATGGACGCCTCTCGGTGCATCAACACAGATGGACGCCTCTCGGTGCATCAACACAGATGGACGCCTCCCGATGCATCAACACAGATGGACGCCTCTCGGTGCATCAACACAGATGGACGCCTCTCGGTGCATCAACACAGATGGACGCCTCCCGATGCATCAACACAGATGACGCCTCTCGGTGCATCAACACAGATGGACGCCTCTCGGTGCATCAACACAGATGGACGCCTCTCGGTGCATCAACACAGATGGACGCCTCTCGGTGTATCAACACAGATGCACTCCTCTCGATGTATCAACACAGATGGACGCCTCCCGATGCATCAACACAGATGGACGCCTCTCGGTGCATCAACACCGCGATACAGACTTTTCAAAGAATATATTTACTAAATTCTTAAAGGCTATACAACGCCTGGCAAAATGGGAGGTAATCTGATTTAATCCATGGAAAGCGTGGGTAGGTAAAAATTCCTCTAATCAAGGACCGTCCACTGATATCAAGGCACGTCTCTCAAGGCTTCGTAGAATAAACAATTTAATAATGAAAGTTCCCACATGAACGTTTAGTCTTCATTTTTGTCATGTTATCATTAAAATACATTATCTTAATGCATTTGTATTACCTTTAATAATGACATTATCTTAATGCATTTGTATTACCTTTAATAATGACATTAAATTAATGTAGCAATAGCATAAAATATTTGGATCAAAGGATACAAAGGGAAGGCTTGTTATATTAGTTTGATGTTATTAAAGCCTGGAATGTTGCATAAAATATAGTTTGTGTGGCATTATGTTTAGATCTTGGTGAGTATGTAGTAGTTTGAAGCCATCCTTACTTCAGCTATTTAGATAATATTCGGTAGTCCCTATTCAAGATATGTGTAAATAGCAGTAGACATAGAGCCTCGGTGTTGACTCTATGAAGTCCTTTGCTCTAAAGTCTTTTGCTCTGAAGTCTTTTGCTCTGAAGTCTTTTGCTCTGAAGTCTTTTGCTCTGAAGTCTTTTGCTCTAAAGTCTTTTGCTCTAAAGTCTTTTGCTCTAAAGTCTTTTGCTCTCAAGTCTTTTGCTCTAAAGTCTTTTGCTCTAAAGTCTTTTGCTCTAAAGTCTTTTGCTCTAAAGTCTTTTGCTCTAAAGTCTTTTGCTCTAAAGTCTTTTGCTCTAAAGTCTTTTGCTCTAAAGTCTTTTGCTCTCAAGTCTTTTGCTCTAAAGTCTTTTGCTCTAAAGTCTTTTGCTCTCAAGTCTTTTGCTCTAAAGTCTTTTGCTCTAAAGTCTTTTGCTCTAAAGTCTTTTGCTCTAAAGTCTTTTGCTCTAAAGTCTTTTGCTCTAAAGTCTTTTGCTCTAAAGTCTTTTGCTCTAAAGTCTTTTGCTCTAAAGTCTTTTGCTCTAAAGTCTTTTGCTCTAAAGTCTTTTGCTAAAAATTCCGCGATTATCACATTTGCCAGTCTTTGGATCAGGTCAGATAACCTCCCATTCCCCAGTTTTCTTTGCTTATCTTTCACAATAAAGTCTTGTATCTGCTTTTCTTGTCTTATCCCTCCAGTTGATAAGACACATATACAACAGTCTTATCAACGTGTTGGTATTTTATACCACCATATTGTTCTTTGAGATACTAACACTATCGTAAAGACAGATACATGTAGTTATATAGAAACTAGATAGACAACGTTTCGCCCATGCAAAAGGACTTTTTTTGAAATCATTCGATAATGCCCACTGCATGGTCGAAACAATGTCAGTTAAGGTTTTCATATGAATTCATAATCTTTTAGAAAAATCAGACGAGTGTATATTATATATTTTAATGCTGCAAAAAATCCATCGATTCTTAGATAAATAGAATCTGAATTGAGACTTGAACACAGGTTGCAGCTCCACTCCTAAACGTTGTGAATTGCATTGAAAAAGAACAGTCTTAATACATAAATAATCAGCACATTGAAGAGTGAACGTAATGACTTTTCGGTCTGACTTTGATCATTAACTAGTTACACAACAGCGCGAAGGGAAGGGAGCCAGTATATATACGAGATGGAGGGGGGGGGGGAGAACGTGGCCAGGAGTAGAACGAGAGATAGAAGTAAAGTGGTAGTTGTAGTGGTGCAGGTAGTGGTAGTAGTTGTAGTGGTGGAGGTAGAGGTAGTAGTAATAGTAGTAGTAGTAGTGGTAATAGTAATTTCATAGCATACTTTCAATGCCCGAAGATTTTTATTAATATTAATGCTATATTTATGGGAAAGTGGGTAACCCATAATGATCATACAGTTTCTGCAGATCAAGGCTTTACACTATAATGTATAAGTTATGTGAAGTCAAAGATGTGGAATATGAGAAAGCTATGTGTTCAGATATGGAGAATAAGACAAATGAACTTCGTATAAGATGCAAAAGTTATCAAGTGCACTTAAACATTTATATGTGAAGGATGAACTTGGTTAGGAATTTAAATAAGAGATGAATGTGTGGAGTGTGTGGCCATGACCTCACAGGATGGATAAAAAGGCACAATACCATGACTAGAACGATACACAAATAACCCGCACATAGGAGAGAGAAGCTTGACGTTTTGGTCCAAATTAAACCATTGACTAGTTACACTAACACACGAAGATGGAGTCTGGAGGCCCTCAGAGTAAGAGTTCTCAGGGTAGGTGGAGTGACGTGGACTCGCGCAGAGACAGAGTCCTGGGCAGGCACTGACCTGGACTCCCTCAGGGTGAGGGGATGCGGGAGGGAAGGCCAGGGGTAGTAGTAGGGTTGAGGGTAGGGGTGAGGGGGCAGTGGGTGGCATACAACTGGGCGACATAGCAACGAGTCATAACAATATTGAGTAAAACCGTGAAGGTATAGACGTATGGCTCTGAGACAAAAAATATTTGTTTCAAAATGCGCCACTCTGAGTGGCACCCTGGGGAAGGGGGATATGGGCATCAGATGTAGGCAGTTCTGAAACTTCCCCTGCGGAGGACACGCTTAGGGAGGACACCCCTGCGGAGGACACGCTTAGGAAGGACACCCCTGAGAGACATGCCACTGAAACAAATATTCATTTCAGAAAATGTTGCAGTGAATGGCACCAAACAGACTTCTGGTTCTGAAACAAAAAATATTAATTTAACAAAGAAACTATGCAAGAGGGCACCGTACTGACTTATTTATGACTAAGGATATTCTAACCCAGATAAACCTAAACTAACATGGCTAATCCTAAACTTACCTAAGTTAACCTAATCTGGTTAAACCTAAACTAACCTAACCTATCCTGTCTAAACCAAACCTAACTAGGCTAAGCCTAAACTAACCTAACATAACCTTGCTAAGCCTAAACTAACCTCACCTAACCTAACCAGGCTAAATGGGTGGGGTTTGAACTCGTGGCAAGTGTGTCATAAAGCTCAGTGGCCAATGAGTTTTACGACTCGCCATGGGTTCAAATCCCACCCGTTCCGTGTTTTGTTTGTAATCGTGTTATTACGATTTCGTGAGTCGTAAATCGAGAAATTTGTTGGAACAGTCTGTGAGAAATTTACCGAGCATTAAATAGCTGTTCATTTCCCCCTTTTTACATACCCTATTTTTCGGCTTATAAGGCGCACTTATTTCCTAATGAGAAGTCTTGGAAAATCATCCTGCGCCTTATATGTCCAAGGTTAAGCTTTGGGTTACGCTTTAGCAGGTATTTATTAACGTTACGTTACAACCGCTTGGTAACATCGTCTTATATGTCACACACCTGTGCGCCTTATATGCCGGAAAATACAGTACTAGGGTAAGCCACATATTAATTTACAAGTTAAGACAAAATGTTTTATTACACACAAAGAAAATACTTGCAAGGTGATGCAAGGATTACCTTGTAACACCTTTGTAACTTTGTAATACCTTATAATAACATACGACATATGTTGCCTACAGAATGTATGATCAACAGATTTGGTACCAATCCTTTCATGGAGCAATGCTTTGATGTTGAGCTAAGGAGACGGAGCTACTTTCTCCTTCCAAGGATCAACCTTGATTACTTTGCATTCCCACGGCGCTTGAAGAGAAACTCGTTTCAGAGCAAGTTATTTTTGGAATAATGTTTTTCTTTTGGTTAAAGTTTTATTGTTACGCATGATTCAGCTCTAACACAAAGCCGTATGTTATTCAGATTCTCAACCGCAGCATTGCCCTTACGGATGTATTGGTTCCCCGCGAATATAGTGTTAATTGGGTACATAGTGCAAGTCTCGGTTAACCTTTGCTACTTAGCCAGACTTGCTTCGGAGCTCATTATTACTTCTGTCATTGAGTGAATGTAGAGTAGCCAGCTAAAGTGTAATATTAAAGTCGTGTAGTTGAGCAAAAGTTTTCGTTAAGCAACGTTTCGCTATAAATTACATCATATCAAATCTGTAAAGACATTAAGTCTAGATATTGTAAATATCTCAAACGAGAGACAAACTCGAGCCTGCCCACTCTCCATCAAAGTACTTGTACCACACAGCCAGACCCCCAGAAAAGGTAAATCTGTGTAAGATACATAAATTAACACCGGATAAAAAAAAATAGTAAAGGATCAGAGTTACTGAGTTATGAATCTACTTAAAGCCTTAATTTTTAAAGGGGGTGGATCGATAGCTCCAACGACGGGTCATCATCTAAGACCCGCGTCAGGAAACACTTGTTCTGTTTCCTGACGAACTTTGCCTAACCTAACAGAGTTATAACCTTAAGGTAAATATATGTAGTAAAGCCTATTCTGTGACAAATTTGAGAAAGCGAATTTACCAGAATGTTAAGTTCCCTTCCTGATAGAGGCCTAAAGTACAGAAAATGGATATATTGAATGAGCTGTTGTGTGGTGACGACTTAAACTGAAGACTCAGTTTTCTGATGAGGAAAATCTCAGTGATTCATAATACATTAACTAGTATAGCAAGCAAACAAATAAGTAGTTCATTGCGAGATCAAACAATTCGAAACTGGAGCAAGTGAGATAAACACTGTTTCAATGTTAATTTTTTTTTTATTTTAGGAATGAAACTTAAACTACAATAGATTTGAATTACTAAATTTAATTCATTAATCAACAGTGCATCTGAGAGGTAATCTTCATTAGTATCTCAGGTTAATATTCGCGTACTTACTGGTCAAATTATCAAGGAATTGACATATTTAAAGCCTCTTGTTATTCATAATAGAAGAGTCATCCTCATACCTTCTGTAAAATGTCATTTTTAACTGAGTATGGCACTTTTCATGCTGTAATATCTGATAGTGACAAAGAAATGCATTTCCAAATGCGAATGAAAGTGACGACCTCATAGCAACTTAGTGAGTGAGTGTGTGTGTGTGTGTGTGTGTGTGTGTGTTTGTGTGTGTGTGTGTGTGTGTGCACATCGAGGGTGTGTACACAGGGAGGGTGTATGTACACACAGGGAGTGTGTGTACACCGGAGTAAGGCTAGTGTACACCTCCCCAGACAATTTTTAAAACAGAATTTCTCTCTCCCTCGAGGTTTGATGTAATTACCTGAATTCATAAATTTTGGATTTTACGTTATAACCCTTTAAGAGTGAGTCTTCATGCCTGTTAAGGGCTCATATTCCAAGGAATTGGAACTACTCTCATCTTCCTTGGGTCAGGCTTTATATAAATATTATATATATATAAAATATATATATAATATATATATATATATTATATATATATATATATATATATAAATATAAACGTGCCGAATAGGTAAAACTTGCGATTTTTGCTTAAATATCAACGCTCGTCTTGCAGAACAAGGCAAGCGAAAATTTTGTGTATGCAATAATTTCGGAAAAATCATTCTGAATATAAAGAAAAAAATATATTTCATTATGTTTGTTTATTAAATTATTGTAAACTTATCTAAAATACAGGGTGTCCACAAAAAAAAACACTCCTTGATTTCAGATAGGTATAACATGTAACTTTATTGAATAATCGTTTACAGTTAGTAGCTTCAGATGCAGGATTTCCTTCAGTTTCATGTGGTATTGGGTAGCATTAAAGGCACTCAATGTGCGCCTCTCTGGCTGCTCGGCAAACATCGATGTGATAGTCCAGTTCGGTCCAGAAGCTCTGCAGCATATCTGGTGTTATGAGAACTGGCTCAGTGATCGAAATTTTCCGTTCCTCCAGGGTTGCAGGTAGTGGTGGTACGTAAAATGTGCTCTTCACGTATCCCCAAAGTAAGAAGTCACAAACAGGTCCGTTGACGTCGCAGGCCACTTACAGAGGTCACCGGACCTAAACACACACACACACACACACACACACATACACACACACACACACACACACACACACACACACACACACACACACACACACACACACACACACACACACACACACACATTTAAGAAAGGAAACAGAAACGAGGCACTAAACTACAGACCTGTGTCTCTGACATGTATCGTGTGCAAAGTCATGGAGAAGATTATCAGGAGGAGAGTGGTCGAACACCTGGAAAGGAACAAGATTATAAATGAAAACCAGCATGGGTTCATGGAAGGCAAATCTTGTATCACAAACCTCCTGGAGTTTTATGACAAGGTAACAGAAGTAAGACACGAGAGAGAGGGTTGGGTAGATTGCGTTTTCCTAGACTGCAGGAAGGCCTTTGACACAGTTCCCCACAAGAGATTAGTGCAGAAGCTGGAGGATCAGGCACACGTAAAAGGAAGGGCACTGCAATGGATAAGGGAATACCTGACAGGGAGGCAGCAACGAGTCATGGTACGTGAAGAGGTATCACAGTGGGCGCCTGTTACGAGCGGGGTCCCACAGGGGTCAGTTCTAGGACCAGTGCTATTTTTGATATATGTGAACGACATGATGGAAGGAATAGACTCTGAAGTGTCCCTGTTCGCAGATGACGTGAAGTTGATGAGAAGAATTAAATCGGACGAGGATGAGGCAGGACTGCAAAGAGACCTGGAGAGGCTGGACATGTGGTCCAGTAACTGGCTTCTCGAATTCAATCCAGCCAAATGCAAAGTCATGAAGATTGGGGAGGGGCAAAGAAGACCGCAGACAGAGTATAGGCTAGGTGGACAAAGACTACAGACCTCACTCAGGGAGAAAGACCTTGGGGTGACCATAACACCGAGCACATCACCGGAGGCACACATCAACCAAATAACCGCTGCAGCATACGGGCGCCTGGCAAACCTGAGAATAGCGTTCCGATACCTTAATAAGGAATCGTTCAAGACACTGTACACTGTGTATGTTAGGCCCATACTGGAGTATGCAGCACCAGTCTGGAACCCACACCTGGTCAAGCACGTCAAGAAGTTAGAGAAAGTACAAAGGTTTGCAACAAGGCTAGTCCCAGAGCTCAAGGGAATGTCGTACGAGGAAAGGTTAAGGGAAATCGGACTGACGACACTGGAGGACAGAAGGGTCAGGGGAGACATGATAACGACATACAAGATACTGCGGGGAATAGACAAGGTGGACAGAGATAGGATGTTCCAGAGAGGGGACACAGGGACAAGGGGTCACAACTGGAAGCTGAAGACTCAGACGAGTCACAGGGACGTTAGGAAGTATTTCTTCAGTCATAGAGTTGTCAGCAAGTGGAATAGCCTAGCAAGTGAAGTAGTGGAGGCAGGAACCATACATAGTTTTAAGAAGAGGTATGACAAAGCTCAGGAAGCAGAGAGAGAGAGGATCCAGTAGCGATCAGTGAAGAGGCGGGGCCAGGAGCTGAGTCTCGACCCCTGCAACCACAATTAGGTGAGTACACACACACACACACACACACACACACACACACACACACACACACACACACACACACACACACACATTTACGGAGCAAGGAGCTATGACTCGACCCCTGCAACCACATATACGTGAGTACACGATGGCAGGAGAAGTCCGGCCTCTAAAACTTTCATTCTGTGCACCGTACGGTTGATAGCGTGTGGCTGGGATACTGATGATCACAGGTTAGAGACCCACGAGTCTGTCAGACATAAAACCAGGTGTATGTCATATTTAAACCACGATACTTCAGCTATATTGGACGGTATTGTATTACTGATAGGTATTGTATTACTGATAGGAGAGTGCATTGTTACATAATTCACGGGTATTACACTAGATCATCGGAATTTTTTTTTTTAATACGAAGGTGAATACTCTGTTAATAAAACTGTTAGTTATAATTAAATTATTCACAAGCTGGTGCTCTTGTTTAGTGTGAGTTGTGCTCTTGTTTAGTGTGAGATGTGCTTTTGTTTATAATAGTGTGAGATGCGCTCTATTGATGTGCTCCATCAGTATTGATAGAAGTACGGGGAAGCTTATATACTGTAGACAGGTGATGTAAAGCAGTCGGAACTTGTGCCCCCTTGGACAAACCCACAGGTGGAAGTAAGTCATTGCCAAGGTGTTGCTGTATCTGACAGGAATGTAAGTAAATGGTTCAGAGAACCGACAGGGCTGGCTTACCAAGAGTTCCAACCCCACTATGTTCAGTGAGTTATGATTTCGCGAGTCTGTGGAGAAGTGAGATGATCAGTGCAGTGTTCCACAGAAGATGCATTTTCTATTCCGGTATTTTCGACAAAACATTGCGAGAACTATCTTGAAACCTGACTTTGCTATCATGAAAATTCCTCTTCACTATTGAAAAAGTTTTCTAAAGCCAACCCAAAAAAAAAACTGAATAATATCTAAACACCAAAAATAAAACGGTATACCTACTCAGCAGGGCAAGAGGAATACTGTAACGTCAATTCCCACAAGCGACTGCGGTGATGACAGACATCACTGAACCAACATTGGCAGTCACTCCACAAATCGAGCAGTCATCGGGAGGAGGAGGACGAGGAGGAGGAAGAAGAGGAGAAAGAAAAGGAAGAAGAGGAGGAAGAGGTGGAGGAAGAAAAGGAGGAGGAAGAGGAAGAAAAAGAAGTCAGGATGTGTGAATAAGAAATTAACTTGAAATCCTTCCTACAACACAGTATTCCCGGATCATTTCAAGAGTCTTCAGCCTTTAAGCCTAGTACAGCAGACGGAGGATGAAGCCTCCACCGCATCTTGCGTTGAATGCCTCCACATGGGTTTAGCGCTTATAATTAAAAAAAATAGAAATTGAGTCAGGAAGCCAAGGTACAAGACAGCCACTCCACATCCATCACGGACAGGTACCTTGATGCAGGTGAGACGCTCTAGACTCAAAGAATTGTAGCTACCATTTTCTTTCTTGAATCAAACCTAATTACCACCCATTCCCTATGATCTGGCCTTCATTGTTTTAGAGATTTCTGATTACTATATAGATTTAACCACTATATTATCATTTCGTGTCGTTGACAGATTGACCGTGGTCGTGGGGAAACGACGACAAGGCTGGTGGTGTCGTCCGTGGGTCCCGGAGACTCTGGCATGTACTCCTGTGTACCTCAAGGCTCCCACCCCGCCACCGTGCTAGTACATGTACAGAAGGGTGAGTACTACCAACAATTCTGCTTGTACATGTACCATCTTGTTAATACATGATTAAACACGTGAGTACTACTTCGCTACTTAAGGACGAACATGTACAGAGATGTGTGTAATGTGCGTCAATCATCCCGAAACACATTAAATAATAATGTAACTTTACAAGGAGAGAGAGAGAGAAATAGTTCTTTGCTTGTAAATAAAGTTAGGAACCTTAACCTAATACTATAAAACCTTTTGTAAAAGAGAGAGAGAGAGAGAGAGAGAGAGAGAGAGAGAGAGAGAGAGAGAGAGAGAGAGAGAGAGAGAGAGAGAGACAAAAGGGATGTCTGAGGTAGGATGGGAAGAGTACAAGTCATCTTATTTCTCCCACACAGGTAAGCATGAAGCAGCCATCCAGCAGGGCGGCCTGAATGCCGCAGCTCCTCCTTTCTTCTTTTCCTCTTCTGCGCTCCTCTCCTCCTGCCTCTTTCTTCACCTCTGCCTCCTTCCCTTGATCTTTACCAGCGAACTTGGCACTCTTTCCTGCCTGCGCTTCTCTGCCTTCTCTTTGCCTTTTATTTTTCTGGCGCTGATTCTCATTTTTCACTCCTCGGTTAAAACAATTTTGACAATTTTTTTTCTCGTTCTTCTTAGTGCTTTTCACGGCCATATGTTTTTTAGTTTTCTTTTTCTCTCACGGCTGGAGCTCGTACATACACGGAATTCGTTGAGGCCTCCGTCTGCTGTCTATGATTCCTCGTCACTGCCTCCGTCTACTATATATGATTCGTCGTCACTGCCTCTGCCTACGGTGTCTGATTCATCGTTATTACTGCCTTCCTCTGCGGTCTATGATTCATCCTCATCAGTGCCTCCTACGACTCCTGTTACATCCTCTCCATCTCCGCAGAACAACCCAAGCTTATTGACATCACTCTTCAACACGAGCCTGAAATTCCCTTCCACGTCCATTACTTCAACTCTTCATGCACCAGCTGCAGCATCAGTGCCATGGTGGCACTTGCACGCAGAATGGAAGAGGCGTTCCCATGGGTCAACGCTATAGACGGGGGCAGTGAGCTTGTAAATAATAACAAAAAAATGTTTGAAGGTGTCATTATGCTGTATAAAACATTTATAGTAATAGATGTAAATGTTAGTGGTGCGTAATTAAGTAATGCTGCTGCTACCTTATTACCCAACAATTGCACTTACATGTTCCACGTGCCAATATTTTATTTGTACCTTCTATGCTTTTTTGATAAACACGCATATAAACGCAGTATGCTGGGGCAGAGGTAATCTGCTCACAAGCTTAATTAACTTGACCAAGTTAATATAAATATCAGTCAATGGTTCATGTTAATAACATTGTACAGCCAAGCTCAGAGTTGGATTTCCAGCTCTTCCACCCTCAACACCGATCCACCTTCAGGTCAATAATCAATATCAGCTTGTTTTGTTTGCAGTTATATTTACAGGTTTTGAGTTGCTACGCTCCTCAGCTCATTACAAAGTCCAGCTCCACGACTGTGCCATTCATAACGGTACACCATTCATAACGGTACCCAGGTACACCTTCACTGCTAAACAAAGACTGTACAAAGACTGGCCATAGTGTCAACCTGTTCACTAGTGAACCCGGCGTCTTCATTTGTTGTACATGGTACATAATACATAACAGATGAAGAATTAGACACACATGTCGTTTCGTTATCCAGTGACTTTATCAATAAAGTTCAAGGACATAATGGGAAGATTGTGTCGAAGATGGAGTTGGTGAAGTGTACCGTAGCCTTCAAGACTACGGTACACTTCAACTCCAAAGCTGAGGGATTTATTACTTCGTCTTTCGTAAATAGTTCTACAGTCTTCACATTATGTCCTTGAATTGATGTTGATAAAGCCACTGAATTACGAAATTTCTACAAGATACCCAGATGTTGCGTATGTCTAATTCTTCTTTATCCTAAGGCTCTGCTCTCGAGTCACCTGGTAACACACTGTGGCAAATTACAGCACAAACTTTGCAGCATTCAAAGGTCACATCAATTATTGAGCATTAGTGACATTAATAAAAGAGGGGTGAAACTCGGCTTTAGTCCCGTCGGTTGGTACTGAAATGTACTCAACAAATTGTTTCATAACATCATCTCACCAGTTTCAAATACTTTAAGGCTGAGAAACTGAATCCCTTATCTATCATCTACAATTAATTATTTAGCTTCGTATTGAACTGATAAAGCCACTGGGTGACGAAACGTTTTTTAAAATATAAACATTCAGGTATTACACAAGTGAAATCCATAAACAAGTTTCTTTTGCAAGGGTGGAGTCATGACCTCTGATCCCACCTTTTAACTTTAAATGGCGATGTTATTTTCTTCCTGTGCGTCTTAATAATATAATGACCTTCTTGGTTGAGCCTCTGATTTTCTCCGTAAAAAAAAAATACTAATGTGTTTGTTGGGCTGAACCATCCCAAAGAGCTATCCCTGATAAATTAGACACATGTGCAACTCTTGGGTATCTTTATTAAGGAAACGTTTCGCCACAGTGGCTTCATCAGTCCATACCCAAGAGTTGCACATGTGTCTAATTTATCAACGTGTCGTTTCTGTGAACCATTCATCTACAAGAGGTATCCCTGTTATTATTACAATCAAAACACAACGCTAAACACACAAGGGTCATAGAGCGTTACTTGTACTTCATAATTTTATTACCCTGAACTTCGATGCCCTCAAGAGACAGTAGAGCTGCAGACCAACTTCCTCAAGAGACCTAGGAGCTGTAGGTCAACATCTCCAAGGCCCAGGAACTGGATAGCCACACAGTCATTTAGCACCGATATAGTCACTCCATCATTCTAGACGGCCTGAACACACACACACACACACACACACACACACCAAGTTGAAAGACTGATTACCAGAAACTCATCTTCTACCGTTTCTCTCTATTGGACTGAAGAAGCCACTGGCGAAACGTTTCCAGAATGAAGATACTCAAGTGTTGCGCCAGAGTCGTATCAACTTGTGGATTTCCTAAACTGTTTATTCAGACTGATAATTAATCTGGCATCATTACAGCCCAATACTAATTTAAATCTTCCTGGAAATGAAATATATTAATGTAGTTAAATTACTTGGAAAACCGAGACTTTAAATGAGACTCTTGTGTCACATTGGGTATTGTTTCCAGGATAACGATCTCCAGATATTACACAAGTATCTCGGTTATCAAAATATATTAATGATGAACGATTGAGAGCGCGAAACGACACAATGCCTTGACTGGAACATACACGGATGACCCGCACATAGGACAGAGGAGCTTACTACGACTTCTACGTCCGACGTCCTCTTCAAGGGGGGCTCCTTGGCATGGTGAAGAGGCTCTTGGTCTGAGGAATTAGACCTGTCGGTCTCCTTCCTCAGACCGAACCTAATTATCCCCCAATCCCCCCTTCCCTATCCCATCCTCCCCCTCCTCCCCTTTTTCCTTACCTCCTCCTCCTCCTCCCCACCCCTCCCTTTTGCCCTTCCTTTTTTGGCCTTTGGGATTTTTCCCACAGGTGCGCTAATTCCTAGGTAGGGGAAAGGTTACCGGGGTCCACCCCATTCCATTGAGGTTCTTGGCGGTGGCGTAGTTTGCCATGGAATCTGGATCGCCTGGGGATGTCCCGATCCCTCTCTGGTATCCCGGAGGGTGGCTTTGGGTGTCTTTCGGGCGATGGGTGTATCTCTGGAAGCCACCTTTCGGATTCCGGGGGTGGTGGCTGAAGGTGTCGTGGGGGTTCGAAAGGAGATATGATGGTTGAAGATAAACACACTTGTGGATGGTAACACTATATATTGTCAGACTGAGGTAAGGAAGGGCCCAGCCTGCCGTGTTGCTGCCTGGTAGGTCTAAGCGTGGACTGAGAAAGTTACAGAGGTACTCACGTACACATGCGCATCCCGTGACGTCACACAGTCTATATAAAACACATGGATGGTACTATGATACTCAGCTAAGCTATACAACACATGTAAGGGGGATCAGCAACTATGCTGACAAAGGAGGTATGCTTTGTTGTGGATATCCGGCCGCCCTCTCTTTTGTCCACCGAGGTAGCTCGGCAGATGTGAGGTTGCTATCCCGGATTGCTGGTTTACTGGCATGAAGGGAAGGGTATGGCACGGGTTCCATGCTGCATCTGCGCTACTTGCGGTGCTGAGGTCCTCTTGGGCGTGGAGAGAGATTTCTGGCCCTTTCATTCCTCCTAGGAACTATCCCTCCCCGGTCCCCCCTTTTTTCTTTTCTTTATTTTTATTTTCTTTTCTTCTTTCTTTTTTTTCTTAAAAACAAAAAGAAAGAAGTAACCTAACCATGGAGTACCCGATCCATGACCCCGCTACCCCCGGGACCCTTATTGTTACTGCACCCCGTTCTGACCTCGCCTCGTCTTTTGGCCATTCTTCGGACATTCCTAAGGCCCCTGTACCTCTTGCTGGTGCTGTTTCGTCACCCGCTTCAGGTGCCGGGGTTTCGACTGACTCCTTTGATTTGTCTGACCTCTGCTCTCCTTTGACTATGCTTCCGGCCTCTCCCTCTATGGTGCGGCGATTTTCGAATCGCCAGCCCGTCCCACGTCGGACCGACTCTGGTCCCACTTCTAAACGCCAACGACAATCTCCTGATGATGTTACTTCGTTATCTTCCCATTCTACTCAGAAAAGACCGATATGTCATGCACTCCCTCTCCACACTCAGTTTCAGACCAACTTCTTCTACTGCCTATCTTTCCGACCATAGTATTGGCAAAGCGCTCCTACGCCATATTGGTAGAGATATTTCCTTTCATGCTCTTAAGAGTGGTACGCGCATCATCACAGCCCAGAATTCTACCCAAGCTCATGATCTTTCTCTTCTTTCACATATCGATACTATTCCTATCACTATCGAAAAACATCCTTCCCTCAATTCTTTTAGTGGTACTGTTATTCTGCCCCATACCATAGTCCAACAGAATTTCCAGACATGTGGCAATGACATTCTCGAACAGCTGGAATTCTAAGATCTCCGAATTCTCAAGGTAGACACTTATGTTCTTCCTGCCCTCGGGCGAAGACGATACCCATGCAATGTGGCTCGTTTAACTTTTGACAGCCGTGAACTCCCATCCTCTGTTTATGTAGCAGGACATCGGGTACAAGTTTGGAAGGTGATCCCTACACCGCAACAGTGTAGGAATTGCTGGCGATTTGGCCACCCAGCAAAATATTGCAGATCTATAGCCGAATGCCCAGTCTGTGGTGCCGATGACCAATCTAATACATCTTGCCTTAATTGTCATGAGGCTCACCCTTCGTACTCTCGCCGTTGCCAGGTCTACTTAAATGAGCGGGAAATTCGTTGCCTCGAAGAGGCAGGTCTCCCTTATGCTATGGCAGTTTCTCATCTCCGCCTCCAAGGGAGACTACCCCGTGTTTCTTATTCTCGTCTTTCAAAACGTCCCCCCACTTCTGAGGTTCCATCTTCTGCAGCCTCCTCTGCGGTTGAAAGTTCCATAGTCACTCCTGTATCTAATTCTTTTGCTGTCCTGGGCTCAGATGTCCCTACTTCAACATCTCAGTCTGTCCTCACTTCTTCATGTTCTCCCTCACAAACCCCGGTATCGACAAGACCTCGTACGACACCTCCTCCCAATCGTCCCTCTACTTCTCAGAGGTCCAATAAATCTTCTTTAACCCCTCCTTCCCTTTATCCACCTTCACATTTTACCTTCCCGGTCTCTGTACCTGGGTCTTCCCCCTTCTCTGGCTCTGTTACAAGTGTGAAGGTTCATCCTCCTCCACGTACTGTGCCTTCCTCCCCTGTCCCCTCCCAAGTTTCTTCCTCTTCTGCCACCTCCCAGGTTTCTGCCTCTTCTGTCCCCTCCCACACTTCTCCAGTTCCCTCGACCCTTTTGCTCCCCCTACCATGGTACAGTCCATTACAGTTCCGATCTTTACTCAAACTCCTCCTCCTTCCATCTCCAATATTGTCTCCCATACGACGTCTCTGAACTCCGAAACACTTGAAGCAATCTCTGAATATATTGCAGAGACCAAACCATCAATGGACACTGATCCACCCTCTGTTCCTTCTCTTTCCTCTTCTCCATCTGCGCAACTCCTTTCTTCACAGCGCACCGTTCCTTCGCTGCTTGAACGTTTTCCTTTGCCACCGCATGTGGACTTTTCTAACCCCTCTAGTCCGTAGGTACCCTTACCTGCGGACTTCAGGTATCTTTATCGTTGCCAATCATGGCCTATTTACATTGGAATGTACACGGCCTCAGGGATAATCGGGGTGAGCTTCAGATGTTGCTCTCTCAGTTTTTCCCTGTTGGTGTTTGCTTACAGGAACCAAAATTACACTCTGCCGTTATCTATCCCATCTCAGGCTATAATTTATTGTATTCTTCAGATCCTTTTCCTGATGGGACCTTTAATGAAAGTGCCCTTCTTCTACGAACTGATATTCCGTACCATCAGCTATTTGTTCGTACTTCCCTGCATTACACAGCAGCCCGTATCCACTTGCATAGGTGGTATACACTCTGTTCTTTGTATCTCTCCCCTTCTCGGGCATTATCTATCCCGGATATTGCCTTTCTTGTTTCATCATTACCGCCACCACTTCTGTTACTTGGCGATTTTAATGCCCATCATTTTCTCTGGGGGAAGTCTCACTGTGATTCCCGTGGCGTTCAGTAAGAGGCTTTCCTTTCTACCCACCCCCTCCATGTTTTAAATACAGGTACTCGCACCCATTTTGATCCTCGGACTGATACTCTTTCTTGCATCGATCTCTGTCTGCTCTACATCCGCCGCATTAGACTTCACTTGGTCTGTTCTCCCGGATTTACATGACAGCGATCATTTCCCAATCATTCTTACTTCCCCTTCATATTCACCACCTCTTCGTAACCCACGCTGGCAATTTTATCAGGCAAATTGGAACCTTTACTCACAACTAACTGTTTTTAGTGAGGTTCCTTCTTCGTCCTCCATTGATGAGCTTTTACACCTCTTCTCGTCCTCCATTTTAACCGCAGCTTCTCATTCTATACCCCAAACTTCGGGCAGGCATTCTCAGAAATGCGTGCCTTGGTGGTCTCCTGCTTGTGCTCTTGCAGTACGTTTGTAACGCGCTGCTTGGGGCAGGTACCGGTATAATAGAACCACGGAGAGACTTCTTGATTTTAAGCAGAAGCGTGCGATCGCTCGTCGTGTCATCCGTGACGCTAAACGCACTTGCTGGTGAGATTGTTTCCACCATCACCTCTGCTCCCTCTATGAGTGCAGTCTGGAAAAAGTACGAAAACTAATTGTTTCCACCATCACCTCTGCTCCCTCTATGAGTGCAGTCTGGAAAAAAGTACGAAAACTAAGTGGTAAATATTCTCTTGACCTGGCTCCTGTTCTGCGGGTTGCCGGTGTTCATATAGCAAACCCACTAGATATTGCCAATGAAATTGGCAATCATCTGGTCCGTATTTCTCAGGGGCTCCATCTATGCCCCTCGTTTCTTTCCTCAAAGTCTGCCAGAGTTAGCACCCTTGGACTTTTCTTCTCTCAGAGAAGAACAGTATAATGTGCCTTTTACACTTCAGGAACTGCAGGCAACACTCTCAGCTTGCCGATCATCGGCAGCTGGGCCCGACGACATTCCCATTCGTATGCTACAACATTTACATCAGTCAGCCCTTGCAGTTCTATTACGCCTTTTCAATCTTATTTGGTCACAAGGAGTTCTTCCACAGCTGTGGAAATCTGCCATTTTTCTCCCTTTCCGCAAACCGGGTACTACGAGACATGAAGCCTCCCACTATCGTCCCATTGCTCTTACTAGTGCAGTTTGCAAAGTGATGGGACGCCTGGTAAATAGACGTTTAGTGTGGTATTTAGAGATACACAACAGTCTCTCCACTCGTCAATATGGCTTTCGCAAGGGCCGCTCTACCATAGACCCCTTACTACGCTTGGATACGTATGTTCGTAATGCTTTTGTGAATAACCACTAAATTATTGCCATATTTTTTGACCTTGAGAAGGCATATGACACAACTTGGAGGTATAATATTTTGGCCCAAGCCCACTCCTTAGGCCTCCAAGGCAATCTACCATCCTTCCTTAAGACTTTTTTAACTGACAGACATTTCCGTGTTCGGGTTAATAATGTGCTCTCCCCGGACTTTATCCAAGCTGAAGGTGTCCCCCAGGGATGTGTTCTGAGCACAACGCTATTTTTCCTTGCTATAAATGATTTGGCCTCTAGTCTTCCACCCAATATTTGGTCATCACTCTATGTTGATGACTTCGCTATTGCCTGTGCAGGCGCTGACTGTCACCTCATTACAGTTTCTCTCCAGCATGCGGTCGACCGTGTTTCCAATTGGGCCACCACACATGGGTTTAAATTTTCCAGTACCAAAATTCACCAAATTACTTTCACTAGACGCTTTGTCATCTCCGATCATCCTTTGTACCTCTATGGCTCCCGTATCCCTCTTTGACCGTAGGTTATCCTGGAAACCTCACATTACCTCTCTGAAGACAACTTGTCACAGCCGGCTGAACCTTCTTAAAACCCTTGCTCATCTTTCATGGGGAGCTGATCGTCGAACTCTCCTTCGCCTACATTCCACCCTTATTTTATTGTAACTTGATTATGGTGACCAGATCTATTCAGCGGCCTCTCCTGCTATTCTCTCTAGCCTTAACCCTATCCATCACCAAGGATTACGTTTATGCCTTGGTGCTTTTCGCTCTTCCCCTGTTGAGAGCCTCTATGCAGAAGCGAACGTTCCATCCTTATCCGATCTCCGTGATGCCCATTGTCTTCGCTACTATGTACGCTCTCATGATCTCCGCAATCCTTCTATTTATAGAATGGTCACCGATATTAGTAGACATTCTTTATTTGTTCGCCACCCCTGTTTGCTCCGTCCCTTCTCTCTTCGACTACATTCGCTCTTGTCTTCTCTTCAATTACCACCTTTCTATGTTCATGTAGTATCTCACTTTTCCCTACCCCCCTGGGAAGTTCCAGCTGTTCGAGTCTGTTCTTTCTCACTCCCTTGCTCGAAAGCCCAACTGCCTACGGTAGCTTCCCACTCTTTTTTTTCTTGACCACTTCCACTCTCATTCTCATGCCATTGCAGTGTACACAGATGGCTCTAAGTCTTCTGACGACGTAGGATTCGCAGCAGTTTCCGGACAGCGTCGTACGAGGGCATTTACTATCTTCGGCTAGTATTTTTACTGCTGAATTGTATGCCATTCTTGCAGCACTTATCCGTATTGCATCTATGCCTGTGTCATCATTTGTGGTTGTCTCAGACTCCCTTAGTGCTTTACAGGCAATACAGAAATTTGATACACCTCACCCCTTAGTACTCCATATCCAACTTTGGCTACGCCGCATCTCTACCAAGCATAAAGATATTGTTTTTTGTTGGGTCCCTGGTCATGTTGACGTACAGGGCAATGAACAGGCAGTCACTGCTGCGCGGTCAGCAGTACATGACCTACCAGTTTCATATAGAGGTGTTCCATTTACGGACTATTTTGCTGCAATAGCTACCCACCTTCACACCCGTTTGCAACAACGTTGGTCTACTCTGCTCGGTAACAAACTTCAATCTATTAAACCGAGTATAGGTTACTGGCCGTCTTCTTGTCACCAGTGTCGAGGTTGGGAGACTACTCTCTCCCGTCTTCGCAATGGCCATACTCGTCTTACTCATGGATATCTCATGGAGAGGCGCCCTGCTCCTCTCTGTGAGAATTGTCAGGTCCCATTATCGGTCAGCCACATTCTATTAGACTGCCCACTTTATCAACGAGCACGCAGAATATACCTCCAGCGTCGTCTTCGCTCCGCTGCTCTCTCTTTACCTTCCCTTCTCGCTGATGGACCCACCTTTCATCCGGACTCTCTCATTGACTTTTTGACAACAACTGACTGACTTCACAAACTCTAATGATACCTTCAGCCCTTTCTACCTCAACCTCTTGCTGCCCTCTACCCCCGTACTATCCCCTGCCCCGCTGTTCTGTGTAACCTACTGATCATCCCTCCCCCCTTCTGCCGTCCAATACCCTCGCTTCCTTCCCTACCCTGCAGCGCTGTATAGCCCCTGTGGCTTAGCGCTTCTTTTTTATTATAATAATAATAATAATAATAATACGTCCGATGTGGACCATTTACAAAGTCACACTAAGAGAAAATATAGGCCAGCTCGCCTATGTATACTGCCGCCTCCTCTCTTTTCTATTAGTGTGACTTTGTAAATGATCCAAGTAGGACCTAGACGTCGTGGTAAGCTCCTCTTTCCCATGTGCGGCTTATTTGTGTAGTGAATGAGGTTAATCAGGAAGAGGTATTCTCTCGTTAGCGCGCAGACACCATCCTAATTGGTCCAGTAAAACCGAGTAACCTGCAACATCAAAGCCTAAAACCGTTTTAAATTTTCTTTCCCCTCAAGGAGTAAATGAGACAAGACGTCCTCAAGTTCCTTGGCAGGAAAAAATTACCACAAAAACATTCAGTTAATCAGTATACAGTCTGTATAAAGCGTGTATACAGTCCAGTAACAATCCGAACGGTTCCCTATGTAGGATTCACCAATTTTGGAAGTTTGAAACCTATCTAAATGCGCATTCTGAAGAATCGTATGGAAACCGCTGCGCTATTTTCGTGTGTAAATTTGGAAGACTGGAATCTTCATAGCCCAATAATCTGTACGATCTTTTTGGGTTTTGCGCTTAGTCTTGATTATAACGACATAGCCCAATAATATTCCGAATCTTCATATTAAGTACATCAGTGCTGAGAGTTTGAAGCTGATCGGAAGAAATATTCTTAAGCTATTGCAGGGATGCGTAGGATAAATATAATTCCCATAGGGAAACAAACCACGGTACGGGTGGGGTTAGAACCCATGGTGAGTGAGTCTTAAAATTCCAGGCCAGTGCGTAAGCCACTCGGCCATGAGTTCAAACTCCTCCCGTTCCCTGGTTTCTTTACAATCGTGTTATTACGATTTCGTGAGTTAGTTCCAATTCATCGCCCCAGCAACCCGGTCCTACACCAGGCCTCCTGATTGTTGACCTGATCGATCAGGCTGTTGGTGTCCCGACAGAAAAATGTATTTTTGAGGGGGATAACTTATTGAAGATAACATGATGCAACTGTAAGGTTATTTTTATCGCATATAAAATAAAACGAGAAATCACAAAACAGTAATAAAAAAATAATCAACTCTAGGTGTACCGTGGCCTGGTTGGCAGCGCTCTCGCCTCACACGGAGTGTCCGTGATTCGATCCTCGACATGGGTGGAAATGCGGGGTATATTTCCTCACACTTGTTACCTTTGCTCAGGAGTAAATAGGTACATAGGTGTTAGTCACTTTACACCTGCTATCCTTGTTCACCTACCAGTAAGTAGGTACCTGGGTGTTAGTCAACTGTTATGGGTGGCATCCTCGGGGACAAGATTGAACGACCCCTAAAGAAATAAGTTAGACAGTCTTCGATGACGCACTGACTTTCTTGGGTTATTCTGGATGGCTAACCCACCGGGTTAAAAATCCCACAAATCTTATCGTGCTAACCACTGATGATTTTCTTCTAAGATAATTTAAAAAATAAAAAAATTCTCCGTAAGCAGAAAGCATTTTGTTTTCTCAAGTTTTGAGAGTCGAGTTGTAGCCGCCATCTTGTCAACTGAAAAGATGCTTCAACGTCAGAGGTATTAGCACAGCTGTTACCACCACAGCCCAGTGACAGCTGCAACATATTGACAGCTGCGTCACCGTCAACAACAAATCACGTCCAGACACGATACTGTCCAAGAGATGTGATAGAACCCACAATTAACATATACCTTCATTATTACAAGTGAATAAATTGTCATGCAAGGAAAATTATACTGGTACTCTGCCTTCTTAAACAATGGTTTCCAATTATATATATATATATATATATATATATATATATATATATATATAAATATTGTGTCGAATAGATAAAACTTGCGATTTTGGCTTAAATAACAACGCTCTTTTTTGCCGAATAAGGCAAGAGAAAATTTGTGTATGCAATAATATCGAAAAAATCATTCTGAACCTAACGAAAGAAATATTTCATTGTGTTTATTATTAAATTATTGTAAACTTATATAGTTGGATTAGGTTAAATTAAACTGCGCTTGTTATAATAAGGTTAGGTAAGTTTTCTAAGGTTCTTTTGGTACAAAATTATTAATGTTTACATTAACATAAATAAAATATATATTTAAACGGATAAGAGAAATTTTTAGAAAGGACTTAATTTTAAATGAGTTCTTGCTAATGACCGATTTTACCTATTCGGCACCATATATATATATATATATATATATAATATATATATATATATATATATATATATATATATATATATATATATATATATTATATATATATATATAATATATATATATATATATATATATATATATATATATATATATATATAAAACAAGTCGGCCGTCTCCCACCGAGGCAGCGTTACCCAAAAAGAAAGAAAATCCCCAAAAAGAAAATACTTTCATCATCATTCAACACTTTCACCACACTCACACATAATCGCTGTTTTTGCAGAGGTGCTCAGAATACAACAGTTTAGAAGCATATACGTATAAAGATACACAACATATCCCTCCAAACTGCCAATATCCCAAACCCCTCCTTTAAAGTGCAGGCATTGTACTTCCCATTTCCAGGACTCAAGTCCGGCTATATAAAAATAACCGGTTTCCCTGGATCCCTTCACTAAATATTACCCTGCTCACACTCCAACAGATCGTCAGGTCCCAAATACCATTCGTCTCCATTCACTACTATCGGACACGCTCATGCACGCTTGCTGGAAGTCCAAGCCCCTCGCCCACAAAACCTCCCTTACCCCATCCTTCCAACCTTTTCGAGGACGACCCCTACCCCTCCTTCCTTCCCCTAGAGATTTAAATGCTCTCCATGTCATTGTACTTTGATCCATTCTCTCTAAATGACCAAACCACCTCAACAACCCCTCTTCAGTCTTGTGACTAATACTTTTATTAACTCCACACCTCCTAATTTCCACACTCCGAATTTTTTCTGCATAATATTTACACCACACATTTCCTTTAGACAGGACATCTCCACTGCCTCCAACCGTCTCCTCGCTGCTGCATTCACAACCCAAGCTTCACATCCATATAAGAGTGTTGATACTACTATACTTTCATACATTCCCTTCTTTGCCTCTATAGATAACTTTTTTTGTCTCCACATATACCTCAACGCACCATTCACCTTTTTTCTCTCATCAATTCTATGATTGACCTCATCCTTCATAAATCCATCCGCCGACACGTCAAGTCCCAATATCTCAAAACATTCACTTCTTCCATACTCCTCCTCCCCAATTTGATATCCAATTTTTCTTTAAATCATTTGATACCCTCATCACCTTACTCTTTTCTATGTTCTCTTTCAACTTTCTACCTTTACACACACTCCCAAACTCATCTACTAACCTTTGCATTTTTTCTTTATACTTGCAACATCTGCCACATTGCTCCCCTATCCACTATATCATATGCCTTTTCTAAATCCATAAATGCAATAAAAACTTCCCTACCTTTATCTAAATATTGTTCACATATATGCTTCAATGTAAACACTTGATCTACACATCCCCTACCCACTCTGAAACAGAATGTAAGAGGTAAGGCAGAATGTAGGATTGCTCATCCGCAATCCTACGTTCTGTCTTACCTCTAATTCTTTCAATTATAACCCTACCGTACACTTTTCCTGGTATACTCGGTAAACTTATTCCTCCATAAATTTTGCAATCTCTTTTGTGCCCCTTCCCTTTATATAAAGGGACTATACATGCTCTCCGCTAATCCCTAGGTACCTTCCCCTCTTTCATACATTTATTAAACAAAAATACCAACCACTCCAACACTATATCCCCCCTGCTTTTAACATTTCTGTCATGATCCCGTCAGTTCCAGCTGCTTTACCCCCTTTCATTCTACGTAATGCCTCACGCACCTCCCCCACACTCACATCCTGTTCTTCTTCACTCCTAAAAGATAGTATACCTCCCTGGCCAGTGCATGTAATTACCGCTCCCTTTCTTCGTCGAGATTTAAAAGTTCCTCAAAATATTCTCGCCATCTACCCAAAACCTCCATCTTCCCATCTACTAACTCCCCTACTCTGTTTTTAACTAACAAATTCATTCCTAGGCTTTCTTTACTTGTTTAACTCCAAATTTTTTCCCACTCTATCACCTGCTCTCCTTTTGCACTCACCACTCTCTTTACCTTTCTTTTACTCTCCATATACTCTACTCTTCTTATAACACTTCTGCTTTGTAAAAATCTCTCATAAGCTAACTTTTTCTCTTTTATCACACCCTTTACTTCATCATTCCACCAATCACTCCTCATTCCTCCTGCACCCACTCTCCTATAACCACAAACTTCTGCCCCACATTCTAATACTGCATTTTTAAAACTAATCCAACCCTCTTCACCCCCCCCCTCCCACTACTCATACTTGCACCAGCCCACCTTTCTGCCAATAGTTGCTTATATCTCACCCGAACTTCCTCCTCCCTTAGTTTATACACTTTTACCTCCCTCTTACTTGTTGTTGACATTTTCCTCTTTTCCCATCTACCTCTTCCTCTAACTGTAGCTACAACTAAATAATGATCCGACATGTCAGTTGCCCCTCTATAAACGTGTACATCCTGGAGCCTACCCATCAGACTTTTATCCACCAATACATAATCTAACAAACTACTTTCATTACGTGCTGTATCATACCTTGTATATTTATTTATTATCTTCTTCATATATATATATATATATATATATATATATATATATATATATATATATATATAATATATATGTCGTGTCGAATAGGCAAAACTTACGATCTTGGCTTAAATAGCAACGCTCATCTTGCCATATAGAACAAGTGAAAATTTGTATATGCAATAATTTCGCCAAAATCATTCTGAACCTAACGAAAAAAATATATTTCACTGTGTTTGTTTAGTATTAAATTATTGTAAACAAATCTGATCTATATTCAGTTGGGTTAGGCTAAAATAAATTGTCCTTGTTATAATAAGGTTAGGTAAGTTTTCTAAGTTCCTTTTGGTGCAAAGTTATAAATTTTTACATCAACATTAATGAAAAATATATATCTTTAAACGTATAACAGAAAATTTCAGAAAGGACTTAATTTTAAATGAGTTGTTGCTAATTGACCAGTTTTACATATTCGGCACGACACACACACACACACACACACATACACACACACACACACACACACACACACACACACACACACACACACACACACACACACACACACACACACACACACACACACACACTATATATATATATATATATATATATATATATATATAATGTGAGAGAAACATGATAAATGAAACGGTGACTTGTGCTGCGCTTATCAATTTCGAATATGACTTTGTGAACACAGGTTTCTGAAGCGAAAAATATGTCTGCAGTCAGAAATTCCATTAATATTAGCATTTGCATTTGTAATACTATCGAGCTTACAACAGCAGAACGCTGCAGACAACCTCTCAGCCTCTCTCACTTTTTCTGGGAGGCGAATGTTGGCTGGCTCTTATTATACGTATAGGATATATTAAATGTTCAAATTTGCACATAAATTAAACCTTGTTCTCTCTCTCTCTCTCTCTCTCTCTCTCTCTCTCTCTCTCTCTCTCTCTCTCTCTCTCTCTCTCTCTCAACAACGAAGATAAACAAGGTAGAAGTTCATGAATGTGACTCCATGTATATTGAAATCCATCATAACGTTAACAATACTGAAGCCTACGTTAGCCTCACCCCATCCAACCAGAGCCAGGAACATGATATTGTATTGTTCGTTAAATAATTATTAATAAAGATTCAGTCATAGATTAAAGCCTCAATAACTATAGTTCAGACAGGAACAATTTTAGTAGAGGTCAAAAGGCAAGCTGACTCATTAATATGCAGATGACTGCTTCTTCAATTAACCCAAAATAATCAGTCTCAAAACGTGGTCCTTCTCACGCGTTGCGAATTGTATTGTTGACGGAATATAATACCAACAAGTTCATGACAAAGAAGAATATCCATGGATGCAAAGAAGGGAATATATGAGAGTATAGTGGTACCAGCACTTTTATATGGGTGTGAAGCTTGGGTTGTAATACATGCTGCAGCGAGGAGTCGGCTGGAGGCGGTGGAGATGTTGTGTCTAAGGGCAATGTGTGGCGTAAATACTATACAGAGAATTCGTAGTGTGGAATTTAGGAAGTGTGGAGTTACTAAATGTATTATTTTGAGGGCTGAGGAGGGAGCTGTTGAGTTGGTTTCGTTATTTACAGAGGGGATGGAACTACAAAGGATGACTTGGATGGTGTATAGATCAGTAGTGGAGGGACGAGGGGTAGGGGTCGTCCTAGGAAAGGATGGAGGGAGGGGATAAAAGAAGCTTTTGTATGCAAGGGGCCTGGACATATATAATGCATGTGTGAGCGTGTTAGATAATAGTGGAGAAGAGTGATTTTTGGGACTTGACAAGCTGTTGGAGTGTGAGCAAGGTAATATTTTGTGAAGGGATTCAGGGGAATTGGTTAGCTGGACTTGAGTCCTGGAGGTGGGAAGTACAATGCCTACGCTTTAAAGGAAGGATTTGGGATATTTGATGTTTGGAGTGATATCTGAACTATCGTATCTGTGCGCCTCTGCAAAAATAGCGATTATACCTGGAGAAAGCTTCGGGGGTCAACGCCCCCACGGCCCGGTCGATGACCATGCCTCGTAGTAGTAGTTTCTACGTGATCATTCCCTTTGCCTTCGTTGATGGTCAGTCCCTCGGGTCTAAGACACAGACATGTAGTCAGACTTTACACCAGAGCAGCAGTGAGGTGAAGCAGCTGCAGCTGACGGCTCAGGTTAGCGTGGCCCGCGAAGGGAAGTAGGTCGTTTCCTTGAATCCCTTCATAAATGTTACCTTGCGCGCACTCAGCAGCAAGTTAAGTCATAAAAACCATTTGATGGACACACTCATACAGTCCTGCTAGATGTCTAAGTCCCTTACATACAAAAACTTCCGTTACCGTCATGCTCAATAGCTGTTTAGCAAAGGCGTTGCAGAAGACTTTCCGTAGTCCAAGATACCATTAATAAATTCTCGGTAAGTGAGCGAACCACTTGATAAAAGTGATCACAAAATACTCATAAAACAACTCGAAGATACTCTTAATTTTCAACCTATCTTCATTTTACTAGTTCAAGTTTTTTAACGATTCCAAGCGTCAATTTCTTTATTTTAAGATAGGATAGATCACGTAAGACTTAAAAAAAAAACGTATATTTAAGTTCCAGTGGCGGACCTACATTTTTGTGGCCCTGAAGCTTAAACTGTTATGGGTCTCTCTCGCAACCAGCAACGGCTAGCATCCATGATTTATCTTTTAATTTGATTATTTTGCATTGAATTACACTTATTATTATTATTATTATTATTATTATTATTATTATTATTATTATTATTATTATTATTTTTATTATTTTTATTATTTTTATTATTTTTATTATTTACAAAGCCCTTCTCATACAGTAGACTCAAAATTTTTAAGCAATGTTGACTAAAATCGTTTCTCTGGCCCCTCCGGGACTAGATCCGCCCCTGTATTTAACCACAATATTAAAATTCTGTAGCGGAGACACGTTTGGCAAACCACTGAGAGTGAGAGAGAGCGAGAGTGAGAGTGAGAAAGAGTGAGAGTGAGAGAGAGTGAGAGTGTGTGAGAGTGAGAATGAGAGTGTGTGAGAGTGAGAGTGTGTGAGAGTGAGAGTGAGAGTGAGTGAGAGTGAGAGTGTGTGAGAGTGAGAGTGTGAGAGTGAGAGTGTGAGAATGAGAGTGTGAGAATGAGAGTGTGTGAGAGTGAGAGTGTGTGAGAGTGAGAGTGTGAGAGTGAGAGTGTGAGAGTGAGAGTGAGAGTGTGAGAGTGAGAGTGAGAGTGTGAGAGTGAGTAGGGTTGCAATTTTGATACACAAATTAAAACAGACAGTTCCAAACTGGACTTTAAATTGAACCGAGATATTCACTATGTCAATTAGAGTGAACTAGCTGTCCGCCTGCACAGATGAGCCACAGGCTCATGGAGACTATGGCAAAGTGCCGACACTACGAACAAGACACGTTTCGTCCAACAACTGGGTTTTGCCAAATTTGGTACTTGTGCGAAACAACACTAATGGTAACGTTAAAGTCTATGTCTTTATTTTCACAGTAAAATTAATTCATGCTGTATACGTCACTTCAAGAATACATGCAGGAATAGGATGCATATGTATAGTCAAGACATTTATTAAAGGCGACATTTCGCCTTCAGTCGTCATAAACAAATTATACAATGCTTCAATTATTTTTAAAATTATTATTAATGTCGCCAAGGGGAACCGCTAAATTCGTTGTCATTCAGCGCCTAGGGAATAGAAGGTAATCGGTTTTGGCACAAAGGGAAAAAAGCAGTTCGGATTTCTTCGATCAAGAACTTCTTACTGGCATCTGGGTATCTCAAGCGGTACAACCCTACAAGACAGTATCAACACTGATTACTCCAGCATTGAGGATGTTTGAGAAGCGAAGAGTCACAGGAAACCTCGGCAAACAGTTTAATACCCACGTATCAGAATGACTCGTATGGATTTAGCACCTGTTTAATAATAATAATAATAATTATTATTATTATTATTATTATTATTATAAATAATAGGCGATTATTTGAGAAATATCATTTTTTAATTATGGAGTGTTGAAATAGTCTCATATTTGAAGTTTTTAGTGTCGGTTCAATTTAGTGTTTCACGAATACGATGGGAGAACACTTTACATTGTTATTAATATTATGGTTACATTTATGGGGAGAGCTTAATCCGTAGGGCTTAAAATATTTGATAAACGACAGGCTTTGGCTAGTCCCAGATCACTCCTGGCGGAAGCTCTGGTTGACCCAGGATCCACCTGGAAGCAGAGTTTTAGGAATTAGAATTAGTGGTTACACGCGTTGTTGCGGCTGGCAATGGAACACTCCTAGTTCTCTCTCTCTCTCTCTCTCTCTCTCTCTCTCTCTCTCTCTCTCTCACTCTCACTCTCACTCTCACTCTCACTCTCACTCTCACTCTCACTCTCACTCTCACTCTCTCTCTCTCTCTCTCTCTCTCTCTCTCTCTCTTTCTGTCCCCTACAGGAAGTATTATTGTTCCAGGATGCTTGATAAAAGAGGTCTTATTCAACTTGCTATCTTGGCCCAACAATGTTTTTTTTAATTATAGTATTAAATTCCTGAAGTAATATAATTAATATTTATTAAATATTAATTATATTTAGCCCTTGTGGTTTAGCGCTTCTTTTTTATTATAATTATGTTACACCGATGCGTAAACGCTAAAACCGTAGTGGTCATCGTGGAAAATCGAAGGCAATGGTGCGTGATACAAGGTTGTAGGAGATGCGTCCATCTTCTTTGATCAAGAGCCCTTAATGGAAGTACAGCATCAGTATGAAGCTGATTTGTTTTCCTAATGTTTGTTGCACATTTTCAGCGAAGCGCTAAGCTCGTAGGAGTCTTACGGTGCTTGGGGGAAACGGTGATAATCATACGAAAAGGACTGGTAGCTCAAAATTCCTGAATCGAGAACCCTTTACCAGAGAAAAGATGGAGACGGGGGGGGATGTGTTCACCTCACCTGCTCAGGAATAACAAAAATATAAGATAACCAGAATTGATATATAGTTTTAATGAACTTCAAGTTCAATGCACAAATGTGAAAAAATTGAAATAAAAGAGACATGAATAACCAGCACAAACATTGAATCAGGAAATACAGGAATAACAACAATAATAATAATTATAATGATCTACAAGTACATGTACAAGGTATGCAGACCATAGTCGACATCAATGACATACTACTATATAGAAAGCAACTTGTTATGCTGAGCATTTAAGGCAAATTAGTTTGTCTCAGGATGCGACCCACACCAGTTGATTAACACCCAGGTACCTACTTGCTTGCTAGGTGAACGGGGACAGCAGGTGTAAGGACACACACCCAATATTTCCTCCCATCCTGGGATTGTCCACGGGCACTCAGTGAGGCAAGTGTTGCCTACCAGGCCACGGGACACCAGTGCAACTTCCAGCTTCAGAACGAGATGGGAGGAAAGTAGAAAACGGATGTACTAAACCAGTTGATCAAATGAAATTTTCCCACTCAATGAATTCTGAATTAGGCTATGAGGGGCAGTTCTTAAAAATATACATTTCATCCCTCCGGATGAATAGATCCGGAGGGTCTAAATTCAAGCAAATGTTGCTTCTCCATTCGGCAGTATTAATTATTAAACCCGTTCCTCGTCAGTCACAACTGTACATAACACTCGCATGATTGGGGGATCAGACGGACATATTGGGATGGGATAAAATTAAAGGACCTTAGACTATGTTACACGATTAACACAGAATCTGCATGAAGCCACATCAAATGGATAGCGAGTTAACTACAAAATTACGCTATATTCAATAACCTTGGAAAATTCATTAACACAACCTATAATAAACAATGAACAGGTTAAAGCACTTGTGCTGCATGACCCTTATGCGTTTACCGCATAGTTGTGGTTATAATAATTAAAGAACTAGTACCACAAAGATTAATCCCAATAAAAGATAAAAAAAAATAGCTGGATGCCGGAAGCACATCAAGATACATGTATGTGGAGAGTAGCGAAGGTCGAGGCTCTCCCAGCTACAGAAAGGTAGATAGAAAAATTGGCTAATATGGGCAGGAATCAGACTCAATAAGTACATTTCAAACCTGCAGATGACGCTGGCAGGCGAGGTATACAAACGGAACCCTGGGAGATGACTGCAAATAATTACAGGTCCGTCAGACATACCTGAAGAGAATACGAGCAATGAAGAGACTTATTCCTTACACACTTTGCTAGCATCTTTAAGAGTCCGTTGAAGACTACCCGGAGTTTGAGGTCCATTAAGAACTAACTAGAAACCAGAATGATTTTTGCGAAATTATTGCATACACAAATTTTCGCTTGCCTTATTCGGCAAGAAGAGCGTTGCTATTTATGTCAAATTCGATAGTTTTACCTATTCGGCGCATTATATATATATGTGGAAGAGTATATATATATATATATATATATATATATATATATATATATATATATATATATATATATATATATATATATATATATATATATATATATATATATATATAATCTTTCAACACACTGGCTGTATCCCACCGAGGCAGGGTGGCCCAAAAGGAAAAACGAAAGTTTCTCCTTTTACATTTAGTAATATATACAGGAGAAGGGGTTACTAGCCCCTTGCTCCCGGCATTTTAGTCACCTTTTACATCACGCATGGCTTATGGAGGAAGAATTCTGTTCCATTTCCCATGGAGGTAAGAGGAAATAAACAAGAACGTATATATATATATATATATATATATATATATATATATATATATATATATATATATATATATATATATATTCTTCCACATAGACACTCAGTGCATAGACATTATAACAGATATACTCACCAGTATACATACAAAGTGGTTTGTTCTATAACTGTGGTTTATCGTAGAAATTCACAACTCCGGTTTGTCACATAACTGTACAACTAGGCTGATGACGTAAAGCCTATCGACTACACGAGGGTCAGTAAGGCTGCTGTCACCTGTTCACCACTAGTCAGGAGTACTTTAATACCTAAAGAATGGGTTACAGTAAACTTATACCATATATATACATCGAGAGACATAAACATCACTGTATACATCCTGACACACACTCACAATCTCACTCTCACTCACTCACTCACTCACACACACACACACACACACACACACACACACACACACACACACACACACACACACACACACACACACACACACACACACACACACACACACACACCTACCTACCTCCCTACCTACCTACCTACCTACCTACCTCCCTACCTCCCTACCTCCCTACCTCCCTACCTCCCTTCCTTCCTTCCTTCCTTCCTTCCTTCCTTCCTACCTACCTACCTACCTACCTACCTACCTACCTACCTACCTACCTACCTACCTACCTTCCTTCCTTCCTTCCTTCCTTCCTTCCTTCCTTCCTTCCTTCCTTCCTACCTACCTACCTACCTACCTACCTACCTACCTACCTACCTACCTACCTACCTACCTCCTTCCTTCCTTCCTTCCTTCCTTCCTTCCTTCCTTCCTACCTACCTACCTACCTACCTACCTACCTACCTACCTACCTACCTACCTACCTACCTACCTACCTACCTACCTACCTACCAACCCACCTACCAACCCACCCACCTACCAACCCACCTACCAACCCACCCACCTACCAACCCACCTACCAACCCACCCACCCACCCACCCACCTACCAACCCACCTACCTACACCTTCCTACCTACTAACACATACCTAGATACACTTATTAAACAGAATAATGATTCATTATGTGACTATAAATCTCGTTTATGTAACTATAAGTCTCCTTTCTTATGTCAATATAAATCTCTGGTTTACGTCACTATACAAATCTTATTTGTGCAATAAAAATTCTTTAAGAGGCGGGGTGCTGTTATCAACAATGACTCGTAAATCCGCGTACTGGTAGAGAGTGGCAAAGCCGACAAGTGGGAATAAAACTCAAGAAATCGTAATGACACGATTGCAAACAAACCATACCCCGGCCGGGATTGAACCCGCGGTCATAGAGTCTCAAAACTCCAGCTCGTCGCGTTAGCCACTAGACCAGCTAGCCACAATAAGATTCATCCAACTAGGTATATTTCTACACCATAGGAAGGTTAGCACAGGCACCACTGTGACCACAAATGCAAGTTTTTACAGACGAATCTCCAGCTAGCGTGGCCGTGACGAACTCTAGCTCAAGTCCCTTCACTGCCGTCAACATGACTCAAGAAATCGTAATGACACGATTGCAAATAAACCATACCCCCGGCCGGGATTGAACCCGCGGTCATAGAGTCTCCAAACTCCAGCCCGTCGCGTTAGCCACTAGACCAGCTAGCCACAATAAGATTCATCCAACTAGGTATATTTCTACACCATAGGAAAGTTAGCACAGGCACCTCTGTGACCACAAATGCAAGTTTTTACAGACGAATCTCCAGCTAGACTATGACCGCGGATTCAATCCCGGCCGGGGGTATGGTTTGTTTGCAATCGTGTCATTACGATTTCTTGAGTCATGTTGACGGCAGTGAAGGGACTTGAGCTAGAGTTCGTCACGGCCACGCTAGCTGGAGATTCGTCTGTAAAAACTTGCATTTGTGGTTACAGAGGTGCCTGTGCTAACTTTCCTATGGTGTAGAAATATACCTAGTTGGATGAATCTTATTGTGGCTAGCTGGTCTAGTGGCTAACGCGACGGGCTGGAGTTTTGAGACTCTATGACCGCGGGTTCAATCCCGGCCGGGGGTATGGTTTAAGTGGGAATAAAGATTTGTTACCCCGAAGTACACAGGAATGACCTAGTACAACACTTTATAAAGCTGTGATCCACCTCACCAAAACCAGTGGAAGGTCTCGGTCAGATGACTAAAAGCTCCAGCTGCGGGCTGGTGCTTTTGGGCGTCTGACTAAGACTCGCATCAGGAAACACATGTCTTGTTTCCTGACAAAGCTTATCTAATCTAACAACAAAACCAGTGAACAATATATTAAGATAAGATTTCGTTCGGATTTTTAACCCCGGAGGGTTAGCCACCCAGTATAACCCAAGAAAGTCAGTGCGTCATCGAGGACTGTCTAACTTATTTCCATTGGGGTCCTTAATCTTGTCCCCCAGGATGCGACCCACACCAGTCGACTAACACCCAGGTACCTATTTGCTGCTAGGTGAACAGGACAACAGGTGTAAGGAAACGTGTCGAAATGTTTCCACCCGTCGGGAATCGAACCCGGGCCCTCCGTGTGTGAAGCGGGAGCTTTAGCCACCAGGCCACCGGGCCACACCCGGTACAAGATGGTGGCTGGGCCAGACTTACTGCAAATTGTGACCTCGTGTGTGACCTACTCTCGAAATGACCTTACGTGTGACCTCATGGCGTTGGTTTACCTTATATAATTGTGTATTTGCTGATTTCCATGTACTGGATAAACCCAACTTGGGCGAAACGTTACAGTAAAAGGATCCTCGGCAACCAGTCTATTAACAGTCTTGACTTATTTCATATTTTTTTTACCTTGTGTAGCAAAATTTCAACTGAAATATCAAAATGAAATCTTTCATTTTTCTAATATTTCCATATTGTGTATATAATGTTGTAAATATTTAATAAAAAATATACGTTTTCCGAAGCTGTTTAACTTACCCTGTACTTCCATAGTAATAATAATAATAATAATAATAATTATTATTATTATAATCTTTATCTCTACAGGTACATGATACAACGTCTACAGACCATAGCTGACATCAGTGACATACTGTGTAGATTAGAATGTTCCTGGTTATGCAGAGCATTTCGGGCAACTTAGGTTAATTTTATCCCCCAGGATGCGACCCACATCAATCTACTAACAACCAGGTACCTACTTGGCTCAGATGACATTTGAAAACATTGTCGAAATAAGGACATTATGGAGCATTCCGCTTCTCACATAGCGTCCGGAGGATCGAGCTTCCGCGTCTCCCTCAGCGTCACCTGCAGCGTGAAATAAGGGATAGTGTATTTAATTACAAAGTTGAACATTAAAATGGTATAAAATACCGACAGGTTGTTAGGTAAGACACATATGCAACAGTTAGGTATCTTTATTTCGAAACGTTTCGCCTACACAGTAGGCTTCTTCAGTCGAGTACAGAAAAGTTGATAGAAGCAGAAGAGACTTGAAGACGATGTAATCAGTCCATCACCCTTAAAGTTTTGAGGTGGTCAGTCCCTCAGTCTGGAGAAGAGCTCTTCTCCAGACTGAGGGACTGACCACCTCAAAAGGGTGAAGGACTGATAACATCGTCTTCAAGTCTCTTCTGCTTCTATCAACTTTTCTGTACTCGACTGAAGAAGCCTACTGTGTAGGCGAAACGTTTCGAAATAAAGATACCTAACTGTTGCATATGTCTTACCTAACTTACAAAGTTAACCTCTTAGTACGTGTTAAGGGAGCATTCCGGTTCACGCGCGCGGATGCAAAAAAAAAATCGAAAAAATATGAAAAATGGAGTTATTGTTACCAAAAAATAGCTGAACTTTCTGGCTACACTCTGGTATAATTATTATCCTTGTACGATGTTTCTAAAAGGAATTACAGCCATTTATAACAGGCATGGTGACAGTGCTGACGCGACATAGTGCGCACGAAGCGCTGACTCAGCTTTGTTGACGTTTTTGTTACGTTTTTCCCCGTGTTATACTCCTGTCTTAGATCAAATCTCCTTACCTACCATTTCTCAGGCGTTTTATTACCCTTTTTAGAGTTTACCTACGAAATTATAATAATGTTCATATAGACAATAACAATAAACAGGGAAGTAACAATAACAATAAAATAATAATTACATATATTTCTTGTACTCTTAAATACTTCGTCTGGGTATTACTCCCAGGCAACCAGCAGGTATTACTCCCAGGCAACCAGCAGGTATTACTCCCAGGCAACCAGCAGGTATTACTCCCAGACAATCACCAGGTATTACTCCCAGACACCCACCAGGTATTACTCCCAGGCAACCAGCAGGTATTACTCCCAGACACCCACCAGGTATTACTCCCAGGCAACCAGCAGGTATTACTTCCAGACAACCACCAGGTATTACTCCCAGGCAACTACCAGGCATTATTCCCAGTCAATCAGCAGGTATTACTCCCAGGCAACCAACAGGTATTAATCCTAGACTACCAGCAGGTATTAATCCCAGGCAACCACCAGGTATTACTGAACAAACTAACCTATATCAGACTATATCAGTCAAAACCAGTAATATAAATCCTTACTTGTGGTGTTTGTTATAGCAAGACTCACTAGGGAGTTATGATAGACAGGGCTTGTTATAGCAAGACTCACTAGGGAGTTATGATAGACAGGGCTTGTTATAGCAAGACTCACTAGGGAGTTATGAAAGACAGGGCTTGTTATAGCAAGACTCACTAGGGAGTTATGATAGACAGGGCTTGTTATAGCAAGACTCACTAGGGAGTTATGATAGACAGGGCTTTTTATAGCAAGACTCACTAGGGAGTTATGATAGACAGGGCTTGTTATAGCAAGACTCACTAGGGAGTTATGATAGACAGGGCTTGTTATAGCAAGACTCACTAGGGAGTTATGATACACAGAGCTTATTATAGCAAGACTCTCTAGGGAGTTATGAGAGACAGGGCTTGTTATAGCAAGACTCACTAGGGAGTTATGATAGACGGGGCTTGTTATAGCAAGACTCACTAGGGAGTTATGATAGACAGGGCTTGTTATAGCAAGACTCACTAGGGAGTTATGATAGACAGGGCTTGTTATAGCAAGACTCACTAGGGAGTTATGATAGACGGGGCTTGTTATAGCAAGACTCACTAGGGAGTTATGATAGATGGGGCTTGTTATAGCAAGACTCACTAGGGAGTTATGATAGACAGGGCTTGTTATAGCAAGACTCACTAGGGAGTTATGATAGACGGGGCTTGTTATAGCAAGACTCACTAGGGAGTTATGATAGACGGGCTTGTTATAGCAAGACTCACTAGGGAGTTATGATAGACGGGGCTTGTTATAGCAAGACTCACTAGGGAGTTATGATAGACGGGGCTTGTTATAGCAAGACTCGCTAGGGAGTTATGATAGACGGGGCTTGTTTTGGGCAACCCCTCAAGGAAGGTTCCTTGATGTTGGTGAGGGGCTCTTGATTTAGGAAATTGGATCTGTGCTCCAGTTCCCCGAATTAAGCCTGAATGCCTTCCACATCCCCCCCCCCAGGCGCTGTATAATCCTCCGGGTTTAGCGCTTCCCCTTGATTATAATAATAATAATAATAATTGTTTTGGGCAAACAGTAGTGGTTCTCCATGGAAAAATCAATCACAACTTCGTTATGATGCTATCCTTTATTGACTACTTTTTGCCCACAACTTGACTGTCCACTCTGTATTTATTCACGTACTCTTTACTCAGGTAGATCTGCTTTTTGACATAAAGCCCATTGTGTGGGCAAAAAGTGGTCAATAAAGGATCGCATTATACTGCATTTGTGTTTAATTTTTCTGTCGTGTCTGTATTTTATATTTTTTGTCTCCACAGTGTTTCTCCGTGACTCAAGAAATCGTAATGACACCATTGTAAAGAAACCACAGTATGGGCGTGGATTGAACCCGCGGTGAGTGAGTCGTAAAACTTCAGACCGACGCCAGTTCAATCCCCGCCCGTGCCCTGGTGTGTTTCTCCATGTTTTGGTTATTTTAGTGACAACTTGGGTATGTGTAATGTGTGGTGTGTTTATTCTGCACTGCGTGTTATGAATTACAGATTATTGGTTTACTGATACCCTGATGTGTATGGGTCAGTGGGAGGAACATCTTGACGTACTAAATGCAATTTGTACACCCTGGGAGCGTTGATTTACTTAGACAAGGGAGAGGGACACCCTGATTTACGTGGATCAGTCGTATAAGCTCCCTGCGATCCTCTGATGTAAATTAGTCAGCAATAGATTTAAAAAGTTTGTAAAAACAACGCTTTATTAAGTATTTAAGAAACTGGTGGCACCAATGGCAAACAATTTTCAAAACAATTTAGTATATTTTTATATAAGATAAAAATCTAGATAACTGTTTGAAGTATAACCTCAGTTACTCGGGAGATAAAAAGCTGATTTTTTTTAGAACATAAGAACATAAGAAAGGAGGAACACTGCAGCAGGCCTGCTGGCCCACACTAGGCAGGTCCTCTACAATTCATCCCACTAACAAACATTTGACCAACCCAATTTTCAATGCCACCCAAGAAATAAGCTCTGATGTGCAAGCCCCACTCAAATCCAACCCCTCCCACTCATGCATTCATCCAACCTAAACTTGAAACCACCCAAAGTCCCAGCCTCAATAACCCAACTAGGTAGACTGTTCCACTCATCTACTACCCCATTTCCAACCCAATACTTTCCTACGTCCCTTCCAAATCCAAACTTATCTAATTCAAATCCACTACTACGGGCTCTCTCTTGGAGAGATATCCCCAAGACCTTGTTAATATCCCCTCCATTAATATCTATCTTCCACTTATACACCTCGATCAGGTCTCCCCCTCATTCTTCGTCTTATTTGCGATCAGATAATAACATGTCAAACAAAGTTAGCCTCTTAAGAGATAGATAATTATGACCTAGATTTCCCTAAAATTCAACTGGCTTCTAGCATTTTTTTTTTCATTGTGAATAACAAGGAGCTCAAGGCAAAGTAAATACAGCCTAAATTATTTTTATAAAGTATGTTTTTTTCCGTGGAATTTACGAAGATTTGTTACTCTCCCTCAACTCGTTCAAAGCCCAGCCATAATCTAAATTATGTATAATACCCCAACCTTTTTCCAGTATACTGTCCACAACAGTCGGCAGGTTATGTACAGTATTGCGCACTGAGAGGTGTACATCTCTCGGTGTGTATATTCACTGAAAGTTTAGTTTCATTTCTGTTTCGAGGATCGAAGTTTGCTTGATTTCGTGAATAGGTAACTTGCAGCTTTGTTAACATTTCGAATAATCGATAGGATTTAAGTCTACTTAACCAACCAGTAATCGGCTGATAACCAGGACCCCTATTTATTAAAGAAGATAAAGGTACAGTACCGTAACTGGAACATTACATAAACCCATGTATTAGAAAGAAACTTATGACAACGTTTCGGTCTGACTTGGACCATTAACTAGTGGGACCGAAGCGTCATCCTAAGTTATTTATGCACCCTATTTATTGCTAGGAACAGAACTCGCATCAGTTTTCAAAAGAAGTTCCTAAATGCCTCGACTCTCCATGTACTAAATAAAAATAATTCGACCAAAATTCTAAGGTGTTGCCACTGAAAATCGAGACACCTTCCTTATACATCTTTCCTAAGAAAAAACTTTTCCCCATTAACAGAGCGTGACTAAGTTCCCAGTTCTGATGCCTTCAGCACTAAGTTGTTTATAGATCATAAACAACTGTGAGAAATAAAACACCTCGAATTGATGTTCTTGAAGAAAACACCTGGCATTCATATATTGAAAAAAAAAACCTTGAATTAATATATTGAAAGAAAACAGACACAGTTTGTCTTCTAAACCATTTTGGGAAAGAGCAGGACCCCATTAAAGTGAAGAGGCAGTAGCAACTTTTTGCTTGAAACTTCAGTATCACAGAGAATTGCCATTGACTTTTGACTCACCTTTTGTAAGATTTAATCGAACGCTTTCGCTTAATAGTCTCAAGATATATCTTACCTACACTAAGAGTCGTGTTTTGTGCCAAGACTTGCAAATAGTTTCAGCGTTTCATTGTGGGTCGTAAATTCTTCCAAACCAATTTACAGAATCAGATGTTACACAAATTGAATTTCGAAGCGCTACGGAAACCTGTAGAATTTCGTTCAAGATACCTACACAATCCTCTCTTAGTTAATTTGAAATGCCGAAACTCCTTTACATAAACTTGTAGCTTTAGTGGCATGCAAAGAGTATGTTGCAATTTATTCGGAGTACGTACATACTCCCATATAGGCTGCCTCCCAACCAGCGAACCCGTGGTTAAATCAGTACCACGGTTCATTGTCCAATCACAGGCGAGAACGCCAAATACTGAAACGACCTGATTCACTCGAAATCAGCATTTGCCAGACTTGCCTACTAGCTGGTTGAGTACGGTGCTTTGTCTGGCTTCTGTTTTGCCATTCGTTGTCACCGTGTGGTACACTTGTATTCATAATGTACATAAGTGTACATAATTGTATATAAATCTGGCGAAGGAAATACAAGTTAAATATAACTGCCGAGTTTGTTTTGCTCAAATACCACATTACGACCAGGTTACAGGCCATTCTTTACCTGTGTTCGTAATAGCTTTAAGATTTGTTTTCCAGTGCTTGACTTCCGTTATCGATGATGGTAGATCAGAAAATACTAAGTCAGACCTGTGAGTTACGCATCATTTACAAATTACATCTCTCCCTAAATGAGTTCTTAAGTTAGCTCCGAGTCCAGCATTCTTAGCAGTATATTTGCCATTAGCTTTCAGCCCCATCAACTTGTTCTTTAACACTTAATCGATATGGTAACGCACAAGTAATGTACGTCGTGTATACATGGATACAAAGGACTGGAATCATGTGACACAAAGAATACCACTGTGCTAGCTGCTCAGTATATTCCTGTTTGGATCGTGCAGGTTCTGAGCGTTGTGACACAAGCGACAACACACTATTTAGAAGACACACTGGTCACATTAAGCATGCCGGCTTATGACATGCAATCGGTTGCCTTTAATGCACAAGATTTTTCATAGAATCATGGTTTCTAGATTTTTGTTGTTGTATTTTTTTTCAGCGTAAATAAAATTTTGACTATGGTTAGTGGAGTTTGAGGATATCGACTACACTTGGCTGCATGTTACTCATCAATGAGAAACAATTTCATTGTTCTTTAAGCAGAGGTTTGGTAAGCTGGGGAGGAAGAAAAATAGGTGTGTACACATCGCTGTGAATATACCTGGATATTCCATTGCCCCATATTTAATAACATAAAACATTTCTCTGAGTATACACTTAAATATTACAAAGTTTTCTCTCTTTCCACGATAAAAAAAAAAACGTTTTCCAAATTGTTCGTATTTTATTTATCAAATTGGGTTCCATCAAATAACAGGAGTGTGTGTCTTTTCTGATCAGAAATAAATTTCAATAGCAGCAACGATATGGAAAAAGCATATAAATTTATAATATTTCATCAGTTCTCAAAAACACATGGTAAAAATATTCACAATGTCTGAATTTTAAACTAGACAATTTTCATTTATCTACACATGCCTAGAGCCAACCAGTCGTTACCCAATTTGTAAAAAATACTTTATATTGTGGGAAAAACTGCAGCCAATTTTTTTAAATGGCATTTACTCGGGAATGTGGTACCACACACGCATGATTTCAGCCATCAGGCAGACTGCTAAATATATTTGATATTAGTTCATATATTTCGTAGTGAAAGCTGAGAAAGACTTGGTATTACGGGGTTATGTCGTACATGCTATAAACATACACACATGAGCACTTGTTAATTTACATATAGATAGATATACACACAGGAATCAATCTTTCATTGGCATACATAAAGGTGATTACCACACACACATTTTTCTCCCTAATAAACACATCTGTTAACTCCCACACACACGCAGGGCCACTCCCACACACATACGCAGGGTCATTCCCACACACATAAGCAGGGCCACTCCCACACACATACGCAGGCCACTCCCACACACATGCAGGTCCACTCCCACACACACGCAGGTTCACTCCCACACACACACAGGTGTGTGTGTGTGTGTGTGGGAGTGGACACCAGCCGCCCCATGTGCATATTGGTTCACCCCTAGACAAACAAGTTCATCCCCCCATACATTCACAGGTTCACTCTCATACACATACAGGTTCTCATTCACACACACACACACACACACACACACACACACACACACACACACACACACACACACACACAAAGAACCACTGCTATACACAAACGCAGTGTACAGTAGGAGAAGAGGAATTACAACAGTAGGAAATTTTTAAGAGAATCACGAAGTACAAATCAGTCATCAATTTGCCGGTTCTCTGAACCATTGATCTACAATATGAAGTATTCCTTAGAAGTGAACCAAAATATCGTCTTGTGTACTTGGAACAGAAATGGAGAGGACAGAGTTGAGGAAGAACGTAAAAAATAGTGTATCACAGAAAGAGAAGTAGGAATGGGGAAGAGAATGGGAAAAGGAAGGAACACACAGGCTTCACGAATCTCTCAAGGCTCACCTAATACCCGTCTCTCAGCTGGTCCATTTCTAAACCATCTTTTTCACCCTAACAAATCCACGACACAATATAATCCACTTTCTTCACCCGCCTCACCCTTCATCAACATTTATACCCCCCCCCCCAAATCGCTATTTAAATATGCACACACCAATCCCAACCTAAGTACATCAAGATAATGCCATATCTTGGCATTATCTTGGCGGTGAGTCCCTCAACCTGCACGAAGGGTGAGGGACTCACCACCTCAAATACAATTTCTCCCAAGGTGATGGACTGTATCTGACTATAGAAGCTGAAACATTTGCACAATAAAGATACCCTACTGTTACATTTGCACAATAACAGTGGTGACGTGTACTTAGAGAGTGGTGACGTGTACTTAGCTCAGTGGTGACGTGTACTTAGCTCAGTGGTGACGTGTACTTAGCTCAGTGGTGACGTGTACTTAGCTCTGTGAAGACCTGTTTGTGTGCTCTCTGTGAATCTGAACCAGGATGCCCTCTCTTGAGCAGCTTTACCAGCAGCTGAGAGAAGAACTCAGAGTTGCTAAACTGGAGATACGGCGATTAACGGAGGAGAACAAGAGGATTCGTAGTAATCCTCCTGTTGTGAGTCCCCAGGTTAAGAGGGGAGCTTGGTCAGTGGCCGGGCAACATGGAACCAAGCTGAAGATCAAGAAAACGGTTGGAGAGGCGGAAACAACGAGAAACCAGAAGACTACCGTGGAAACATCCAACTCATTCTCGGTGCTACCTGACGAATGTGAGTGTTCTGCTGGGAATGCCACAACGAGCACCAAAGAAGCATTGGCAGACGTGAGTAAGACATCCCTAGAAACCCCAACGAAGACCATCGAGAACGTCTTGACGAATTCTACAAGTGGTGTAATGCTACCTGGCGAATGTGAGTCGACTACTCGGAGCATCACGACGGACGACGCCAAGGAAGGTAAAAACATTGTTGTTGTTGGGGATAGCCAGATTAGGTACATGGATAGGGCATTCTGTTTGAAGGATAGGAGTAGGAGGCAGAGAGTGTGTTTTCCTGGGGGTGGGATGAAGGATATTGTTAGCCATCTGGATGACATCATGAGAGGTAATGGGAGCAATCCTATTATCTGTCTCAGTGCTGGAGGCAACGATGTTGGCAGACGTAGGAGTGAGGACCTGATTAGCAGGTATAGGTCAGCAATAGAGATAATTAGAGGAAGGGTGGGAAACCTGTCATATGTGGCATTTTGCCAAGGAGAGGAGTTGGAAATGAATGGTTGTCCAGAGCAATTGGTGTCAATTGCTGGCTGGACAAGTACTGTAAGGAAAATGCGGTAACATTCATTGACAACTGGGACCTCTTCTATGGCAGAAATGACATGTATGCCAGGGATGGGGTTCACTTATCTAGGTGTGGGGTGGGAGCACTGGCCAACGCAGTGGAGGGAGCTGTTAGGTCTTTAAACTAGGAATAATTTGTGGTATGGGTTTTGGCGGGAAAACTGTGAAGTCGCAGGGTAGTAACATGAGTACTAGGAGAACTAGTAATAGGCAAAATGAGGAGGATATTGGAAAGCCAGTGGCACTAATTGACAAGGACAGTAATAAGTTTAGTGGAATAACAGAAAGGAGCAGGAAGGTAAAGAGAGTGGAGGGTCCTTAAGTATATATTACACAAATAGTCGCAGTGCTAGGAATAAGATGGACGAGTTGAGACTAGTTGCTAGTGCAGGTAACATAGATGTATTTGCCATTACTGAGACGTGGTTTAACTCAAAAAGTCGGGACATGCCTGCAGAATGTCACATTCAGGGTTTTAAATTGTTCCAAGTAGATAGAAGTATCGGGAAGGGGGGTGGGGTGGCATTGTATGTCCGAGATCGCTTGAACTGTTGCATAAAAACGGGTATTAAGTCTGAAGTAACACATACAGAGTCTGTTTGGATAGAATTTTCAGAGGGGCATGAAAAATTAATTTTAGGTGTGATATACCGTCCCCCAAATTTAGATAGGGACCAAGGGAGACTACTATGGGAGGAAATTGTTAGGGCCACAAGGCACGATAATGTAGTAATTCTAGGAGACTTTAACTTTAGTCATATTGATTGGAATTTCTTGACTGGGAATTTAGAATCATACGATTTCTTAGAAGTAGTTCAGGATTGTTTTTTGAAGCAGTTTGTGACAAAACCCTACAAGGGGAAATAACCTGCTTGACTTAGTTCTGGCAAACAATGAATCCCTTGTTAATAATTTAGAAGTTTCAGAGGAACTGGGTGCTAGCGACCACAAATCAATTACATTTAGAATTGAATGAAGTATGATAGTAGGGATAACTCAGTAACAGTCCCAGATTTTCGCTTAGCAGATTACAATGGGCTTAGAGAACACTTATCATCTGTTGACTGGGGTAACGAAGAGAGCTATCAATATGACAGTTTTCTGAACACAATACATGCTGCTCAAAGAACGTTTATCCCTTATAAGGAAATTAGATCAAATAGAAATGACCCAAATGGATGAATAATAGGCTGAAATATCTACTAGGGCATAAGAAAGGAATTTATAGGCGTATCAAAAGAGGCGAGGGTCATCTTATGAATCAGTATATTGACATTAAGAGGGACATTAAAAAGGGGATAAGAAAAGCTAAAAGGGACTATGAAATTAAAGTTGCTAGGGATTCTAAAACTAACCCAAAAAGTTTTTTCCAGGTATATAGAACAAAAGTCAGAGATAAGATAGGTCCCCTTAAAAATAACTATGGGGCATCTTACTGACAAAGAGAATGAAATGTGCTCGATTTTAAATAATTATTTTCTCTCGGTTTTTACACAGGAAGACACTAATAATATTCCGGTAATTAATTTTTATAGTGGATCAGAAGAAGATAAATTATGTAACATCACAGTCACTAGTGAAATGGTTGTGAAGCAGATTAGACCGACTGAAGCAAAATAAGTCACCGGTCCTGATGAGGTTTTTTCAAGGGTTCTTAAGGAATGCAAAATGGAAGTCTGTGAACCATTAACTAATATTTTAATTTATCTCTTCAAACAGGTGCAGTGTCTGATATGTGGAAGATGGCTAATGTAATTCCTATTTTTAAAACAGGGGACAAGTCGTTACCGTCAAATTACCGCCCAATAAGCCTGACCTCAATTGTAGGCAAATTACTAGAGTCAATTATAGCTGAGATTATAAGAAGCCATCTCGATAAGCATAGCTTGATTAAAGATACTCAGCATGGATTCACAAGAGGCCGGTCCTGTCTAACTAATTTATTAACTTTCTTCAGTAAAGCTTTTGAGGCTGTTGACCACGATAAAGAATTTGATATTATTTACTTAGATTTTAGTAAGGCATTTGATAGAGTTCCTCACCAAAGACTGTTGAAGAAAGTAGCAGCTCATGGCATTGGGGGAAGGGTGCTCTCGTGGATCGAATCATGGCTCACAGACAGGAAGCAAAGAGTGTCCATAAATGGGGTTAAATCCGAGTGGGGATCAGTAACAAGTGGCGTTCCACAGGGATCAGTCTTGGGCCCGTTGTTGTTTATAATATATATCAATGATCTTGATGAAGGAATTACTAGTGATATGATCAAATTCGCCGATGACACGAAGATAGGTAGGATAATTGATTCAAACGTAGATGTTAGGGAACTTCAGGAGGATTTAGACAAACTCTACTCTTGGTCAGAAAAGTGGCAGATGCAGTTCAATGTAGATAAATGCAAGGTTCTGAAGCTCGGGAGTGTCCATAACCCTAGCACTTATAAGTTAAATAATGTAGAACTTAACCATACAGATTGCGAAAAGGACTTGGGGATTATGGTAAGCAGCAACCTTAAATCAAGACAGCAATGCCTAAGCGTACGTAATAAGGCAAATAGATTACTGGGATTTATATCAAGAAGTGTAAGCAACAGAAGTCCAGAGGTCATACTGCAGCTTTATACATCATTAGTAAGGCCTCACCTAGATTATGCAGCTCAATTCTGGTCTCCATATTACAGAATGGACATAAATTCGTTAGAAAACATTCAGCGTAGGATGACTAAATTAATACATAGCATTAGAAATCTTCCTTATGAAGAAAGATTGAAGACTCTTAAGTTACATTCACTTGTTAGACGAAGAATGAGGGGAGACCTGATCGAAGTGTATAAGTGGAAGATAGGTATTAATAAAGGGGATATTAACAAGGTCTTGAGGATATCTCCCCAAAGAGAGAACCCGCAGTAATGGATTTAAATTAGATAAGTTTAGATTTAGAAAGGACATAGGAAAGTATTGGTTTGGAAATAGGGTAGTTGATGAGTGGAACAGTCTACCTAGTTGGGTTATTGAGGCTAGGACCTTGGGTAGTTTCAAATTTAGGTTGGATAAGTACATGAGTGGGAGGGGTTGGATTTGAGTGGGACTTGCACATCAGAGCTTATTTCTTGGGTAGCATTGAAAATTGGGTTGGTCAAATGTTTGTCAGTGGGATGAATTGTAAAGGACCTGCCTAGTATGGGCCAACAGGCCTGCTGCAGTGTTCCTCCTTTCTTATGTTCTTATGTTCTTATAAAGATACCCTACTGTTACATTTGCACAATAAAGATACCCTACTGTTACATTTGCACAATAAAGATACCCTACTGTTACATTTGCACAATAAAGATACCCTACTGTTACATTTGCACAATAAAGATACCCTACTGTTACATTTGCACAATAAAGATACCCTACTGTTACATTTGCACAATAAAGATACCCTACTGTTACATTTGCACAATAAAGATACCCTACTGTTACATTTGCACAATAAAGATACCCTACTATTACATTTGCACAATAAAGATACCCTACTGTTACACATGTGTCTTACTCACCTTTCTGGATATATTTCTTGAGATTATAACTTTTGTAAAATAAGAAAATGAATATTTTTGCAAAAACTAAAAAGAAGAATGTGTGGGTACAATTAGACAGTTTGCCAACAGGAACAAGTAGATTAAACTTGCAGCTCCAGGAAGTAAGAAATGAGGGTCTCCACTCTAAACTGTGGCAATAATGAAGAACTTTAAGAAGAAAAAATAATACTGAAGTGTCTTCTTAAAGTGCGAGGAGGAGGAGGAGGAGGAGGAGGAGGAGGGAGGAGGAGGAGGAGGGAGGAGGAGGAGGAGGAGGAGGAGGAGGAGGAGGAGGGAGGAGGAGGAGGAGGAGGAGGAGGAGGAGGGAGGAGGAGGGACGAGGAGGAGGAGGAGGGAGGAGGGGGAGGAGGAGGGAGGAGGAGGGAGGAGGGAGGAGAGGAGGAGGGAGGAGGAGGGAGGAGGGGAGAGGAGGAGGGAGGAGGGAGGAGGGAGGAGGAGAGAGAGAGAGAGTGTGTGTGTGTGTGTGTGTGTGTGTGTGTGTGCGCTTACCTATCTGTTCTTACCTATTTGTGGTTGCAGGTATCGAGTCATAGATCCTGTCCTCGCTTCTTCACTGGTCGCCACTAGGTCCTTTCTCTCTCACTTTTAAAACTATGTATGGATCCTATCCCCACTACATCACTCTCCTTACAATTCTGTGACTGAAGAAGTACTTCCTAACATCCCTGTGACTCATCTGAGTTTTTAACTTCCAGTTATGACAACTTATTAAAGTGTCTCATCTCTGAAACATGTTCTCCCTATCCACCTTGTCAATTCCTCTCAGTATTTTATATGTCGTTATCATGTCCTCCCTTTCTCTCCTTTCCTCCAGTGTCGTTAGATTGATTTCTCTCAACCTTTCCTTAGGGACTAGTCTTGCTGCAAACCTTTGCACTTTCTCTAATTTCCTAACGTGCTTGATCAAGTGTAGGTTCCATACTAGTGCTGCATACTCCAGTATGGGTCTGACGTCAACGATGTACCGAATCTTGAATGAATCCTTACTCAGGTGTCGAAACGCTATTCTTAGGTTTGCCAGGCGCCCATATGCTGCAGCAGTTATTTGGTTGATGTGCGCCTCAGAAGTGCTCGGTATTATACTCGCTCAAAAGTCCTAGCCAGTACTCTGTCTGCGATCCTCTTTGTCCTTACCCAAGCTTCATAACTTGGCATTTGCTGGGGTTAAACTCCAGAAACCATTTGTTGGATTAGGTTTGCAACTTGTCCAGATTCCCTTGTAGGTTTACCTGATCCTCGTCCGCTTGTATTCTCCTCATTAACTTCACATCGTCTGCGAACAGAGACACCTTTGAATCTATCGCTTTCGTCATATCATTCACATATACAAGAAACAGCACCGGACCTAGGGCTGACGCTTGTGGAGCGCCACTCGACACATGCACCCACTCTGACACCTCATCTTGTACCAACACACGTTGTTTCTGTCCTGTCAGGTATTCCCTGATCCATTGCAGTATTTCCCCTCCTATTCTGGTCTGGTTCTCTAGCTTTTCAACTAGTCTTCTGTGTGATACTGTCGAAAGCTTTCTTACAATGCAAGAAGATGCAGTCAATCCATCCCTCTCTCTCCTGTCTTCTATTAGCTTGTCGAAGAACTCCAATATGTTGCGATACAGGATTTCCCTCCCTGAAGCCGTGCTGGTTGTCATGTATAATCCTGTTCGTTTCTAGGTGCTACACCACTTTTCTGATAATCTTCACCAGAGCTTTACATACTATATATGTTAGCGACACTGGTCTGTAATTTAGTGCAGTCTGTCTCCTTTCTTAAAAATCTGGATTACATTTGCTGTCTTAGGCAGTTGCTCTGTTTCGATAGATTTATTGAAGATTGTTGTTATTGGTACACACAGTGCATGTACTCACCTAATTGTGGTTGCACGAGTCGAGCCACAGCTTCTGGCCCAGCCTCTTCACTGGTCGCTACTAGGTCACTCTCCCTGCCCCATGAGCCTTATCATACCTTTCATACCTTATCATACCTTCATCATACTTGTGTGTATGCGTGTGTGTGTGTGTGTGTGTGTGTGTGTGTATACTCACCTTATTGTACTCACCTAATTGTGATTGCAGGAGTCGAGAATCAGCTCTTAGCTCCGCCTCTTCAATGAGCGCTGCTAGGTTCTTTCTCCCTTTGCTCCCTGAGATTTGTCATACCTCGTCTTAAAGCTATGTATGGTTCCTGTGTGTGGGTGTGTGTCAGTCAATTTTTTTGACATGCTTGGCAAAGTGTGGGTTCCATACTGGTGCTACATTCTCCAACACGGACCTGACGTACACAGTATGAAGTACTTGAATGATTCCCGTATCTTGGTTGGTAGCGAACTGAGCTCACACACAGGTCCGTGGTTCTATTCCCGGTACGGGTGGAAACATTGGGTGTGTCACCTGGTATCCCTGTTCACCTGGCAGTAAACAGGTAAGTGGACGTTAGTCTACTAGTGTCAGTCGCATCCTGGGGACAAAATTAGCTTAATTTGCCCGAATTACTCTGCATAACCAGGGGCTTTCTAAACCATACCACGGGCGGGGATTGAACTCGTTGCGAGTTGGATGAATCTTATTGTAGTCAGCTGGCCCAGTGGCTTACGCGCTGGCCTGGAGTTTTACGACTCACTCGCCACGAGTTCAGTCCTCACCCGTTTTATGGTTTCTTTGCAATCGTGTTATTACGATTTCGTGGATCATGATTACTACCATGTAGTGTGAGCATATCTATTATTTAAGATGTTTATCTGTTAAATGATCTATTGTTCCCTGACCTAGATTGCATATTATCTACTTCTACCGTTTCTATCTTTCCTCATTGTGTTGTATCCTCTTGGGAACACTGCATCAGCTAGTGTTTTCTAAGTGCTTACTCTCAGTAGTCCTTATTCTGTCTACCTGTGTCTCCACAGTTATTATTACTACTTGATCATAACTGACTGTAGTGTTTCATATATTTATTAATTTATTTATGCATTTCATTGTTCATTTTCTGATTTTTTTGTGTGTGTTTTGTTTGTTTTCTGTTGTTGATTTTTTCATTTCACATTTTCGTTATAATATCAAGGACAAACTGATATATTTTTTATTTCACGTTGTATCTCTTGAACAACTGAACTTTAATGCGGATCTCTTGACCAAAAGAGTTAGTGACCCTGGTGTTGTGTGTGGGTGTCCGTGTCGGATTTGCAGGGAAATCGGAGAAAACAGATGGACAAGGGAAGCAGAGTTGGGGGACAGTAATGGTCGTGCGAGGTAGGTGTTGGTGTGGGAGATTAGGGTGTGATGAGCCTGGGTGGGTGACGGGAGAGGTTGGGTGTTGGGAAGAGGTTGGGTGGTGGGTGAGGTTGGGTGATGGGAGAGGTTGGGTGTTGGGAAGAGGTTGGGTGATGGGAGGTTGGGTGATGGAAGAGGTTGGGTGACGGGAGAGGTTGGGTGATTGGAGAGGTTGGGTGATGGGAGACGTTGGGTGTTGGGAAGAGGTTGGGTGATGGAAGAGGTTGGGTGATGGGAGAGGTTGGGTGTCGGGAAGAGGTTGGGTGATGGAAGAGGTTGGGTGATGGGAGAGGTTGGGTGATGGGAGAGGTTGGGTGTTGGGAAGAGGTTGGGTAATGGAAGAGGTTGGGTGATGGGAGAGATTAGGTGATGGAAGAGGTTGGGTGATGGAAGACGTTGGGTGATGGGAGACGTTTGGTGATGGGAGAGGGTGAAAGGCAGCTAGTGAAGAAGATTAAATACATCAGCAGAGAGCTGCTCCTCTGCTACAAGAAGAATAGGAAAAATTCATGATTTTTTTAACAAGCATTTTGGAGATTTAACGTTTCGCCACACAGTGTCTTCATCAGTCCAGTACAAAGAAGAACGGCGAAGATCAAAATGAGTTAGAAGTAATCAGTCCCTCAACCCGGAGTCGATGTAGTAAGTCCATCAGTCTTATCCTTATCAGGACTGATAGTGATAGTGTAGCGTTAGCTTTCAGCACACTACTGATATACTAACACGGTGAAAAGTGCTGCAGCGTTGCTTCCATTCAAAAATAAAAAATACAACCATATGGTAATGCAACGTTTTAAACACGTACTGTTATTGTCACCGCCTTTCCACTATCTTTACCAACTTGCTACTGTCATACTGTCATGACCAATTTGATTCGATAAATCAAAGCCACAAATGGGGGTATCTTCTCCTTCCTCGGCTCAAACCTGGTTACCTACCATTACTTTGGCGCTGTATAATTCGCTCTTGTTTCAGTTCAACAAAATTAGATGGATTTCAGTCACTGTGCGAATCGAGAAAAGTATTCTCGAGGTCTGGTCATGGACCGGTTAAGTAAAATCCATTATTTTTTAAAGTTTGAAGTTGGTCGGATGAGGCATTACCAAGTAATTGGACAGTAAACGAAAAACCTTAATTTAATAAAATATTCACAGTAATAATTAATTAAAAAATATTTTAGTAAGAATCAGTTAATTTTGTTTAGATTTTCAGTTCAGTTTCATCAGGCGAAACAGAGACGAAAGGTTTACAATTTAGACAAGTGCAGCACTTAGGTATCTTTATTGTGGAAACGTTTCGCCACACAGTGGCTTCATCAGTCTCCAGTATATAATCCCCTGTGCATATGCACGATGGACTTATTACATCGACTCCAGGTTAAGGGACTGATTACCTCAAACTCCTTCTAGTCTTCACCATTATCCTTCGTACTGGACTGATGAAGCCACTGTGTGGCGACAAGTTCCCACAATAAAGATACCCAAGTGTTGCACATGTGTCTAATTCATCAACTTGTCGGTCCTCTGCAATTCTTTTCAGGTCTCCAAAATGCCTTTTTAAAAAATCATGAATTATTCCGAGTTTTCCTGCAGTTTGAAGTTTATTTACAGGTGTTTTTTAAGCGTATGTTGGAAAATAGTCCGGTTCACGTTGTAAGTGTTGTGATGTAAATAGGTTCATTATTATTATTGTAATCAAAACTAACCGCTAAATCAGGGTCATACAGCGCTGCGTAAACACCGTAAGCTTGTGATGTAAATGGCTTAGAAAACTGACAAATTGAAGAATGAGACACTTGTGCAATATTTGGGAATCTTCATTGAGGAAACGCCTCGCCAGCCAGTGGCTTCTTCAGTCTAATATAGAGAAGAACGGAGAAAGAGGTAGAGGAGATTGAAGTAATCAGTCTCTCAGCCTGGAGTCGATGTGTTCAGTCCATTAATCTTGAGAATAGTACAGCATATCCTCGGCTTACATACTACATATTGAACAACTGTCTCATTCCTCAGCTTAAGCTTGTGTTTATGAGCTGACATAACAAGCAAGTTGAGAAACTCGTCGGTTTCATCAGCTGCTCATGAAAAAAGTGTAAATTCCTCTGGCTTTTGTTTTAGCTTGTCCAATAGAGTTCAGCAATTCTGTGACGTATTGCCATGCAATTCAAGCTGATGTTTTCACATAGTTGGATTTTATGCGAGGAATCAAGGACACTTTTGTGCGGCCGTGAGTCATGGTCGACATATATGTACTTCGCGATGATGACGATAAGCGTTGCAGAGTATTGCTCTCCTGTACAATGCGATCCAGCCACAAAATTTGGCTGGAACAATGTAGCAGCACAAAAATTTACCAACAATTATAATGACAAAGGCAAGCGGCAAGGGGAAGGATAAAGACAGGAGGATCAAAGGACCAGACGTTGAGAGACAACAAAGTGACAGATTCCCCTCTGAGCTGAAGCAGCAGTTGATGTCGCCAGAGAGACAATAATAGTCACATTATATCTCATAAGTATTGGTCTAATGATCTCTATCCTTTTTCGGTCTCTCTCTCTCTCTCTCTCTCTCTCTCTCTCTCTCTCTCTCTCTCTCTCTCTCTCTCTCTCTCTCTCTCTCTCTCTCTCTCTCTCTCTCTCTCTCTTTGTAATGTCTGCACCTTTCCAAACTTCTTTTTCTGATCGTCTGTAGCCTCCTTGTTTAACTGTCTACTCCTTTAACAGTGCCTGTCTAATTCCGTGTTTGCAGGACTGTTTGAATATTTGTCTCAATGTTTAATCGTCTGTCGGCATATTTGCTTCCTTGTTTGACTGCTATCTCCTTACTTGTCTCTCTGTCCATCACTTACTTGTTGGTCTTGTCTGTTTGTTAGACAGTTTTCTTCTCTGTATGTTTATCTACATCTTTTCTGTCTCATTATCAATGATTCCTTGCCTGTTTGCCTGTCTCTTGTCTCTCTTTTACTAGCTATCTACCTCACTGCTTGTTTCCTTCGCTGTCAGACATATCATCTTGCTCTTCATTCAATGCAACTCACATTACTGCAAACAACCGTTCAAAATATACAATATAACAAGCGTCTATATACAAGTCTTTCTGGGATTTAGTGTACGAGCTTCCAGAACTGAAATTATTCGGCACTACATTTAGCTGTAACTGCATTTTTGGCACGCAAGACACAACATCACCAGGGGAAAACCTCGTTTCTTTGCCTTTCGTATTCATGATATTCGGGCTTACTACACAGACACAACTCTATCATATTCATAGAGAAAAGGCAGATCTCTGGTTTCAACAAGGTCCCAGTGAAATATTTACCAAACTATATGTATATATTTATGTAAATAATTACACACCAGCCGTTTCCCACCGAGGCCCAAAAACAAAGAAAGAGCTTTCACCATCACTCCATGACTGTCTTCCCAGAGGGGCGCCGATCCTACAGTTCAACACTGTAAATGTCCCCATCCCTCCTGCAGATGGAGAGGGAGGTGTTGCTTACTTTCTTCCCCCGCCTCCCGAAGCTCACAGATTTATTAACGGGAAGTCTATCAAGGTGATGCACATTATGGGTATGTAAACTACGGGTTGCATACACTGCAGCTGTGTACACCACGAATATATACACTACAGCTGTGTACACCACGAATATATACACTACAGCTGTGTACACCGCGAATATATACACTACAGCTGTGTACACCGCGAATATATACACTACAGCTGTGTACACCGCGAATATATACACTACAGCTGTGTTCACCGCGAATATATACACTACAGCTGTGTACACCGCGAATATATACACTACAGCTGTGTACACCGCGAATATATACACTACAGCTGTGTATACAACAGGGATGTGCTCCTCATCCTCTAGTATCTGCCTGACGATAGAGAGCCTCATGCGGACCAGGTGCACATTCTCTGAACCTTGCGAGACCTTGTCTCTGGAACCCCATTGATTAAGTAAGCGAGTCGCATGCTGCTGGCGAGCCATGCCTTGGCTATATATGTTACACACCATTCAGTGAACATTCGATATTTTAAGGCTGTAGCAGCCCCTCGCATTTTAACAGAATACGTGCGTTGAACAAGATTTTTCACTACGGTTGTTGGGGGTAAATAGAGCCTTAAGGTTACTGTTATAAAATGTCAAACAAAAAACTGTTTTCAGCTTATTGGCTAATTTATGTAAGTATATTTTTATTGTTTGTTTTATTTGGCTAATATTTCCAGTCTCTCTTCTTGTCATTCTTACTGATTTTTTTTTGTCATTTGTTTGCTAGCTCCTTACTTCCTTCCTCTTTTTTTACACAGGGTTTTAGAAGGTTAGGCTCAGGGTTCTTAGCTTTATTTACCAGCTAGGAGCTGTTACCTACGTCTGTTTCCTCTTCTTCTCCCCCCCCCTCTCTCTCTCTCTCTCTCTCTCTCTCTCTCTCTCTCTCTCTCTCTCTCTCCCTCTCTCCCTCTCTCAGGTGACTTTTTTGAATCAACCGCTTAAAGATGTCCTACCATTATTCGATTTACACTGAACGCAGATGTTTATATGAAGAACAATGCTATTACTACATCCAACGAAGCAGCGGCGCAAACTGAACAGATGCGGTCAAGTATTAGTGATATAAACCGGATCGAACTTTACGTTTTAGTGGCTTATTTGGTTATGCAGCTTCAATCTGTCCCCTCGTCCTGAACCCTCCCTGAAAAAAAAAAATTCTTGTCGACTGTATATATAAACCAGAGAATTTTGTCCTGTGGTCATATCTCCTCGTTATCAAACGTGTTTTTCAAACGGGACATCAAGTTTATGTTCTACTCGCAACTTTAGGATTGGTCATCTGACAGAGACCTTCAGCTGGCTTACTGGTCCACCTCTCCAAAAATTATGGATATGATTTTTAATCATTTCATTCTTTTCATAGCTTTTCTTTATCAATTAGTATATTATTGTGATGCCGCATATTCAGTAATGGTCTTAGGTATGTGGTGAATGAAGATGCAGAAACTGTGATATTATACCAGTTGAGGATGGGAACAGAGGCTTGCTAACTGTAGGCAGCAGCATCCTAGTTGATCTGGCCTTAGCCTGGGCTGCGAGAGTGAAATTCTCGGAAGTAGCTACAGGTATGTCGCTGGAAGGCCATCCATCGCTGATGTTATCGTGCTGAAAGCGTGTTCCTTGTGTTAGTGGTTCCCTGCTTGTAGTTGCATCGTCTCCTGCCTACTCTCCCAGCACTGTTTTTATGTAGGTACCTTGATTCTTAAGATCTTTTGAGCAAAGAAAGTGAAGGTACCCCTGGTGAGGAAGAAGACGAGGGGTTGGAGAAATAATAAGAGGAAGATGAGGCAATATAGCAACTGCTCCTGCATGCTTTAAGCTAGGCTTTATAAGTATCCTAATTTCGTGAACGATTCTTCGTTCAGATTCCTTGAAACTAATGACATATATAACAGTTGCACAAATGCTGCAAAAAAATTTAGTCCACAGGATGGATATGGAGTGCATAATAAACTAGCCACTTAGTAATTTTATTCAGGTATACACAAATACAGTTAAATAGATTATCATACATAGCAGGAAATGTGTAAAGAACCTGGGATAACCTTATAAAGTCAGAGTGACTTATTGCAATTGAGGTCCTTCTGTGACATAATCTAAAATCTTCAAATACTGCAGAAGTTATTTAATGTGCATATCAATTTCTGGCTTTCTATGTGTGTAAATATCTGTAATTATCTGTAGTGAGAGAAGCAGAGATATCCTCATACACTCCCTTCTTCAATAAATTGTTCTTTTAATATTTTTAAATATCTAATATTTACATCAATTACTACATAATCTTATAGTCATTGAACTGGTCAACCGCTCTGTAGCTTCGTTTCCCAGGATCAAGAGCAATCTGGGTGAGTGATGAAGGGAACACCGGAACTCTCCTGATTGTCTGGCAACGTCTCTCATACATACATACATGTGGTTCCCTACCCTTCGCCTCCCTCCCATTTTTCAATTGAGTTACACTCTCTACACTGATGGTTATTGCAACAGAATCTTTTCCTTGTATGTTCTTGTTATATTTCCACTCAACTAAATCTAAAATAGTGAAAATAATTCCCCTTTTTATTTTTTTGTATATTACTCCATAGAGACAATGAAAAAGTATATTTATTTTTGTCTTTTGTCCTTCACTAATAACTATTTAGATTAATGTTAATTCTACATAGATTGAGAAAATAGACCGACTGATGCAGGCATTTGAAATCTCCCAGATTTAACTTTATTAATATATATATATATATATATGTATATATATATATATATATATATATATATATATATATATGTCGTGCCGAATAGGCAGAACTTGCGATCTTGGCTTAAATAGCAAAGCTCACCTTGCCATATAGGACAAGTGAAAATTTGTGTATACAATAATTTCGCCAAAATCATTCTTAACCTAACGAATAAAATATATTTCACTGGGTTTGTTTAGTATTAAATTATTGTAAACAAATCTAAAATATATTTAGTTGGGTTAGGCTAAAATAAATTGCTCTTGTTATAATAAGGTTAGGTAAGTTTTCTAAGATTCGTTTGGTGCAAAATTAAAAATTTTTTCATTAACATTAATGAAAAAAATATATTTTTAAACGTATAAGAGAAAATTTCAGAAAGGACTTAATTTTAAATGAGTTCTTGCTAATTGACCAGTTTTACATATTCGGCACGACATTATATATATATATATATATATATAATATATATATATATATATATATATATATATATATATATATATATATATATGTATATATATATATATATTATATATATATTTCTTCTTTCTTTCAACACACCGGCCGTATCCCACCGAGGCGGGGTGGCCCAAAAGGAAAAACGAAAGTTTCTCCTTTTACATTTAGTAATATATACAGGAGAAGGGGTTACTAGCACCTTGCTCCTGGCATTTTAGTCGCCTCTTACAACACGCATGGCTTACGGAGGAAGATTTCTGATCCACTTCCCCATGGAGATAAGAGGAAATAAACAAGAATAACAACTAGAAACAAAATAGAAGAAAACCCAGAGGGGTGTACATATATATATGCTTGTACATGTATGTGTCGTGTGACCTAAGTGTAAGTAGAAGTAGCAAGACGTACCTGTAATCTTGCATGTTTATGAGACAGACAAAAGACACCAGCAATCCTACCGTCATGTAAAACAATTACAGGATTTCGTTTTACACTCACTCGGCAGGACGGTAGTACCTCCCTGGGCGGTTGCTGTCTACCAACCTACTACGTAGGATATATATATATTATATATATATATATAATATATATATATTATATATATATATATATATATATATATATATATATATATGCAATAAGATCACAGTAAACAGGTGATTTCAGAATATGCAAAACAACCACTCTGAAAGAATAGAAAAATTCCAAGCGCTTTCGTGACTACTCACATTATCAAGGAACTATGATAATGTGAGTAGTCACGAAAGAGCTTGGAATTTCTCTATTCTTTCAGAGTGGTTGTTTTGCATATATATATATATTATATATATATATAAAATAATATATATATATATATATATATATATATATATATATATATATATATAATATATATATATTTATATATATATATATATATATATTATATATATATATATATATAATATAAAATATAATATATATATATATATATATTATATATATATTATATATATATATATATATAATATATATATATTTATTATCACACTGGCCGATTCCCACCAAGGCAGGGTGGCCCGAAAAAGAAAAACTTTCACCATCATTCACTCCATCACTGTCTTGCCAGAAGGGTGCTTTACACTACAGTTTTTAAACTGCAACATTAACACCCCTCCTTCAGAGTGCAGGCACTGTACTTCCCATCTCCAGGACTCAAGTCCGGCCTGCCGGTTTCCCTGAATCCCTTCATAAATGTTACTTTGCTCACACTCCAACAGCACGTCAAGTATTAAAAACCATTTGTCTCCATTCACTCCTATCAAACACGCTCACGCACGCCTGCTGGAAGTCCAAGCCCCTCGCACACAAAACCTCCTTCACCCCCTCCCTCCAACCCTTCCTAGGCCGACCCCTACCCCGCCTTCCTTCCACTACAGACTGATACACTCTTGAAGTCATTCTGTTTCGCTCCATTCTCTCTACATGTCCGAACCACCTCAACAACCCTTCCTCAGCCCTCTGGACAACAGTTTTGGTAATCCCGCACCTCCTCCTAACTTCCAAACTACGAATTCTCTGCATTATATTCACACCACACATTGCCCTCAGACATGACATCTCCACTGCCTCCAGCCTTCTCCTCGCTGCAACATTCATCACCCACGCTTCACACCCATATAAGACCGTTGGTAAAACTATACTCTCATACATTCCCCTCTTTGCCTCCAAGGACAAAGTTCTTTGTCTCCACAGACTCCTAAGTGCACCACTCACTCTTTTTCCCTCATCAATTCTATGATTCACCTCATCTTTCATAGACCCATCCGCTGACACGTCCACTCCCAAATATCTGAATACATTCACCTCCTCCATACTCTCTCCCTCCAATCTGATATTCAATTTTCATCACCTAATCTTTTTGTTATCCTCATAACCTTACTCTTTCCTGTATTCACCTTTAATTTTCTTCTTTTGCACACCCTACCAAATTCATCCACCAATCTCTGCAGCTTCTCTTCAGAATCTCCCAAGAGCACAGTGTCATCAGCAAAGAGCAGCTGTGACAACTCCCACTTTGTGTGTGATTCTTTATCTTTTAACTCCACGCCTCTTGCCAAGACCCTCGCATTTACTTCTCTTACAACCCCATCTATAAATATATTAAACAACCACGGTGACATCACACTCCTTGTCTAAGGCCTATTTTTTACTGGGAAAAAATTTCCCTCTTTCCTACATACTCTAACTTGAGCCTCACTATCCTCGTAAAAAACTTTTTCACTGCTTTCAGTAACCTACCTCCTACACCATACACTTGCAACATCTGCCACATTGCCCCCCTATCCACCCTGTCATACGCCTTTTCCAAATCCATAAATGCCACAAAGACCTCTTTAGCCTTATCTAAATACTGTTCACTTATATGTTTCACTGTAAACACCTGGTCCACACACCCCCTACCTTTCCTAAAGCCTCCTTGTTCATCTGCTATCCTATTCTCCGTCTTACTCTTAATTCTTTCAATTATAACTCTACCATACACTTTACCAGGTACACTCAACAGACTTATCCCCCTTTTAATTTTTGCACTCTCTTTTATCCCCTTTGCCTTTATACAAAGGAACTATGCATGCTCTCTGCCAATCCCTAGGTACCTTACCCTCTTCCATACATTTATTAAATAATTGCACCAACCACTCCAAAACTATATCCCCACCTGCTTTTAACATTTCTATCTTTATCCCATCAATCCCGGCTGCCTTACCCCCTTTCATTTTACCTACTGCCTCACGAACTTCCCCCACACTCACAACTGGCTCTTCCTCACTCCTACAAGATGTTATTCCTCCTTGCCCTATACACGAAATCACAGCTTCCCTATCTTCATCAACATTTAACAATTCCTCAAAATATTCCCTCCATCTTCCCAATACCTCTAACTCTCCATTTAATAACTCTCCTCTCCTATTTTTAACTGACAAATCCATTTGTTCTCTAGGCTTTCTTAACTTGTTAATCTCACTCCAAAACTTTTTCTTATTTTCAACAAAATTTGTTGATAACATCTCACCCACTCTCTCATTTGCTCTCTTTTTACATTGCTTCACCACTCTCTTAACCTCTCTCTTTTCTCCATATACTCTTCCCTCCTTGCATCACTTCTACTTTGTAAAAACTTCTCATATGCTAACTTTTTCTCCCTTACTACTCTCTTTACATCATCATTCCACCAATCACTCCTCTTCCCTCCTGCACCCACTTTCCTGTAACCACAAACTTCTGCTGAACACTCTAACACTACATTTTTAAACCTACCCCATACCTCTTCGACCCCATTGCCTATGCTCTCATTAGCCCATCTATCCTCCAATAGCTGTTTATATTTACCCTAACTGCCTCCTCTTTTAGTTTATAAACCTTCACCTCTCTCTTCCCTGATGCTTCTATTCTCCTTGTATCCCATCTACCTTTTACTCTCAGTGTAGCTACAACTAGAAAGTGATGTGATATATCTGTGGCCCTCTATAAACATGTACATCCTGAAGTCTACTCAACAGTCTTTTATCTACCAATACATAATCCAACAAACTACTGTCATTTCGCCCTACATCATATCGTGTATACTTTTTTATCCTCTTTTTCTTAAAAAAATGATTACCTATAACAAAACCCCCTTTCTATACAAAGTTAAACCCAAAAGGGCTCCCTTTTATCATTTACACCTGGCACCCCAAACTTACCTACCACACCCTCTCTAAAAGTTTCTCCTACTTTAGCATTCAGGTCCCCTACCACAATTACTCTCACACTTGGTTCAAAGGCTCCATATATTCACTTAACATCTCCCAAAAATCTCTCTCTCTCCTCTGCATTTCCTCTCTTCTCCAGGCATACACGCTTATTATGACCCACTTCTCGCACCCAACCTTTACTTTATCCACATAATTCTTGAATTTACACACTCCTTTCTCTTTTCTCCTTCCATAACTGATCATTTAACTTTTTACTGCTACCCCTTCCTTTGCTCTAACTCTCTCAGTACTCCAGATTTAATCCCATTTATTTCCCCACTGAAATTCTCCTACCCCCTTCAGCTTTGTTTCGCTTAGAGCCAGGACATCCAACTTCTTTTCATTCATAACATCAGCAATCATCTGTTTTCTTGTCATCCGCAAACATCCACGCACTTTTTAAGCATCCCAATTTTAAAGTTTTTCTTCTTCCTTTTTTAGTAAATGTATACAGGAGAAGGGTTACTAGCCCTTTGGGCTCCCGGCATTTAGTCGCCTCATACGACACGCATGGCTTACGGAGGAAAGATTCTTTTCCACTTCCCCATGGAAAATAGAAGAAATAAAAAAGAACAAGAGCTATTTAGAAAAAGGAAAAACCTAGATGTTTGTAATATATATATATATGCATGTGCGTGTCTGTGAAGTGTGACCAAAGTGTAAGTAGGAGTAGCAAGATACCCCTGTTATTAGCGTGTTTATGAGACAGAAAAAGAAACCACAAAACCTACCATCATGCAAAACAGTTACGGTTTTTGTTTCACAGTCATCTGGCAGGACGGTAGTACTTCCCTGGGTGGTTGCTGTCTACCAACCTACTAATCTCAGTGATCTGATATATCTATATATAATATTATATATATATATATATATATATAATATATATATATATATATATATATAATGTCGTGCCGAATATGTAAAAAATGGTCAATTAGCAAGAACTCATTTAAAATTAAGTCCTTTCTAAAATTTTCTCTTTTAAAGTTTTAAAGAAAATTTTTTTCATTAATGTAATGTAAAAAATTTTTAATTTTGCACCAAAAGAATCTTAGAAAAAATTACCTAACCTTATTATAACAAGAACATTTAATTTTAGGCTAACCCAAATAAATAATTTTAGAGATTTTACAGTAATTAATACTAAGCAAACACAGTGAAATATAAAATTTTTTTGTTAGGTTTCAGAAAGATTTTGGCGAAAATTAATTTCTACACAAAATTTTCACTTGTCCTATATGGCAAGATGAGCATTGCTATTTAAGCCAAGATCGCAAGTTCTGCCTATTCGGCACGACATATATATATATATATATATAATATATATTAAAATATATAAATATATATTATATATATATTATATAATATATATATATATGGGTGTGTGGTGTGTGTGTGTGTGTGTGTATGTTATGCAAATATCGCATACCAAGCGATACAGGATACAAAATAACTAAGGAGGGCGTAGAATGATAGGTCTAGGCCAGTGGTTCCCAAACTGGGGGTAAATTACCCCCTGGGGGTAATTTAACCATTTTTGGGGGGGAATGGAGGGGTGACAGAAAAAAAAAGTTTTTGAATTCTGAAAATCAAGAAAACAATGCGGGACCCGGTATGAGGATTATTGTTAACTTTGTCTTAGTATATAAAGTTGTAAAGTAAACCTATTATAAGTAAGTAATAAAGTTAAACCAAATAACAATAAACATCAAAAACTAATATACAGTATTAGAAAAGAAGAAATATATAGCTAAGTGTGTGGAAACCCAAAAGTAATTTGACAAGTATGCTTCAGGACAAAAGTCACTCAGTAGCCCAGATCGACCTGTCCAGTACGCGTCACTCACTTCCTGGGGCCCTGCCTCTATTTCACACTGTCAGTTTATCTGTGAGCATCAGCCGAGGAAACCCATAAGCTGGTATGTAGTGTACTGCCCTGTGCAGTATATAGTTAGTATTTACCCACTGTTACTGTGAATTTGTAGCTATTATTAATTTTATATATAATGTATGTGTGGTTCTTACGTTTTCAATGGTTTTGCTAGGATTAGCAGAGTATGCGAGGCTGTATACGTTCACGTTTAGTCATATATATCAATAATAACAACATTTTGTGAAAGGGGTAACATGCTTTATGTGGCATGTTAAATTGGGTAACAAGCTGAAAAAGTTTGGGAACCACTGCTCTAGGCCTTTCGTGTGGCAATCAACACATCATCAGGAGTTTACAAAATTGCGGAAAAGAGGAGGATGTTCAAGCAAGTACGTTCCCATAGGACGTCTTCACAGTCTACTCCTCCCGTGGTTGTTTTGCATCGTGTATATATAAAATATATATAAATTATATATATATATATATATATATATTATATAATATATATATATATATATATATATAATATATATTTAATATATATTATATATATATATATAAAAAATATAACAATGAGAGACAGCGAGGTAGAGATTTGTGCTAGCCACTGCTGCTATTATACACAAAGGCTTTAAAGGGTTTCTACCACGTTCAACTAGCAGCTGACGGTAGATCTAGCACCCCTTCTAAAACAATCGCCAATTACTTAAAAATCTGTTAAAAAACTCATGTGACAATTTACTAGGAAGTTTCGGGTCATTCCCGTAGACTCCTCTCAAGTGTCTATCGGTTTAGGTCATGAAGTTTACCATAAGGTTCATGTAAACTTCAGGACCTTAAACACTACCTCTCCTCCTCCAACACGATTCATCACATTAAGGTCGCTAGTGAGGCAGCCTTTAAGTAGTTAATGATGCATCTTAAAGATCACACAGTCTGAATAATAATTCACTCGACAAGGGTAGCAGCAATTTGAATAAGATCCTGAAATTTGCACTTAATGTAAATGATTGAATTAAGAATCTCTTAACAAGGTCAGCTACGTTACTATATTGATAAGATAATCAAGACTCTCAAACCTAGTAACCGAGTCATGTTAATAATACAGTACCATGCGGTTGAACTCAATCTCCTAACTCCAAATGTTATCAATGTGATATATTTATACCTGGAGATACCTGGAGATACCTGGAGATACCTGGAGAGGGTTTCGGGGGTCAGCGCGACCCGGCCTGTGACCAGGCAAAGAAATACCTCTGACTTTTTAATTGAGAAATTTCATGAATTAACATGCTAGACTGTTTTAAAGATGAATTAGATACACGTAACCTGCCTTGCCAGACATAATCGATAATTGAATTAGTCAAAATATGCATAACTGACTGTAAATTAAGATTTAGTGGTAGATACTATGCACAAAACTTGTAAAATTGGTGGAAAATCCTTAAACCAGTTATAAGTAAGTTTGACGTTTTTTAGTCAAAACTCCTGAAGAACATTTTGACCAAAAAACACCAAATGACAGAGATATGTAAATAATGTGTTGTCCTCGTGACCTGTGAATGAGAGTAATGATATTTTCTTCAATAGTTTGAATAGTTTAGTTTCGTCAGTGAGGCTCGTCAAGGAATATGAAGTGGAGAATCAGTTACCTCTTCAGGATGTGCTTATACCTAGGGTTATGACTCATGCAATCCGGAATTTAATGTTTACAGACTGGGTTATGACTCATGCAATCCGGAATTTAATGTTTACAGACTGGGTTATGACTCAAACAATCCGAAATTTAATGTTTACAGACTGGGTTATGACTCATACAATCCGGAATTTAATGTTTACAGACTGGGTTATGACTCATGCAATCCGGAATTTAATGTTTACAGACTGGGTTATGACTCATGCAATCCGGAATTTAATGTTTACAGACTGGGTTATGACTCATACAATCCGGAATTTAATGTTTACAGACTGGGTTATGACTCATACAATCCGGAATTTAATGTTTACAGACTGGGTTATGACTCATACAATCCGGAATTTAATGTTTACAGACTGGGTTATGACTCATACAATCCGGAATTTAATGTTTACAGACTGGGTTATGACTCATACAATCCGGAATTTAATGTTTACATACTGGGTTATGACTCATGCAATCCGGAATTTAATGTTTACAGACTGGGTTATGACTCATACAATCCGGAATTTAATGTTTACAGACTGGGTTATGACTCATGCAATCCGGAATTTAATGTTTACAGACTGGGTTATGACTCATACAATCCGGAATTTAATGTTTACAGACTGGGTTATGACTCATACAATCCGGAATTTAATGTTTACAGACTGGGTTATGACTCATACAATCCGGAATTTAATGTTTACAGACTGGGTTATGACTCATACAATCCGGAATTTAATGTTTACAGACTGGGTTATGACTCATGCAATCCGGAATTTAATGTTTACAGACTGGGTTATGACTCATACAATCCGGAATTTAATGTTTACAGACTGGGTTATGACTCATACAATCCGGAATTTAATGTTTACAGACTGGGTTATGACTCATGCAATCCGGAATTTAATGTTTACAGACTGGGTTATGACTCATGCAATCCGGAATTTAATGTTTACAGACTGGGTTATGACTCATGCAATCCGGAATTTAATGTTTACAGACTGGGTTATGACTCATGCAATCCGGAATTTAATGTTTACAGACTGGGTTATGACTCATACAATCCGGAATTTAATGTTTACAGACTGGGTTATGACTCATGCAATCCGGAATTTAATGTTTACAGACTGGGTTATGACTCATGCAATCCAGAATTTAATGTTTACAGACTGGGTTATGACTCATGCAATCGGGAATTTAATGTTTACAAACTGTCTACAAACGTATGTTCATATATGCAATATGTTAGGTGAGGTTTGTCAGGAATCAGACAAGTGTTTCCTGACGCGGATCTTAGATGATGAACCGCCTCTGGAGCTTTTGATCATCTGACCGAGGCCTTCCGCTGGCTTACCGGTCCACCCCTTTAAAAAAAATGGCCAGTTATAACCAACATATTAATGCAATATGTCACGAAGAAAAATCATAATGCACCATCATCCCTCCCAGGGTTAACACTTCACCATCATCCCTCCCAGGGTTAACACTTCACCATCATCCCTCCCAGGGTTAACACTTCACCACCATCCTTCCCAGGGTTAACACCTCACCACCATCCTTCCCAGGGTTAACACCTCACCACCATCCCTCCCAGGGTTAACACCTCACCACCATCCTTCCCAGGGTTAACACTTCACCACCATCCTTCCCAAGGTTAACACCTCACCATCCTTCCCAGGGTTAACACTTCACCACCATCCTACCCAGAGTTAACACCTCACCATCCTTCCCAGGGTTAACACTTCACCACCATCCTTCCCAGGGTTAACACCTCACCATCCTTCCCAGGGTTAACACTTCACCACCATCCCTCCCAGGGTTAACACTTCACCACCATCCTTCCCAGGGTTAACACCTCACCATCCTTCCCAGGGTTAATACTTCACCACCATCCTTCCCAGAACTAACACTTCACCACCATCCTTTCCAGAGCTAACACTTCACCACCATCCTTCCCAGGACTAACACTTCACCACCATCCTTCCAAGGACTAACACTTCACCACCATCCTTCCCAGAGCTAACACTTCACCACCATCCTTCCCAGGGCTAACACTTCACCACCATCCTTCCCAGGTTACACTTCACCACCATCCTTCTCAGAGCTAACACTTCACCACCATCCTTCCCAGGACTAACACTGCACCACCATCCTTCCCAGGGCTAACACTTCACCACCATCCTTCCCAGAGCTAACACTTCACCACCATCCTTCTCAAGGCTAACACCTCACCACCATCCTACCCAGGGCTAACACTTCAGCATCACCCTTACCACCACTTCTAACGTGTCCCCAGCACCTGACCTGCTCATAGCGACGTTTTCCTCCCGGCAACCGCAATCATTTCTTTCAGACGATTGAGTTTGAGGTACCAACCTGCCTCACTCCACCCTCGCCTCCATTCTATTTTCATTACTCATTTCTCACAGCAGTCACACGAGCTTCGCCGTGAAAACATTCCTCTTAATCTCAATCACAAAGACCTGCATCATTTTTTTTTAATTTTGTGGTTTTTTTTTCCTCTTTCAAAAGGACATATGACAAGTGGATCTCCATTGTCGGAATGAAAATATTTAACAGTTTTCGCATCACTAGGATTTCTTCACTCACTGACTCTTTCCTTTCTAGAATAAAACTTAGATTTTTCTTAATTCGCGGTCGTTGTATAACCCTCTATGAGGGTTATTGCTTGTTTGTGGTTGTAAAGTAAATAGTACTCTATCGAGGAAGATAAGGTGCCTTAATGCTCGTAGAGAACTCTTGATCCTAGGAATTGGAGCGACTTTCCTATTTCTCGGCTCGAATCTGATTATCTCTCATTTTACAGGTGATATTTGACACCTGGTTCAGCGTCTCTATCTCTCTCTCTCTCTCTCTCTCTCTCTCTAGAACATATATATTTAAAAACGTTTCGGTCCTGAGACTTTGATTTAATAAATATCTCCTAGTTTATGCTCACGTGTCTTTCTAAACCAGTTTGTCCGTATCTTTTACCAAGGTTTATATTATATGTAAACCATTTACAACATTTACAAAATTGCTACCGGCCAGGATTCGACCCCACGACACATTGTCCTGCCTCACGAGGCCACACAACGTGCATGTCACCTTACTACCTGAGCCATCGATCCTACAAACAACATGAGCCAAGCGAACTAGACTTCTTTCATGTTGTGAGGACTAGTTGTGGTTGTGGTGGTAGGTAGGTAGTGGTGTTGGTGATAGGTGGTAGGTGGTGGTGGTAAGTGAGGGTGGTATCTGGTGGTTTTGGTGATAGTAGTAGTGATGAATAAACTACTCACCACTCGCAGGAGTGGACATTAAGCAACTCCAAATTCTAGTATTAGTCACAAACACCTGAATAAAATTACGCACGAGTGGACATTAACAGCCAGCCAGCCACAGTGTGTACACCTCCACACAAATTTCTAAATAACATTTTTAACCCATAATGTACGAGGCGAAAACTTTCATCCTGGATGACCACTTGTTCCCAGAGTGTTACTAACACCGCACAAAATCCTCACTACCATAATAATCGCCATCATGGGAAAACGCTAAATCTGAAGGCGTATTACAGTGCCTATGGAATGGAAGATATTTGGGTTTGGTCCAATGAACGGAGGCTGGCTGCATTTCATTAACTGAAAAGCCATCGCCAACACCAAGGCGTCTTTCCCTACAGTGGCAGAAACGGGGGCAAGAATCAGTAATTCTGCTTCCTGTGCTCAATCACATGACACTACTGAAACATTATGGTGTCAGTGGTTTAGAAAAATCGTTTCGCCACTGGCTGGCGAAACATTTCCTCAGTAAAGATTCCAAAACATTGTCTCTCAGTCCACAGTAGGATTCGAACCTGCATCAGACTACACAGTACTTTAACCACACAGCCAGACTTCAGGAGTCTGGCTTGTGGTTTCCAGGAGCCAATTGCTGGACCAGGCCTGCAGCCTGTTCAGATCCCTTTGTAGTTCTTCCTGGTCCTCGTCCGATTGAATTCTTCTCATCAACTTCATAGCTTGTCCCTGACCCCGTCTCTGCTAATCTAGAGGAAGGCGCCTTGAGGCCGCCGATGGGCTCTTGACGGTGATGGACTGAGAAATAATGTTTTTAAATAATTTTGCCTGTTTACAAATTAAGAAATATTTGCAAATGTTACACAAGTGTGCCACTCTGATACACTTACCAAGATATAATGGACATTATTTTATTAAAGCATACGAGCTAAACCGCTATGGGTGATATATCTGTGATATACTGAGCATATTTGCATTGTTGCTGACAAGATATTTCGAAAAGTTAGATTGCATCAATATAGAGAATTAAACTGATTTTTAGCTGTAAGTTTAGACTGATATCTGAAATGACTGCAGTATCTAAAAGATATACTTATACCCAAAGGAATCTGATAAAACCACTGAGATTAAAAGAAAACTCCGTGAAAAAATATTGGTATTGCACGTCTGGTATTGCAGGATGTATTTTACAATACGTCCTGCAATACCAGACGTGACAAGCGTTCTTTATACCTCGCTATTGACAGATAATAATACGTAAATCTAAATTAAAATGCGTTAACCTAACAAATATTGCAAATTTTGAAAATTTTGTGCACGCAGAAATGCATGAAGAGCAATTCGTCGAATAATGAACGCTCTAATTGGAGGTACAGGTTGACCCATTGCGATATTTATTTTATTTTTGGGAGAGCACTACCGCTCACGGGATGAGCTTACAATGAGTTTACAATAAACTAATCGTTCATACAAGTTTACCACCAGTGCGCCTACTTTATCATACACCTCTTATACATCCTGTGGACGGTAGCGCAATAACAAATGAATACACAAAAGGCCTATTAGCTAGGCCCCCAGAGGGTTAACAGTCTGTATAAGTGGATATATATCTGGAAATAAATGGTATAAAATACCGACACAATGGAAATATAAACACAAATGCAGTATAATGTGATCCTTTATTGACAACGTTTCACCCACACAGTGGGCTTTTTCAAGTCACACACGGGTAGTTCAGAATGTTGAGGTCAGGTGGAGAATACTGCATCTGATGATCTACCGGGTGGGGTTATAGAGTCTTGGGTAGCTAGGCCTATCCCCGCCTAGCTACCCAAGACTCTATAACCCCACCCGGTAGATCATCAGATGCAGCATTCTCCACCTGACCTCAACATTCTGAACTACAAATACTCCCGTACATTCCAACCCCAGGTAGATCCGTGTGTGACTTGAAAAAGCCCACTGTGTGGGTGAAACGTTGTCAATAAAGGATCACATTATACTGCATTTGTGTTTATATTTCCATGGATATATATCTATTGATTATGTCTTGTCTACTGTAAGCAAGTTTAGGAAATTTGTCTAATAAAGGAGAGCCTTCACATGCAGCACCTTTTCGGTGTTCCATGTTTTCGTGAGCTTGAAATCGAGCCGTTTTTCATATGTTCCACCCGCCGGTGGTAGTCACTGGTGGGTGGAACAATGGCTCAGTTGAAGGCCAATGAAAACGTGGAACACTGAAAATAGGTGTTGTATATGCACCTACTTTCGGTGTCTGGTATCTTAGTTTCATGAATAAGCTACCTTGACATATTTCATACAGTAGGTTCATAAGTTATTATGCTGTCACTCTATATATTCTTCAATAAGTGGACAACAAACGTATAGTACTAAAAATAAAGTGACCATAGAGCTGACCACTTAAGAACATAAGAACATAAGAAAGGAGGAACACTGCAGCAGGCCTGTTGGCCCATACTAGGCAGTCCCTTTACAATTCATCCCTCTAACAAAACATTTGCCCAACCCAATTTTCAATGCCACCCAAGAAGTAAGCTCTGATATGCAAGTCCCACTCAAATCCAACCCCTCCCACTCATGTACTTATCCAACCTAAATTTGAAACTACTTTACATTTAAATTGAACATCATATTTTATACCAAACTGCCAGAAGTATTTGTAATCATGTCTAAGTCTTGCTGCGTCAACATCAATCAGTCTGTTAGGTAAGACACATATGCAACAGTTAGGTATCTTTATTATGAAACGTTTCGCCTACACAGTAGGCTTCTTCAGTCAAGTACAGAAAAGTTGATAGAAGCAGAAGATACTTGAAGACGATGTAATCAGTCCATCACCCTTAAAGTTTTGAGGTGGTCAGGACTGATGGACTGATTACATCGTCTTCAAGTATCTTCTGCTTCTATCAACTTTTCTGTACTTGACTGAAGAAGCCTACTGTGTAGGCGAAACGTTTCATAATAAAGATACCTAACTGTTGCATATGTGTCTTACCTAACAACCTGTCGGTATTTTATACCATTTTAACATCAATCAGTCTGTTTACATTACAAGTTGCCCCGAAATATGCATATCTATGTTCATAATATTATAGTGGAATACAAATCTACTCGGGCGTCTAACTGCACTCCTGTGACTGCTTCGTTATTTACTTCTCTCCTAATAATTTTTCTGTTAGACACAGACACACCAAAGTTATAGTCAGTGTTTTGACATCCATCTGGCTGAGCTGGGAGACTTCAGTAGTGTCAGCCTGAGCTAGGAGACTTCAGTAGTGTCAGCCTGAGCTGGGAGACTTCAGTAGTGTCAGCCTGAGCTGGGAGACTTCAGTAGTGTCAGCCTGAGCTGGGAGACTTCAGTAGTGTCAGCCTGAGCTAGGAGACTTCAGTAGTGTCAGCCTGAGCTAGGAGACTTCAGTAGTGTCAGCCTGAGCTGGGAGACTTCAGTAGTGTCAGCCTGAGCTAGGAGACTTCAGTAGTGTCAGCCTGAGCTAGGAGACTTCAGTAGTGTCAGCCTGAGCTAGGAGACTTCAGTAGTGTCAGCCTGAGCTGGGAGACTTCAGTAGTGTCAGCCTGAGCTAGGAGACTTCAGTAGTGTCAGCCTGAGCTAGGAGACTTCAGTAGTGTCAGCCTGAGCTGGGAGACTTCAGTAGTGTCAGCCTGAGCTAGGAGACTTCAGTAGTGTCAGCCTGAGCTAGGACACTTCAGTAGTGTCAGCCTGAGCTAGGACACTTCAGTAGTGTCAGCCTGAGCTGGGAGACTTCAGTAGTGTCAGCCTGAGCTAGGAGACTTCAGTAGTGTCAGCCTGAGCTAGGAGACTTCAGTAGTGTCAGCCTGAGCTAGGAGACTTCAGTAGTGTCAGCCTGAGCTAGGAGACTTCAGTAGTGTCAGCCTGAACTAGGAGACTTCAGTAGTGTCAGTCTGAGCTAGGAGACTTCAGTAGTGTCAGCCTGAGCTAGGAGACTTCGGTAGTGTCAGCCTGAGCTAGGAGACTTCAGTAGTGTCAGCCTGAGCTGATAAGGGCTCATCAGCTACGGAGACTTCAGTAGTGTCAACTGAGCTGGGAGACTTCAGTAGTGTCAGCCTGAGCAGGTAAGGGCTCATCAGCTACGGAGACTTCAGTAGTGTCAGCTGAGCTGGGAGACTTCAGTAGTGTCAGCCTGAGCTAGGAGACTTCAGTAGTGTCAGCCTGAGCTAGGAAACTTCAGTAGTGTCAGCCTGAGCTAGGAGACTTCAGTAGTGTCAGCCTGAGCTGGTAAGGGCTCATCAGCTACGGAGACTTCAGTAGTGTCAACTGAGCTGGGAGACTTCAGTAGTGTCAGCCTGAGCTAGGAGACTTCAGTAGTGTCAGGCTGAGCTGGGAGACTTCAGTAGTGTCAGCCTGAGCAGGTAAGGGCTCATCAGCTACGGAGACTTCAGTAGTGTCAGCTGAGCTGGGAGACTTCAGTAGTGTCAGCCTCAGCTAGGAGACTTCAGTAGTGTCAGCCTGAGCTGGGAGACTTCAGTAGTATCAGCCTGAGCTGGTAAGGGCTCATCAGCTACGGAGACTTCAGTAGTGTCAGCTGAGCTGGGAGACTTCAATAGTGTCAGCTGAGCTGGGAGACTTCAGTAGTGTCAGCCTGAGCTAGGAGACTTAAGTAGTTTCAGCCTGAGCTGTGAGACTTCAGTAGTGTCAGCCTGAGCTGGTAAGGGCTCATCAGCTACGGAGACTTCAGTAGTGTCAGCTGAGCTGGGAGACTTCAGTAGTGTCAGCCTGAGCTAGGAGACTTCAGTAGTGTCAGCTGAGCTGGGAGACTTCAGTAGTGTCAGCCTGAGCTGGGAGACTTTATTAGTGCCAGCCTGAGCTGGGAAACTTTAGTAGTGTCAGCCTGAGCTGGGAGACTTTAGTAGTGTCAGCCTGAGCTAGGAGACTTCAGTAGTATCAGCCTGAGCTGGGAGACTTCAGTAGTGTCAGCTGAGCTGGGAGACTTCAGTAGTGTCAGCCTGAGCTGGGAGACTTCAGTAGTCTCAGCCTGAGCTGGGAGACTTCAGTAGTGTCAGCCTGAGCTTGGAGACTTCAGTAGTGTCAGCCTGAGCTGAGAGACTTCAGTAGTGTCAGCCTGAGCTGGGAGACTTCAGTAGTGTCAGCCTGAGCTGGTAAGGGCTCATCAGCTACGGAGACTTCAGTAGTGTCAGCTGAGCTGGGAGACTTCAGTAGTGTCAGCCTGAGCTAGGAGACTTCAGTAGTGTCAGCTGAGCTGGGAGACTTCAGTAGTGTCAGCCTGAGCTGGGAGACTTTATTAGTGCCAGCCTGAGCTGGGAAACTTTAGTAGTGTCAGCCTGAGCTGGGAGACTTTAGTAGTGTCAGCCTGAGCTAGGAGACTTCAGTAGTATCAGCCTGAGCTGGGAGACTTCAGTAGTGTCAGCTGAGCTGGGAGACTTCAGTAGTGTCAGCCTGAGCTGGGAGACTTCATTAGTCTCAGCCTGAGCTGGGAGACTTCAGTAGTGTCAGCCTGAGCTTGGAGACTTCAGTAGTGTCAGCCTGAGCTGAGAGACTTCAGTAGTGTCAGCCTGAGCTGGGAGACTTCAGTAGTGTCAGCTGAGCTGGGAGACTTCAGTAGTGTCAGCCTGAGCTGAGAGACTTCAGTAGTGTCAGCCTGAGCTGAGAGACTTCAGTAGTGTCAGCCTGAGCTGGGAGACTTCAGTAGTGTCAGTCTGAGCTGAGAGACTTCAGTAGTGTCAGCCTGAGCTGAGAGACTTCAGTAGTGTCAGTCTGAGCTGGGAGACTTCAGTAGTGTCAGCCTGAGCTGAGAGACTTCAGTTGTGTTAGCCTGAGCTGAGAGACTTCAGTAGTGTCAGCCTGAGCTAGGAGACTTCAGTAGTGTCAGTCTGAGCTGAGAGACTTCAGTAGTGTCAGCCTGAGCTGGGAGACTTCAGTAGTGTCAGCCTGAGCTGAGAGACTTCAGTTGTGTTAGCCTGAGCTGAGAGACTTCAGTAGTGTCAGCCTGAGCTAGGAGACTTCAGTAGTGTCAGTCTGAGCTGAGAGACTTCAGTAGTGTCAGCCTGAGCTGAGAGACTTCAGTAGTGTCAGCCTGAGCTGGGAGACTTCAGTAGTGTCAGCCTGAGCTGGTAGACTTCAGTAGTGTCAGCCTGGGCTGGGAGACTTCAGTAGTGTCAGTCTGAGCTGGGAGACTTCAGTAGTGTCAGCCTGAGCTGAGAGACTTCAGTTGTGTTAGCCTGAGCTGAGAGACTTCAGTAGTGTCAGCCTGAGCTAGGAGACTTCAGTAGTGTCAGTCTGAGCTGAGAGACTTCAGTAGTGTCAGCCTGAGCTGAGAGACTTCAGTAGTGTCAGCCTGAGCTGGGAGACTTCAGTAGTGTCAGCCTGAGCTGGTAGACTTCAGTAGTGTCAGCCTGAGCTGGGAGACTTCAGTAGTGTCAGCCTGAGCTGAGAGACTTCAGTAGTGTCAGCCTGAGCTGAGAGACTTCAGTAGTGTCAGCCTGAGCTGAGAGACTTCAGTAGTGTCAGCCTGAGCTGGGAGACTTCAGTAGTGTCAGCCTGAGCTGGGAGACTTCAGTAGCGTCAGCCTGAGCTGGGAGACTTCAGTAGTGTCAGCCTGAGATGAGAGACTTCAGTAGTGTCAGTCTGAGCTAGGAGACTTCAGTAGTGTCAGCCTGAGATGAGAGACTTCAGTAGTGTCAGTCTGAGATGAGAGACTTCAGTAGTGTCAGTCTGAGCTAGGAGACTTCAGTAGTGTCAGCCTGAGATGAGAGACTTCAGTAGTGTCAGTCTGAGCTAGGAGACTTCAGTAGTGTCAGCCTGAGCTGGGAGACTTCAGTAGCGTCAGCCTGAGCTGGGAGACTTCAGTAATGTCAGCCTGAGATGAGAGACTTCAGTAGTGTCAGTCTGAGCTAGGAGACTTCAGTAGTGTCAGCCTGAGATGAGAGACTTCAGTAGTGTCAGTCTGAGCTAGGAGACTTCAGTAGTGTCAGCCTGAGATGAGAGACTTCAGTAGTGTCAGTCTGAGCTAGGAGACTTCAGTAGTGTCAGCCTGAGATGAGAGACTTCAGTAGTGTCAGTCTGAGCTAGGAGACTTCAGTAGTGTCAGCCTGAGCTGGGAGACTTCAGTAGCGTCAGCCTGAGCTGGGAGACTTCAGTAGTGTCAGCCTAAGATGAGAGACTTCAGTAGTGTCAGTCTGAGCTAGGAGACTTCAGTAGTGTCAGCCTGAGATGAGAGACTTCAGTAGTGTCAGTCTGAGCTAGGAGACTTCAGTAGTGTCAGCCTGAGCTGGTAAGGGCTCATCAGCTACGGTTACATTTAATGTTTCCGTCCAGCAGAGCTGGACTTACTGTCACTTGGGAACCTAACATCTCCCGGGACATCTAATCCCATACACAAGAGAAATATATTTTTTATGAAAATATCCCTATCATCCCAGAGATGGGACAAGACAAATTATGCTAAAGAGGCAGAGGAATGAAAAAAATGAAGAGATGTATGGATGTCATATCTACCTACATTACACACGCACACACATACACACACACACACACACACACCACACACACACACACACACACACACACACACCACACACACCACACACACACACACACACACACACATATATATATATATATATATATTATATATATATATATATATATATACATATACGTCGTGCAGAATAGGTAAAACTTGCTATTTTTGGCTTAAATAGAAACGGTCTTCTTGCCGATTAAGGCAAGCAAAAATTTGTGTATGCAATAATGTCGCAAAAATCATTCTGAACCTGACTAGAAAACTATATCAAAAAAATATATCAACTTATCTATAATATGTATAGTTGGATTAGACTAAATTAAATTGCGCTTGTTATAATAAGGTTAGGTGAGTTTTCCAAGGTTCTTTTGGTACAAAATTATTATTTTTTTATATTAGCATGAATGAAAAAAATATATCTTTTAACGTATAAGAGAAAATTTTAGAAAGGATTTAATTTTAAATGAGTTCCTGCTAATTGACCCGTTTTACCTATTCGGCACGACATATATATAACAATTATAAGATAGCTGTGTACACTAGAAGAGGATGAAAAAAGACTCCTCTTCTCAGAAGCGATACTTTGACATAAACAGACAAGGCTAAACGTCTTATTCTCACGGACGGCGATCAATGCAAATCCTCAAGCATTGCGTGGTTGAGTTAAACAGATACCATTGTGCAGCTGGCATGCGGGGCTATTTGTCTTGTGCTAGCACCCCCTACCAGCATCCCCTCTCCCACCCCTCTCTCCCCCTCCCTCCCACACATGACTAATGATCTTAGGAGCCGCCTGGGTGGAATACTTCACAGGTATAACACTACACCCAAGATGTGAGCATGAGAGAGAGAGAGAGAGAGAGAGAGAGAGAGAGAGAGAGAGAGACGGAGAAAGAGAGACAGCTTGCAAGGATTAGCGCGAGGAAGGTGGTGAGAAATGGTGTTTGTTAAGAATAATCTTGCATCTTGAAGGAAATCGCATTGTTGGGCGGTAGTGAGCTGCCAGCGTCTTGGCTACTCAAGCTCTGGGGAAAATGAAAGAAATGTAAAAAGAGAGAGAGAATTAGAACAGCGATACAGACGGAGACAGACACGCACAGAGACAGCAGACATATAGGTACATACAAGTTTATAATGAAAAAACGTAACAGAAGACAACGTAGTTAACATGTAGGCTCCTGTAGGCTCTGAGTTTCTATGTAGCTAGTCACTGCTGCACCACCAGGTTGAACCCCTGTTGTTGCTGACAGTAAAGGCTGAGAAGGATCGCAACTAGTGGACAAGTTTGAAAGTAATCCTATAGGAGAAGATGACCTGAAGCGTAGTGCGTCGGACTGTCAGCTGACACACCTGTGTACTCACCTAATTGTGGTTGCAGGGGTTGAATTATAGCTCCTGACCCCGCTTCTTTACTGGTCAATACTAGGTCCTCTCTCTCCTTTCTGCATGGGCTTTATCAAACCCCGTCTTAAAACTGTGTATGGATCCTGCCTCCACTACGTCACTTTCCTTGCAACTTTATGACTGAAGAAATAGTTCCTAACATCTCTCCGACTCATCTGAGTCTTCAACTTCAAAGTGTGACCCATTGTTTTTGTGTCTCCTCTCTGGAACATCCTGTCTTCGTCCACCTTCAATTCATCGCAGTATTTTATGTCGTTATCATGTCTTCCCTGACCCTCCTTTCCTCCAGTGTAGTCAGGCCAATTTCCCTTAACCTTTCTTTGTAGGACAATCCCCTCAGCTCTGGAACTAGTCTTGCTGCAAACCTATGCACTTTCTCTAATTTCTTGACGTGCTTGACCAGGTGTGGATTCCAAAACTGGTGCTGCATACTCCAGTATGGGCCTGACGTATATGGTGTACAGAATCTTGAACGATTCCTTACTGAGGTAGCGGAACGCTATTCTTAGGTTTGCCAGACGCCCATATGTTGCAGCAGCTATTTGGTTGATGTGCGCCTCAGGAGATGTGCTCAGTATTATACTCACCACAAGATCTTTTTCCTTGAGTGAGGTTTGCAGTCTTTGGCCACCTAGACTACACTCTGTCTGCGGTCTTCTTTGCCCTTCCCCGATCTTCATGACTTTGTATTTGGCTGGGTTAAATTCTTGTTTTAAACCCCGAGTTGCGTGGTCCCTTGACAGGTTCCGTTTTCAGACACTTCTGGAGAGAACTGTCTGGAAACATGAAGCTATTATCCAATTCCAGACCAAGACATAAAAAAAAAAAACTTACAGTACATTTCACAGAGCCCCTGAAATCGGACCCGAAACCTTCCCGTTGGAAGCCAACAACATTGCCCCCAGTGTCAGCGTCACTCTCCAGAGATGTTACTCAGGTTATCACACGGATGAGCGAGCATAATTGAACCTCCACAGCAGCCCGTTCCGGTGTCATTGGCAGATATTACACATTCAGTTTACCAGCATTGAACGAGGAGAGCTTGTTTAATCATATGAATTTACTTGCAGAAGCTTCTTAAACTTATAAGGCTTTTCACATTTCGTCATCCTTCAGGGCAGCGGTGGCTCGTAGCGCCAGTAATACCTATACTATCGTACCGCGTCAAACTTCTATTTTTAATAATTTTTTTATCTCATTTCAACAAAAAAAGTCGCTTATAAGTTGAAAACAACATAACAGACTTTTCCTGTAATATATTTGTCAGTTGCAAATTATTTTAGCTTAAGGTTGATGAAATCATAAGTCTGGCAGTGAGCATCTGGGAGGACTGCAGCTCTGCAGCTCCTATGGACGATCCGCCACTGCTTCAAGGGTAGTAGAGAGAGGTGCAGAGAAAGCTTCTCTGTGTGGTGGACGAAACTTGATAAAGATCAATGCTCAATGAAACGTCTGCATAATTCCCGGAACTATCTACCACTCAAGTCATTCTTGGGAGATCTCCTGTGTGAAGCATTGTCTTGAGACTTACTGTATGTAAGATATGCAGCATATGTGATATGTGAGAGTGAAAATACAGTCATAATTCATACAGTGCATCAGCAAATTGTCTAGTAGCCAGTAAAATTTTAGTTTTTATCCAGCTCGATGTAAAGACCAGGAATCTGAGTTTGTCTCTAACACCTAAGGATTTTTCAATATTTTGATTGCTTCAGGTTGAACAAATACATGTTATATGTTACCTAACAATCATAATTATATATTGCATAGATATTAAGTGTACCGAAAGCAATGTCGAAATATATATATATATAATATATATATATATATATAATATATATAATATATATATATATATATATATATATATATATATATAAAAATTTTTTGTGTGGTATCCAAATATGCAGGATAACCACAATGAAAAAATAGGGAAAATCTAAGCGCTTTCGTGATTTCTCACATTATCAAGGGATGGTAAAAATAATTGGGCAACATAAGACTTACGAAGTTGAGATATGACCTCATTTATGACCTTCCTCACTGAGCGTGGGAGTGTCGTGAAGATATAGTCAGGTCACATGCCTAGTTTAAACTTAAGAGTGAAATGTCAGGCACAGTTTAAAACCCTCGTAGATTCTACTTATTATAAATTAATCTTATTTATACGACTCTGAATTTAAATTTCATATTGCAACCAATACTACTTTTTGAAGCTCAATTTGATTATATTATGTATTTCGCTCAACCATGGACCTACTTGGAACAACCTTCTCGGCTGTGTCAAGCAGTATCAACTATCAACCATGGACCTGCTTGGAACAACCTTCTCGGCTGTGTCAAGCAGTATCAACTATCAACCATGGACCTACTTGGAACAACCTTCTCGCTGTGTCAAGCAGTATCAACTATCAACCATGGACCTGCTTGGAACAACCTTCTCGGCTGTGTCAAGCAGTATCAACTATCAACCATGGACCTGCTTGGAACAACCTTCTCGGCTGTGTCAAGCAGTATCAACTATCAACCATAGACCTACTTGGAACAACCTTCTTGGCTGTGTCAAGCAGTATCAAACTATCAACCATGGACCTGCTTGGAACAACCTTCTCGGCTGTGTTCAAGCAGTATCAACTATCAACCATGGACCTGCTTGGAACAACCTTCTCGGCTGTGTCAAGCAGTATCAACTATCAACCATGGACATGTTTGGAACAACCTTCTCGGCTGTGTCAAGCAGTATCAACTATCAACCATAGACCTACTTGGAACAACCTTCTTGGCTGTGTCAAGCAGTATCAACTATCAACCATGGACCTGCTTGGAACAACCTTCTCGGCTGTGTCAAGCAGTATCAACTATCAACCATAGACCTGCTTGGAACAACCTTCTCGGCTGTGTCAAGCAGTATCAACTATCAACCATGGACCTACTTGGAACAACCTTCTCGGCTGTGTCAAGCAGTATCAACTATCAACCATGGACCTGCTTGGAACAGCCTTCTCGGCTGTGTCAAGCAGTATCAACTATCAACCATAGACCTGCTTGGAACAACCTTCTCGGCTGTGTCAAGCAGTATCAACTATCAACCATGGACCTGTTTTGGAACAACCTTCTCGGCTGTGTCAAGCAGTATCAACTATCAACCATGGACCTGCTTGGAACAACCTTCTTGGCTGTGTCAAGCAGTATCAACTATCAACCATGGACCTGCTTGGAACAACCTTCTCGGCTGTCTCAAGCAGTATCAAATCTATCAACCATGGACCTGCTTGGAACAACCTTCTTGGCTGTGTCAAGCAGTATCAACTATCAACCATGGACCTGCTTGGAACAACCTTCTCGGCTGTGTCAAGCAGTATCAACTATCAACCATGGACCTGCTTGGAACAACCTTCTCGGCTGTGTCAAGCAGTATCAACTATCAACCATGGACCTGCTTGGAACAACCTTCTCGGCTGTGTCAAGCAGTATCAACTATCAACCATGGACCTGCTTGGAACAACCTTCTTGGCTGTGTCAAGCAGTATCAACTATCAACCATGGACCTGCTTGGAACAACCTTCTTGGCTGTGTCAAGCAGTATCAACTATCAACCATGGACCTGCTTGGAACAACCTTCTCGGCTGTGTCAAGCAGTATCAACTATCAACCATGGACCTGCTTGGAACAACCTTCTCGGCTGTGTCAAGCAGTATCAACTATCAACCATGGATCTACTTGGAACAACCTTCTCGGCTGTGTCAAGCAGTATCAACTATCAACCATGGACCTGCTTGGAACAACCTTCTCGGCTGTGTCAAGCAGTATCAACTATCAACCATGGACCTACTTGGAACAACCTTCTCGGCTGTGTCAAGCAGTATCAATTATCAACCATGGATCTACTTGGAACAACCTTCTCGGCTGTGTCAAGCAGTATCAACTATCAACCATGGACCTACTTGGAACAGCCTTCTTGGCTGTGTCAAGCAGTATCAACTATCAACCATGGACCTACTTGGAACACCCTTCTTGGCTGTGTCAAGCAGTATCAACTATCAACCATAGACCTACTTGGAACAGCCTTCTTGGCTGTGTCAAGCAGTATCAACTATCAACCATGGACATGTTTGGAACAACCTTCTCGGCTGTGTCAAGCAGTATCAACTATCAACCATGGATCTACCTGGAAAAAACCTTCTCGGCTGTGTCAAGCAGTATCAACTATCAACCATGGATCTACCTGGAACAACCTTCTCGGCTGTGTCAAGCAGTATCAACTATCAACCATGGACCTACTTGGAACAACCTTCTCGGCTGTGTCAAGCAGTATCAACTATCAACCATGGACCTACTTGGAACAACCTTCTCGGCTGTGTCAAGCAGTATCAATTATCAACCATGGATCTGCTTGGAAAAACCCTTCTCGGCTGTGTCAAGCATATCAACTATCAACCATGGACCTACTTGGAACAGCCTTCTTGGCTGTGTCAAGCAGTATCAACTATCAACCATGGACCTACTTGGAACAACCTTCTTGGCTGTGTCAAGCAGTATCAACTATCAACCATAGACCTACTTGGAACAGCCTTCTTGGCTGTGTCAAGCAGTATCAACTATCAACCATGGACATGTTTGGAACAACCTTCTCGGCTGTGTCAAGCAGTATCAACTATCAACCATGGATCTACCTGGAACAACCTTCTCGGCTGTGTCAAGCAGTATCAACTATCAACCATGGATCTACCTGGAACAACCTTCTCGGCTGTGTCAAGTAGTATCAACTATCAACCATGGATCTACTTGGAACTACCTTCTCGGCTGTGTCAAGCAGTATCAACTATCAACTATGGAACTACTTGGAACAACCTTCTCGGCTATGTCAAGCAGTATCAACTATCAACCATGGATCTACTTGGAACAACCTTCTCGGCTGTGTCAAGCAGTATCAACTATCAACTATAGAACTACTTGGAACAACCTTCTCGGCTATGTCAAGCAGTATCAACTATCAACCATGGACCTGCTTGGAACAACCTTCTTGGCTGTGTCAAGCAGTATCAACTATCAACCATGGATCTACTTGGAACAACCTTCTTGGCTGTGTCAAGCAGTATCAACTATCAACCATGGATCTACTTGGAACAACCTTCTTGGCTGTGTCAAGCAGTATCAACTATCAACCATGGACCTGCTTGGAACAACCTTCTCGGCTGTGTCAAGCAGTATCAACTATCAACCATGGATCTACTTGGAACAACCTTCTTGGCTGTGTCAAGCAGTATCAACTATCAACCATGGACCTGCTTGGAACAACCTTCTTGGCTGTGTCAAGCAGTATCAACTATCAACCATGGACATGTTTGGAACAACCTTCTCGGCTGTCTCAAGCAGTATCAACTATCAACCGTGGACCTGCTTGGAACAACCTTCTCGGCTATGTCAAGCAGTATCAACTATCAACCATAGACCTGCTTGGAACAACCTTCTCGGCTGTGTCAAGCAGTATCAACTATCAACCATAGACCTGCTTGGAACAACCTTCTCGGCTGTGTCAAGCAGTATCAACTATCAACCATGGATCTACCTGGAACAACCTTCTCGGCTGTGTCAAGCAGTATCAACTATCAACCATGGATCTACCTGGAACAACCTTCTCGGCTGTGTCAAGCAGTATCAACTATCAACCATGGATCTATTTGGGAACTACCTTCTTCGGCTGTGTCAAGCAGTATCAACTATCAACTATGGAACTACTTGGAACAACCTTCTCGGCTGTGTCAAGCAGTATCAACTATCAACCATGGATCTACTTGGAACAACCTTCTCGGCTGTGTCAAGCAGTATCAACTATCAACTATAGAACTACTTGGAACAACCTTCTCGGCTATGTCAAGCAGTATCAACTATCAACCATGGACCTGCTTGGAACAACCTTCTTGGCTGTGTCAAGCAGTATCAACTATCAACCATGGATCTACTTGGAACAACCTTCTTGGCTGTGTCAAGCAGTATCAACTATCAACCATGGATCTACTTGGAACAACCTTCTTGGCTGTGTCAAGCAGTATCAACTATCAACCATGGACCTGCTTGGAACAACCTTCTCGGCTGTGTCAAGCAGTATCAACTATCAACCATGGATCTACTTGGAACAACCTTCTTGGCTGTGTCAAGCAGTATCAACTATCAACCATGGACCTGCTTGGAACAACCTTCTTGGCTGTGTCAAGCAGTATCAACTATCAACCATGGACCTGCTTGGAACAACCTTCTTGGCTGTGTCAAGTAGTATCAACTATCAACCATGGACCTGCTTGGAACAACCTTCTCGGCTGTGTCAAGCAGTATCAACTATCAACCATGGACATGTTTGGAACAACCTTCTCGGCTGTGTCAAGCAGTATCAACTATCAACCATGGACATGTTTGGAACAACCTTCTCGGCTGTGTCAAGCAGTATCAACTATCAACCATGGACCTGCTTGGAACAACCTTCTCGGCTGTGTCAAGCAGTATCAACTATCAACCATGGACCTGCTTGGAACAACCTTCTCGGCTGTGTCAAACAGTATCAACTATCAACCATGGACCTGCTTCGAACAACCTTCTCTGTCTGTGTCAAGCAGTATCAACTATCAACCATGGACCTGCTTGGAACAACCTTCTTGGCTGTGTCAAGCAGTATCAACTATCATCCATAGACCTGCTTGGAACAACCTTCTCGGCTGTGTCAAGCAGTATCAACTATCAACCATGGATCTACTTGGAACAACCTTCTCGGCTGTGTCAAGCAGTATCAACTATCAACCATGGACCTGCTTGGAACAACCTTCTTGGCTGTGTCAAGCAGTATCAACTATCAACCATGGATCTACTTGGAACAACCTTCTTGGCTGTGTCAAGCAGTATCAACTATCAACCATGGACATGTTTGGAACAACCTTCTCGGCTGTCTCAAGCAGTATCAACTATCAACCGTGGACCTGCTTGGAACAACCTTCTCGGCTATGTCAAGCAGTATCAACTATCAACCATAGACCTGCTTGGAACAACCTTCTCGGCTGTGTCAAGCAGTATCAACTATCAACCATAGACCTGCTTGGAACAACCTTCTCGGCTGTGTCAAGCAGTATCAACTATCAACCATGGACCTGCTTGGAACAACCTTCTCGGCTGTGTCAAGCAGTATCAACTATCATACACTCTCCCTGCTATACTTCACAGATTTTTTTCCTTCTATAATTCTTACAGACCAGAGTTTTGAACTCCTGTATTTTCCTAAGAAGTGTGAAAAGATGGGGTCACATCACCAGGACTTTTTATCCGCTGGCTCTCTTAAGGGCCATTTCTCGGACGGGTTGTAGAACTAAAATCTAGAACTGAAAATTTTCTTCGGGAGAAGCAAGCGTAAGGCTGACTCTTACGTTTTCTATATTTATTTAGTCATTCAAGGTCAAAATGAAACTATTGTAGACAACGACGAAAAAAATATATATTTAAGAACAAACTTGCCCTTTTGAGAGGAAAAAATGACTGTTGGAAAAAGGCTGCCTTCCCAAAACTGAGTGTTGTGCTGGAAGATTTATCAGAAAGATAAAAAGGCACAATACACAGTGCATTGTTCCAGTCTTGGTATTGTGCCATTTTATTCTTTATGGAGGCCGTACTGTGTGACTAGTTAATGGTACAAGTCGGTCCAAACGTTGTCATAAGTGTCTCTCTCCTATGTGCGGGTTATTTGTATGGTGTAAGATTTATCAGAAATAACAAATTGGCATTCAAGTTTTTCTCAAAGGTCACTTCAAGAACCTTCAGGAAAAGAGAAACAGACATTCATCAGAAAAAAATCGACATGCAGCAGCATAGTTGGTTGATGAGTAAGACACATGAGCAACAGTTGGGTATCTTTATTGTTGAAACGCTTCGCCTACACAATAGTCTTCTTCAGTCAGATACAGAGGCAGCAGATGTATTAAAATGTAATCCATTACGTTATGCACTTACCCCACTCTCTTATCTGGCTCTTCCTCACTTCTGCAAGATGTGCCTCCCTGTCCAGTACATGAAAATACTGCGTTCCTGTGTTCATTTAACAGCTCTAAATATTCTCTCCATTATTCCCAGTATCTCCACCTCCTCATCTATTTAATGTCTCCCTCTCTCTTGTTTTTAACTGTTAAATCCAATTGTAACATAGGAATTCTCACTGATCCCACCCCAAAAACCTTTGCTTATTCTCAACAAAATTTGATTAAACCTCCCCCCACTCATCTGCTCTCCCACTCTTTTAACCTCGCTTTTACTCACCACATGCTCCACCCTCCAAACATCAATTCTATATATAAAAGCCTTTCATATGTAAACTTTCTTCCCCTCGCCACCTTAACATTATCATTCCAACAATCGTTCCTTTTTCCTCTGGCATCTGCCTTTCTAAAATCACAAACTTTTTCTGAACACACTAACACTGCATTTTTATATCATACCTCTTCCACCCCATCCTGATTACCTATGCTTTCTCTAGCCCATCTTTCTCCTGATAGTTGCTAATATTGTAATTTACTCTTAACTATTGCTTCAATTCCCCTCAAGGGAGGTTCCTTGACGCTGGTGAGGGGCTCTTGATCTAGGGAATTGGATCTGTTCTCCAGTTCCCTGAACTGAGCCTGAATACCTTCCATCCTTCCCCCCCCCCCAAATGCGCTGTATAATCCTACTGGTTTAGCGCTCCCCCATGATTATAATAATATTGCTTTTATTTATTAGCTTTTACTTCATTCTTACCCAGTAATGATTTCCTCTATGTACCTCATCTATCATTTATTCTCACTTTACCCCATCTATCTCACATTTTCACTCTACCCACTCTATCTTCTATTCTCAATGTATCTCATCTGTCTCTTATTCTCACTGTTTTCCATTTATCTCTTATTCTCACTGTACCTCAGGGGAGCATCTACTATGAAACTAATGAAGTTTAAGCTTCAGGGCCCCTAATCCCGGAGGGACCCCAGAAGCATCTTTGGTCCACATTGCTTAAAATTTTAGGGGTTACTGTTAGAAAATGGGTTGCAAAGGGGCCTCCATAACAGTTCAAGCTTCTAGGCCTCAAAAAAGTAGGTCCGCCACTGACCCTATCTGTTTTTCCTCACTGTACTCTATCTACTATAACTATTATTCTCACTGTATCATTGTGCCTTATCTACGTATTAATCTTAATGTAGCTACCACTGAATAATGATTTCATAAATGTCCCCCTTCAAACACATGCACATCCTGAAGTCTCTCAGTCTTATCTACTAATACATAGTCTAACAACTTGTTAACAACCCATATCTCGTGTACTTATTCATCCTGAAAAAAATACTTATTACCTATTACTATATCACCTTCCACTCATTGTTCAATTTAAGAGAACCAATGTTATAATTTTCCCCTGGCACTTCAGAATTGCTATTTTTATTATTATTATTATTATTATTATTATTATTATTAATGCTGGATACCTCAACCCGTATGAGGCACGAAACGCCTAGGGGATAGGATATACATAGGGTTGATCCAGAAAGGGTAGCTCCAATTCCTTAGATCCAGATCCCTTTACGATCATCACCGGTCTCTTTTTTTCCCGTCCCCTTGAAGTTCATTGATCAGCCAGGGAGCAAATATGCACCAATTACCCACTGGAATATTTCTGATTCACAAAAATACTTACTAATGACTCCACTAATGATCTCATTAAAACCTCAAACCACGCATTGTCGCCATAATTGTAAAAATAAATTATCTCTATTATGGAGTGAAACTAATTAAGAGTTTTCCAGAGCTGTGTTTTTAATCTGCGATACACGAGTGTGAAATTGTCATGCTCTCTCAGATTTAAAACCCTTTGAGAAATTTATCAATTTTTGCAGCTGTTGTCAGGGGGCCTTTGTAAGTGCTGCAGGGAACAAGTGTCAGTTTAATAGTATATATATATATATATATATATATATATATATATATATATATATATATATATATATATATATATATATAAAATATATAT
>NC_069473.1:10968317-10990168 GCF_026875155.1 Cherax quadricarinatus
GAACGAGGAAGGGGGAGGGAGGAGGGGAGGAAGAGGAGGGGGGAGGGAGGAGGGGAGAACGAGGAGGGGGGAGGGAGGAGTAGAGAAAGAGCAGGGGACCCACGTATACTTACCTTCGGGTGCCACATTTTCCTTTCCGTCTTCATTTAAAAGTTTAATCTAGTAATGAAGCCTCCATAGGCTAATATACACTGCTACTTTTACCCATTTAAGCTAAGTTAGAATTACACATAGAGTAATTTAGCTTAGTACCTACAACCTACACAATTGTGAACATTGGGCACTTGTTCCAACCAGCCATTAGTTTCCACTGGCTAGAGAAGTGACTCACGCCTGCCTACCCGCCAGTCACAACAAAACCCTGTTCGCGAGTGAGGCCAGTGACCAAGATCTGCCTAATTGTGCAGGTCAATTAACAGCCTGGTTAATTAGGACTATTTATCCTATGACAGACCTTGTGCAGTGAAGTACTCTAACATTAGATAACGCATTACATCGCGAATTAGACCCCTTCGTTGTTACGTACGAAACTAATTTGTGGCTTTCCTCGTGGACAAAGGCAGCTGCAGACCCGTGACGAAAATACAGTTATCTCGGGTGTCCCAACGGATGTAACGAAAGTTTCCACACTTCACGAGTAAGTACCCAATAACAGTACCATTAAATGCGCATTAGTGTGAAGGATCTTACCACATCCTCCAGCCAACTAGAGATGCAACATACCTGCGACCAGCCTAATACACACTGCCCTGTGTAAACTAATTGTGAGAATTCAGGTATCAGAAATGGGATGGCCAGTTTCTGGGCTGAATTCCGCAACTGGATTGATTGGATCACTACCCTAATTAGTCATTATCCACAGACACCCTCTATTCTACACACTGTATGATTCTTAGGGGTTAGGCGTTTCCCGATGATGATGATAACTGCACTGTTAATTAAGATCCCTTGTCTGCGATTGTATTGCTTTTACAGCGGTACGTCACCGCTACTAGCTTACATGTAATTAGCACGAGGTACCAACTAATTGAATATAATTTGTTGACTCAGAATACACATGATGTTGGGAATCTTTAGTGATGTTGGGAATGTTTAGTGATTCATAAAATTAACTGCTTACCTGACCAAGAAGATTGTTGACCACCGCTGCTGCTGTGTATACTGTATGATGCTGTGTATACTGAATGATGCTGTGTATACTGTATGATGCTGTGTATACTGTATGATGCTGTGTATACTGTATGATGCTGTGTATACTGAATGAAGCTGTGTATACTGTATGATGCCGTGTATACTGTATGATGCTGTGTATACTGTATGATGCTGTGTATACTGAATGAAGCTGTGTATACTGTATGATGCTGTGTATACTGTATGATGCTGTGTATACTGTATGATGCTGTGTATACTGTATGATTCTGTGTATACTGGATTGTGTTGAGTATATTGCATTGTGCTGTGTATACTGCATGGTGCTGTGTATACTGCAAGGTGCTGTGTATACTGCAAGGTGCTGTGTATACTGCAAGGTGCTGTGTATACTGCAAGGTGCTGTGTATACTGCAAGGTGCTGTGTATACTGCAAGGTGCTGTGTATACTGCAAGGTGCTGTGTATACTGCAAGGTGCTGTGTATACTGCAAGGTGCTGTGTATACTACAAGGCGCTGTGTATACTGCATGGTGTTGTATATACTTCATGGTGTTGTATATACTTCATGGTGTCCTGAGTATACTTCATGATGTTCTTAGTATACTTCATGGTGTCCTGAGTATACTTCATGGTGCCCTGAGTATACTTCATGGTGTCCTGAGCATACTTCATGGTGTCCTGGGCATACTTCAAGGTGTCCTGAGTATAATTCATGGTGCCCTGAGTATAATTCATGGTGTCCTGAGTATAATTCATGGTGTCCTGAGTATACTTCATGGTGTCCTGAGTATACTTCATGGTGTCCTGAGTATACTTCATGGTGTCCTGAGTATACTTAATGGTGTCCTGAGTATACTTAATGGTGTCCTGAGTATACTTCATGGTGCCCTGAGTATACTTCATGGTGTCCTGAGTATACTTCATGGTGTCCTGAGTATAATTCATGATGCCCTGAGTATACTTCATGGTGTCCTGAGTATACTTCATGGTGTCCTGAGTATACTTCATGGTGTCCTGAGCATACTTCATGGTGTCCTGAGCATACTTCATGGTGCCCTGAGTATACTTCATGGTGTCCTGAGCATACTTCATGGTGTCCTGAGTATAATTCATGGTGCCCTGAGTATACTTCATGGTGTCCTGAGTATAATTCATGGCGTCTTGAGTATAATTCATGGTGTTCTGAGTATACTTCATGGTGTCCTGAGTATACTTCATGGTGTCCTGAGTATACTTCATGGTGTCCTGAGTATAATTCATGGTGTCCTGAGTATATTTCATGGTGTCCTGAGTACAATTCTTGGTGCCCTGAGTATACTTCATGGTGCCCTGAGTATACTTCATGGTGTCCTGAGTATACTTCATGGTGTCCTGAGCATAATTCATTGTGTCCTGAGTATACTTCATTGTGTCCTGAGTATACTTCATTGTGTCCTGAGTATAATTCATGGTGCCCTGAGTATAATTCATGGTGCCCTGAGTATACTTCATGGTGTCCTGAGTATACTTCATGGTGTCCTTAGTATACTTCAAGGTGTCCTTAGTATACTTCATGGTGTCCTGAGCATACTTCATGGTGTCCTGAGCATACTTCATGGTGTCCTGAGCATACTTCATGGTGTCCTGAGCATACGTCATGGTGTCCTGAGCATACTTCAAGGTGTCCTGAGCATACTTCATGGTGTCCTGAGTATACTTCATGGTGTCCTGAGTATACTTCATGGAGTCCTGAGTATACTTCATGGTGTTCTGAGTATACTTCATGGTGTCCTGAGTATACTTCATGTTGTCCTGAGTATACTTCATGGTGTCCTGAGTATACTTCATGGTGTCCTGAGTATATTTCGTGGTGTCCTGAGTATAATTCATGTTGTCCTGAGTATACTTCATGGTGTCCTGAGTGTAATTCATGGTGTCCTGAGTGTAATTCATGGTGTCCTGAGTATAATTCATGTTGTCCTGAGTATACTTCATGGTGTCCTGAGTATACTTCATGGTGTCCTGAGTATACTTCATGGTGTCCTGAGTATACTTCATGATATCCTGAGTATAATTCATGGTGTCCTGAGCATACTTCATGGTGTCCTGAGCATACTTCATGGTGTCCTGAGCATACTTCATGGTGTCCTGAGTATAATTCATGGTGCCCTGAGTATACTTCATGGTGTCCTGAGTATAATTCATGGTGTCTTGAGTATAATTCATGGAGTCCTGAGTATAATTCATGGTGTCCTGAATATACTTCATGGTGTCCTGAGTATACTTCATGGTGTCCTGAGTATACTTCATGGTGTCCTGAGTATACTTCATAGTGTCCTGAGTATAATTCATGGTGTCCTGAGTATAATTCATGGTGTCCTGAGCATAATTCATGGAGTCCTGAGTATAATTCATGGAGTCCTGAGTATAATTCATGGTGTCCTGAATATACTTCATGGTGTCCTGAGTATAATTCATGGTGTCCTGAGTATAATTCATGGTGTCCTGAGCATAATTCATGGAGTCCTGATTATAATTCATGGTGTACTGAATATACTTCCTGGTGTCCTGAGTATACTTCATGGTGTCCTGAGTATACTTCATGGTGTCCTGAGCATACTTCATGGTGTCCTGAGCATACTTCATGGTGCCCTGAGTATACTTCATGGTGTCCTGAGCATACTTCATGGTGTCCTGAGTATAATTCATGGTGCCCTGAGTTTACTTCATGGTGTCCTGAGCATACTTCAAGGTGTCCTGAGCATACTTCATGGTGTCCTGAGTATACTTCATGGTGTCCTGAGTATACTTCATGGAGTCCTGAGTATACTTCATGGTGTCCTGAGTATACTTCATGTTGTCCTGAGTATACTTCATGGTGTCCTGAGCATACTTCATGGTGTCCTGAGTGTAATTCATGGTGTCCTGAGTATAATTCATGTTGTCCTGAGTATACTTCATGGTGTCCTGAGTGTAATTCATGGTGTCCTGAGTGTAATTCATGGTGTCCTGAGTATAATTCATGTTGTCCTGAGTATACTTCATTGTGTCCTGAGTATACTTCATGGTGTCCTGAGTATAATTCATGGTGTCCTGAGCATACTTCATGGTGTCCTGAGCATACTTCATGGTGTCCTGAGCATACTTCATGGTGTCCTGACTATAATTCATGGTGCCCTGAGTATATATCATGGTGTCCTGAGTATAATCCATGGTGTCTTGAGTATAATTCATGGAGTCCTGAGTATAATTCATGGTGTCCTGAATATACTTTATGGTGTCCTGAGTATACTTCATGGTGTCCTGAGTATACTTCATGGTGTCCTGAGTATACTTCATGGTGTCCTGAGTATAATTCATGGTGTCCTGAGTATAATTCATGGTGTCCTGAGCATAATTCATGGAGTCCTGAGTATAATTCATGGTGTCCTGAGTATACTTCATGGTGTCCTGAGTATACTTCATGGTGTCCTGAGTATACTTCATGGTGTCCTGAGTATACTTCATGGTGTCCTGAGTATACTTCATGGTGTCCTGAGTATACTTCATGGTGCCCTGAGTATACTTCATGGTGTCCTCAGTATACTTCATGGTGTCCTGAGTATAATTCATGGTGCCCTGAGTATACTTCATGGTGTCCTGAGTATACTTCATGGTATCCTGAGTATACTTCATGGTGTCCTGAGTATACTTCAGGGTCTGAGACTTATGGTGTCCTGAGAATTATGTCTTGAGTACTTCATGGTGTCCTGAGCATACTTCATGGTGTCCTGAGTATAATTCATGTGCCGAGTATACTTCATGGTGTCCTGAGTAAATCATGGCGTCTTGAGTAAATTCATGGTGTCCTGAGTATAATTCATGGTGTCCTGAGTATAATTCATGGTGTCCTGAGTATAATTCATTGTGTCCTGAGTATAATTCATGGTGTCCTGATTATAATTCTTGGTGCCCTGAGTATACTTCATGGTGCCCTGAGAATAATTCATAGTGTCCTGAGTATAATTCATTGTGTCCTGAGCATAATTCATTGTGTCCTGAGTATACTTCATTGTGTCCTGAGTATACTTCATGGTGTCCTGAGTATAATTCATGGTGCCTTGAGTATAATTCATGGTGCCCTGAGTATACTTCATGGTGTCCTGAGTATACTTCATGGTGTCCTGAGTATAATTCATGGTGTCCTGAGTATACTTCATGGTGTCCTGAGTATACTTCATTGTGTCCTGAGTATACTTCATGGTGTCCTGAGTATACTTCATGGTGTCCTGAGTTTACTTCATGGTGTCCTGAGTATACTTCATGGTGTCCTGAGTATACTTCATAGTGCCCTGAGTATACTTCATGGTGCCCTGAGTATACTTCATGGTGTCCTGAGTATACTTCATGGTGTTCTGAGTATACTTCATGGTGTCCTGAGTATACTTCATGGTGTCCTGAGCATACTTCATGGTGTCCTGAGCATACTTCATGGTGTCCTGAGTGTAATTCATGGTGTCCTGAGTATAATTCATGTTGTCCTGAGTATACTTCATGGTGTCCTGAGTGTAATTCGTGGTGTCCTGAGTATAATTCATGTTGTCCTGAGTATACTTCATGGTGTCCTGAGTATACTTCATGGTGTCCTGAGTATACTTCATGGTGTCCTGAGTATACTTCATGGTGTCCTGAGCATACTTCATGGTGTCCTGAGTATACTTCATAGTGTCCTGAGCATACTTCATGGTGTCCTGAGTATACTTCATGGTGTCCTGAGTATACTTCATGGTGTCCTGAGTATACTTCATGGTGTCCTGAGTATACTTCATGGTGTCCTGAGTATACTTCATGGTGTCCTGTGTATACTTCATGGTGTCCTGAGTATACTTCATGGTGTCCTGAGTATACTTCATGTTGTCCTGAGTATAATTCATGGTGTCCTGAGTATAAGTCATGGTGTCCTGAGTATAATTCATGGTGTCCTGAGTATAATTCATGGTGTCCTGAGTATACTTCATGGTGCCCTGAGTATACTTCATGGTGCCCTTAGTATACTTCATGGTGTCCTGAGTATAATTCATGGTGCCCTGAGTATACTTCATGGTGTCCTGAGTATACTTCATGGTGTCCTGAGTATACTTCATGGTGTCCTGAGTATACTTCATGGTGTCCTGAGCATATTTCATGGTGTCCTGAGTATACTTCATGGTGTCCTGAGTATATTTCGTGGTGTCCTGAGTATAATTCATGGTGTCCTGAGTATAATTCATGGTGTCCTGAGTATAATTCTTGGTGCCCTGAGTATACTTCATGGAGTCCTGAATATACTTCATGGTGTCCTTAGTATACTTCATGGTGTCCTGAGTATAATTCATTGTGTCCTGAGTATACTTCTTGGTGTCCTGAGTATACTTCTTGGTGTCCTGAGTATACTTCATGGTGTCCTGAGTATACTTCATGGTGTCCTGAGTATACTTCATGGTGTCCTGAGCATACTTCATGGTGTCCAGAGCATACTTCATGGTGTCCTAAGTATACTTCATGGTGTCCTGAGTATACTTCATGGTGTCCTGAGTATACTTCATGGTGTCCTGAGTATACTTCATGGAGTCCTGAGTATACTTCATGTTGTCCTGAGTATACTTCATGGTGTCCTGAGTATAATTCATGATGTCCTGAGCATACTTCATGGTGTCCTGAGTATACTTCATGGTGTCCTGAGTATACTTCATGGTGCCTGAGTATACTTCATGGTGTCCTGAGTATACTTCATGTTGTCCTGAGTATACTTCATGGTGTCCTGAGTATAATTCATGGTGTCCTGAGCATACTTCATGGTGTCCTGAGTATAATTCATGGTGTCCTGAGCATACTTCATGGTGTGCTGAGTGTAATTCATGGTGTCCTGAGTATAATTCATGTTGTCCTGAGTATACTTCATGGTGTCCTGAGCATACTTCATGGTGTCCTGAGTATACTTCATGGTGTCCTGAATATACTTCATGGTGTCCTGAGTATACTTCATGGTGTCCTGAGTATAATTCATGGTGTCCTGAGTATAATTCATGGTGTCCTGAGTATAATTCATGGTGTCCTGAATATAATTCATGGTGTCCTGAGTATAATTCTTGGTGCCCTGAGTATAATTCATTGTGTCCTGAGTATAATTCATGGTGTCCTGAGTATAATTCATGGTGTCCTGAGTATACTTCATGGTGTCCTGAGTATACTTCATGGTGTCCTGAGCATATTTCATTGTGTCCTGAGCATACTTCATGGTGTCCTGAGTATACTTCATGGTGTCCTGAGTATACTTCATGGTGTCCTGAGCATACTTCCTGGTGTCCTGAGCATACTTCCTGGTGTCCTGAGCATACTTCATGGTGTCCTGAGCATACTTCATGGTGTCCTGAGTATACTTCATGGTGTCCTGAGTATACTTCATGGAGTCCTGAGTATACTTCATGTTGTCCTGAGTATACTTCATGGTGTCCTGAGTATAATTCATGATGTCCTGAGTATACTTCATGGTGTGATGAGTATAATTCATGATGTCCTGAGCATACTTCATGGTGTCCTGAGTATAATTCATGGTGTCCTGAGCATACTTCATGGTGTGCTGAGTGTAATTCATGGTGTCCTGAGTATAATTCATGTTGTCCTGAGTATACTTCATGGTGTCCTGAGCATACTTCATGGTGTCCTGAGTATACTTCATGGTGTCCTGAGTATAATTCATGGTGTCCTGAGTATAATTCATGGTGTCCTGAGTATAATTCATGGTGTCCTGAGTATAATTCATGGTGTCCTGAATATAATTCATGGTGTCCTGAGTATAATTCTTGGTGTCCTGAGTATAATTCATGGTGTCCTGAGTATACTTCATGGTGCCCTGAGTATAATTCATGGTGTCCTGAGTATACTTCATGGTGTCCTGAGTATACTTCATGGTGTCCTGAGTATACTTCATGGTGTCCTGAGTATACTTCATGGTGTCCTGAGTATACTTCATGGTGTCCTGAGTAAACTTCATTGTGTCCTGAGTATAATTCATGGTGTCCTGAGTATACTTCATGGTGTCCTGAGTATGCTTCATGGTGTCCTGAGTATACTTCATGGTGTCCTGAGTATACTTCATGGTGTCCTGAGTATGCTTCATGGTGTCCTGAGTATACTTCATGGTGTCCTGAGTATACTTCATGTCATTCAAGTCGTACTAAAGTGGGAGTGAAAATTAACTGCTTTTATTATGTCATTGTAATAAGTAATTATTTACTGTGTTATTTACATTTAAGGACGAGACTTATCACAATACTAATATTTTATCCATTTACAATTACTTCACTGCTGTTTTTAATTAGTAGCAGTAGTTATTATTGTTGTTTCTGAAGGGTTATGGCGACATGTGCCGAATTTGCTCTGTTCCCAGAAAGTTGCTGAAGATTTTACCCAAATCGGTCTGGAAAATGGATAGGAAACACCTGTCCTCTAAACAAATGAATCTGGGAACACACTGTTCTCAGTTAGGTCTGGCGGACGGCCTTGCCTATCATGACTCCCGTAATCGTAATAACACCACAGTAAACCAAGAACGGGTGGTGTTTGAATCCAAGTTGAGCGAGTCCTAAAATTGTATGCCAGTGCGTAAGCCAGCTGGCCGAATGCCTTACGCACAGGCCGGAAGTGTTACAGTTCACTCGCCATGGGTTCATACCTCACCCTTTCCGTGGTTTGATTACCCATGCATAAATCCCGACGGGGTTCGAATCTCCTCCGGTACGGCTGAAAACTTTAGGGACGTGTTTCCGTAAACACCTGCTGTCCCTGTCCCTGTTCACCCATCAGTTTAAAATGGGTACCTAGGTGTTAGTCGACTGGTGTGGGTCGTAAAACTGGGACAAAACTGGCCTAATTTGCCCAAAATGCTCAGCATAACAAGCGGCTTTTTGTAAAGTAGTATGTCACTGTTGTCAGCTAGGCCTGTATACCTAATGTAGTCGAGTCCCGTTCAATTGTAATGGGTGGAACACAGGAAATTCGTTGCTAATGCTTAAGACGGGAGAGAGATAGAGACAGACAGATACAGACGCAGGCACACACAGAGACACACACACAGAGACACACACACAGAGACACACAGACAGAGACACACAGACGGAGACACACAGACGGAGACACACAGACGGAGACACACAACGAGACACACAGAGGAGACACACAGACGGAGACACACAGACGGAGACACACAGACGGAGACACACAGACGGAGACACACAGACGGAGACACACAGACGGAGACACACAGACGGAGACACACAGACGGAGACACACAGACGGAGACACACAGACGAGACACACAGACAGAGACACACAGACAGAGACACACAGACAGAGACACACAGACAGAGACACACAGACAGAGACACACAGACAGAGACACACAGACAGAGACACACAGACCAGAGACACACAGACAGAGACACACAGACAGAGACACACAAGACAGAGACACACAGACACAGACACAGACACAGACACAGACACAGACACAGACACAGACACAGACACAGACACAGACAGAACACAGACAGAGACACACAACACAGACACACAGACAGAGACACACACACACACACACACACACACACACACACACACACACACACACACACACACACACAGACACACAGACACACAGACACACACACACCCCACACACACCACACACACACACACACACACACACACACAGACACACAGAGGACACACGGAGAGACACACACACAGAGAGAGAGACACACACACAGAGACACACACACACACAGAGACACACACACACAGAGAGAGACACACACACAGAGACACACAGACACACACACACACACACAGACACACACACCACACAGACACACACACACAGAGACACACACAGAGAGAGACACACACACACACAGAGACACACACACACAGACACACACAGACAGAGAGACACAGACAGAGAGAGACACAGACAGAGAGAGACACAGAGACACACACAGAGACACAGACAGAGACACACACAGACAGAGACACACACAGAGAGAGACACAGACAGAGACACACACAGAGAGAGAGACAGACAGAGACACACACAGACAGAGACACACACAGACAGAGACACACACAGAGACACACACACACACAGAGACACACACACACAGAGACACACAGACAGAGAGACACAGACAGAGAGAGACACAGACAGAGAGAGACACAGAGACACACACAGAGACACACACAGAGACACACACAGACAGAGACACACACAGAGAGAGACACAGACAGAGACACACACAGAGAGACAGACAGAGACACACACAGACAGAGACACACAGACAGAGACACACACATACAGAGACAAACACATACAGAGACACACACATACAGAGACACACACAGACAGAGACACACACAAACAGAGACACACACAAACAGACACACAGAGACAGACACAGACACACACACACACACACACACACACACACACACACACACACACACACACACACACACACACACACACACACACACACACACACACGCACACACACCCGCGGTCGAGGAAGGAAAGAAGGCAAGCGCAGAGTTTACCTGGAGTTTACCTGGAGAGAGTTCCGGGGGTCAACGCCCCCGCGGCCCGGTCTGTGACCAGGCCTCCTGGTGGATCAGAGCCTGATCAACCAGGCTGTTGCTGCTGGCTGCACGCAAACCAACGTACGAGCCACAGCCCGGCTGATCAGGAACTGACTTTAGGTGCTTGTCCAGTGCCAGGGGTCTGTTGGTAATCCCCCTTATGTGTGTTGGGAGGCAGTTGAACAGTCTCGGGCCACTGACACTTATTGTATGGTCTCTTAACGTGCTAGTGACACCCCTGCTTTTCATTGGGGGGATGGTGCATCGTCTGCCAAGTCTTTTGCTTTCGTAGTGAGTGATTTTCGTGTGCAAGTTCGGTACTAGTCCCTCTAGGATTTTCCAGGTGTATATAATCATGTATCTCTCCCTCCTGCGTTCCAGGGAATACAGGTTTAGGAACCTCAAGCGCTCCCAGTAACTGAGGTGTTTTATCTCCGTTATGCGCGCCGTGAAAGTTCTCTGTACATTTTCTAGGTCGGCAATTTCACCTGCTTTGAAAGGTGCTGTTAGTGTGCAGCAATATTCCAGCCTAGATAGAACAAGTGACCTGAAGAGTGTCATCATGGGCTTGGCCTCCTAGTTTTGAAGGTTCTCATTATCCATCCTGTCATTTTTCTAGCAGATGCGATTGATACAATGTTATGGTCCTTGAAGGTGAGATCCTCCGACAATGATCACTCCCAGGTCTTTGACGTTGGTGTTTCGCTCTATCTTGTGGCCAGAATTTGTTTTGTACTCTGATGAAGATTTAATTTCCTCATGTTTACCATATCTGAGTAATTGAAATTTCTCATCGTTGAACTTCATATTGTTTTCTGCAGCCCACTGAAAGATTTGGTTGATGTCCGCCTGGAGCCTTGCAGTGTCTGCAATGGAAGACACTGTCATGCAGATTCGGGTGTCATCTGCAAAGGAAGACACGGGGGCTGTTGGCTGACATCCTTGTCTATGTCGGATATGAGGATGAGGAACAAGATGGGAGCGAGTACTGTGCCTTGTGGAACAGAGCTTTTCACCGTAGCTGCCTCGGACTTTACTCTGTTGACGACTACTCTCTGTGTTCTGTTAGTGAGGAAATTATAGATCCATCGACCGACTTTTCCCCGTTATTCCTTTAGCACGCATTTTGTGAGCTATTACGCCATGGTCACACTTGTCGAAGGCTTTTGCAAAGTCTGTATATATTACATCTGCATTCTTTTTGTCTTCTAGTGCATTTAGGACCTTGTCGTAGTGATCCAATAGTTGAGACAGACAGGAGCGACCTGTTCTAAACCCATGTTGCCCTGGGTTGTGTAACTGATTCGTTTCTAGATGGGTGGTGATCTTGCTTCTTAGGACCCTTTCAAAGATTTTTATGATATGGGATGTTAGTGCTATTGGTCTGTAGTTCTTTGCTGTTGCTTTACTGCCCCCTTTGTGGGGGTGGGGCTATGTCTGTTGTTTTTAGTAACTGTGGGACGACCCCCGTGTCCATGCTCCCTCTCCATAGGATGGAAAAGGCTCGTGATAGGGGCTTCTTGCAGTTTCTTGATGAACACAGAGTTCCATGAGTCTGGCTCTGGGGCAGAGTGCGGGGCATGTATTTATCCCCTGTTCGAAGTTTTTTGGCGTCAGGATAACACGGATAGGCTTGTGTTAATCAAAAATTTTTTTGGCTCTCCATAAAAAATTCATTTTGATCTTCGATCTGAGTTGGGTTTGCGGGTTTCAAAAAAATGGTCATATTGGGACTTGAGTAGCTCCTATTTCCTTGCTGTCATCTGTGTAGGACCCTCTTTTTTAAGTAGGGGCCCAAACTGGATTGTTCGTTTTTTTTTTTTTTTTGGCATAGGAGAAAAATACTTGGGGTTTCTTTCGATTTCATTTATGGCTTTTAGTTCTTCCCGCGATTCCTGACTCCTAAAGGATTCTTTTAGCTTAAGTTCGATGCTTGCTATTTCTCTGACCAGTGTCTCCCTACGCATTTCAGATATATTGACCTCTTTTAGCCGCTCTGTTATTCTTTTCCGTCGCCTGTAAAGGGAGCGCCTGTCTCTTTCTATTTTACATCTACTCCTCCTTTTTCTTAGAGGAATAAGCCTTGTGCATACATCGAGTGCCACCGAGTTAATCTGTTCTAGGCATAAGTTGGGGTCTGTGTTGCTTAGTATATCTTCCCAGCTTATATCGGTTAGGACTTGGTTTTATTGGTCCCACTTTATGTTTTTGTTATTGAAGTTGAATTTGGTGAATGCTCCCTCGTGACTAGTCTCATTATGTCGGTCTGGGGCTCCACGCATACATGTCTGAACCTCAATTATGTTGTGATCTGAGTATATTGTTTTTGATATGGTGACATTTCTTATCAGATCATCATTGTTAGTGAAGATGAGGTCTAGTGCATTCTCCAGTCTAGTAGGCTCTATTATTTGCTGGTTTAAATTTAATTTTGTGCAGAGATTTAAAAGCTCGTGTGAGTGTGAGTTTTCATCAGAGCTGCCTCCTGGTGTTATTACTGCAACAATATTATTTGCTATATTCCTCCATTTTAGGTGCCTTAAGTTGAAATCCCCCAGGAGCAAGATGTTGGGTGCAGGAGCTGGAAGATTTTCCAGACAGAGTCTGTAAATGTGGCTCCTAAAATGAACTTGCAGGGAAAATAAGATACACTAATCTTATAAAACAAAATGGCACAACATCGTGACTGGGACAATACACAAATAACCCACACATGAGAGAGAGAAATTTATGACTAGGTTTCTGTCCGACTTGGACCATTAACACACAAATCCTAATAAGTAAAATGAATAAATACGATCAGCTAATGCAGTGATAAGGAAATTGGGTCAAAGATACCAAACAACTTACGTCAGAAGGTTTTCTTTTCTTTAGTTCAGAAAATTATGTCTCAGGAATACTGTCAGATATGTTAATATCCTTGTAGAGTTTCTTCATGTCTAACTAGGAAACTAAATTATGGAAATTGTGCGCTACCGTTCATGGACTCTTATTGGAATTCAAAGACCCAATGTAAATAAGTCACTATCTGAAATTTTCAGGTTATCCTGGGTAATTTACATTGTGTATGATAATTGTACTTACGTGTACCTGTACCTAAATAAACTTATTAAGTTACAAGATTATGCGTGTACACTTGCTAATGCAGTAATACCACTGTAAACAAAACGAACAGTTGATCAGACTCGGATGTCGTATTACAGTCAACAGTGAGACGACACGTTAAACATGTTATTGCTGAAACAGCGTTTACCTCTGTGTAGTTTCATCTGGTCACACTGAGTATTCATAAACACTGTTGCACTGATTACATCGACTCCAGGCTGTGGGACTGATTACCACATTCTCCTTTGAATCTTCAGTGTTTTTCTTTGTATTGGACTGATGAAGCCACTGTGTGGCGAAACTTTTCCACAATAAAGATACCCAAGTGTCTAATTTATCAACTTGTCGGTTCTGAACCTTTTATGTACATACAACGTAACGTTAAGCCTATAAAAGCTACTTCTGCAATGAGAGTCTTATCACAGTACAAAAGTAATAGTAATTTCCTGCTATTATTACCTCTTGTGCTACTACTACTTCCCCTGCTCGCTAAAACTACTACTACTACTACCTTCAGGTAGTGGTAGTAGTAGTTGTGTGCAGTAGTAGTGTGTATTTGCTTCGTACAGCATATTACATTTTCTTGCATCTCAATAGTCTTCTTTCGGCTGGTCGAGTTCGTCGCGAGAGAGTAATTGTTTTGGTTTTCCCAGTGTCGGTGTCTGACGTGTCTGCCACACACTTTCTTGTTGGGGGTTGGAAAATTCGTGTCATGTTTTCTTTGGTTGCCCTTTCGTACAAGTCCCGTACCTGTGCCGCATATCATGTTACTATTGTGGAGGAACGTGTGAATTTTTTTAGGAGTGATTAAAAAAAAAACGAAAATTGAAAAATTAGGGAAAAGAAAGCTTTCTTACCGAAAAATAACGCATAATTATGGCAACATGTTGATGTAATTAGCTTGTTTCTCTCATATTTCTAAGTATGTTTTTCCAAAAATGTAATTTATTTGTTCTTGCTGCCATCAAAAAGACATGTTGGCAATTCGTGTTCTTTATTTTTTCCAAAATTTGCTATTTTTATGATTGTGTCATTCTAAATACATAATATGGCAACTTTTCTGAGGACTCCATTCAAATTCAGAGAGTGATAAAAGCCAAGTCACCTGTGGGTTGTCAACATGTGTCGAGGGTTGCAACATAGTGAAATGTGGCGCGCGGCGACCGTAGACTTTTACAGGAAACATTGTATGTATAACTCAGGATTAAGTTATTAACATTTTCATTGTTGGCGAAAAGTATTTACAGGAGTGTCATGATTTTTGCACATGTTATTGAGTAATAATGGTTCTACTAGCATGTAAAGGGCATTTGAGATATTTTTTAACCGCTTTGTTTGTATTGATTTTTTTTTCTCCCTAAAAAATCCTTAAAAAATATAATAAACTTCAACATTATTTATTATGTAATCTACTGACATTTTCGCTCAAACGTAGTACCAAGATTATCTATCACTTAACTTTCATCTCATCAGTTTTGTAGAAAAGGGAGAGTTTTATGCCCTATAGAATAGGGCAATATTTATTTTTTTCTGTATCTTTTAAGGCAAAAAGTCACTACAAACAGTGTGTAGGATTCAAATGCTGCTTAAACCACTATAAAAAATATTGAAATTGGAGAAAAAATTGTATCTCTAGCAATGGCGGCTGTTGGTGTTAAGGTCACATTAGCTGCTGGAGAAAGCCTCTTATTTCTTCGGTATTTATATGGTTTTCTACGTTGGTTGACACTGAGTTTAGTTAATTTTACACTTCCATGTATCCTCTTGTAGTAATGCGTTAAATCATCTATTGAGACTTGTAAGGTCAACAAAATAGGAAAGCAAATGTGGAAATCTCTTCCCCCAGAAAGGTCTCTGAAGTACCTCTGTGGGTGACTGATCAAGCGTTTCTGATTAATAGAGTATTATATATGCCACAAGAGCAACATAATTTAGTTGGCCAAATGGCTACTAGGATACTGAAAGTAACAATTAATTCACAAAGTATTGACTTAAATCATAACTATAATCGTTCCATGCATATAATAAATATATTACATTTCTGTTGCGATAACTGGAATATGCACTGGAAGGTTTCATTCGTGATAATCCTAATCTATTTCGTTTTGCTTATCCTCTGTCTTGTGTGGAAAAATGCAACATCAGAGACTACTAGATGGTTAAAAATTAAATTAATTATAATCCCACAAAGCAGACTACGCGATACCATTCAATTATCCCAGATGATTTTTCATCCTCGCAAGGCTTCACTTGTAGGCTGTTATGGTGGCGTTCCCTGCTTGCTCTTCCTCGTTACCCCTGCCTCTCCGCTACCCCTGCCTCTCCGCTACACCGTGCCTCTCCGCTACCCCCTGCCTCTCCGCTACTCCTGCTTCCTGGCTAACCCTGCTTTCTGGCTAGCCCTGCGTCTCCGCTACCCCTGCTTCCTGGCTACCCCTGCTTCCTGGCTACCCCTGCCTCCTGGCTACCCCTGCCTCACCGCTACCCCTGCCTCCCCGCTACCCCTGCCTCCCCGCTACCCCTGCTTCCTGGCTACCCTTGCCTCTCCGCTACCCCTACCTCTCCGCTACCCTTGCCTTCCTCCTACCCATTCCTCCTCACTATCTCTGGCTCCTTGTTACTCCCGCTTCCCTGCTACACTAGCTGGTTCAATACCCCTGCCTCCCCGCTACCCCTGCTTCCTGGCTACCCTTGCCTCTCCGCTACCCCTACCTCTCCGCTACCCTTGCCTTCCTCCTACCCATTCGTCCTCACTATCTCTGGCTCCTTGTTACTCCCGCTTCCCTGCTACACTAGCTGGTTCAATACCCCTGCCTCCCCGCTACCCCTGTCACACCTCTGTCTCCCTGTTACTCCTGTCATACGTCCCGTGCCTCCATGCCACCTCTGTTACACCTCCCGTACCTCTATGCCACCCCTGTCACACCTCCCCTGCCTCCCCTGCTACCCCTGTCACACCTCCCCTGTCACCCTGCTACCCCTGCCTCTCTTTTTTCCCAGTCTTGAAGGGCTTCTTATGATTATCTTCGCGTAATTAAAACACACGAAAAAATAATCACTGTTTGATTACTTTCGTTAAATTTGCAGAAATTTTCTTTGTTATAAAGACAAGAACCTGCTTCCAAAATTGTGTGTTAGAGAGAGAGAGAGAGAGAGAGAGAGAGAGAGAAAGAGAGCAATCCATTCTATAAGCATGGAGCGTGGGGATAATGACGCACTAAGGGACTCATTCAGACGCAAGCCGCCCACTTATTTCGTAGTAGTACGTTAACTGTCCTTGAATGTAGGTGGATTTGTGTTAACCTACACATATAACCCACACATAGGAGAGAGAAGCTGACGACGACGCTTCGGTCCGACGTGGACCATTTACAAAGTTACACAGTGTGACTTTGTAACAAGTCCAAGTCGAACCGAAACGTCGTCGTAAGCTCCTCTCTCCTATGTGCGGGTTATTTGTGTATTGTTCCAGTCACGGTATTGTGCCTTTTTGTTATTTATTTGTATTAACCTAATCAAGAATAACATTTTTTGCTGTTGCGCGAATCAAGCAGAAATCAACAAAGTGCAATGTGTGTGAAAAGGTACGTTGTATTTGCCCCACAGGTTACGGGCGGCACATGGGAAAGATGGAGAAAGTTAGAACCATTAGAACACGGATCCCAATCAAATAAAAGCTGCAACTTCAACTGAGATTCAACACTTAATTGGGACTGGACAAAATAATATGAACATCTTGTTATCTAGCTTTTTTCAATATGGAGTTGATCCTCCATTTACAGCTAAATTAGCACCAATTCGTTGAGGAACTGATATGATATAGCATTTGTACAGTATCCAGGGGAATTTTGAGCCATTCCTTCAAGCAAAACCTTCTCTAACTCTTCCAGAGACGAAGGTAGAGAAAATCAGTTCCTGACTTGCTGTTTCACTTAGATCTGGCGATTGTGGCGGCCAGTTCCAGTGCTCAATTTCAATTTCACGTTCTTCATGCTATTTCCAAACAACTCTAGCTGTGTAAATTGGTGCATTATCGTCTTGGAAGATATCGCAAAAACGGACCTGTAACACGTTTAAGTTGATTATTGAGTCATTCGACAATTCAATCAGCAGGTGTTCATGTTCTGTAGTTCAGAATCTGGTCATCAGTGGCCGGAACACCCCACCAAGACCGGCTTAAGTTTACGAAGACACTAGTATATTAGAAAGTAGATACTGTATAACAAAAGATGAGCCTATTTTAACCACAATAGTGGTTATAATAGGCTATTATAACCACTATTTTAACCACAATAGTGGTTATAATTATAACCATAATTTTTAAAGAGGTGGACTGGTCAGATGACCAAAAGCTCCAGCTGCGGGTCATCCTGACAAACCTTACCTAACCTATCCTGTATAACAAATTAACAGAAATCCATCACTCCAATTAAAAAAATGACCTAACCATCAGTCGTATATAAAAAAGCAACAAAGAGTCATCAGTCATTTGTCAGAGGACCTGCTGTCATCAGTCACATGCTAGAGTACTTAGACTCAAATATAAAATAATTTATTCATCAGTCAGAAATAAAATAATGAAAATTTCTCTCACAAAAGAGCCTTTCAGTTTTTTTATTTGATTATTTTCGACGATACGAAAGACAAATTGGAACATAAACAAGATTTTCTCTTCCCCAGCGGTCGTTGAGAGACGAGGGAAGAGGTGAGAAATTCGAGTCTAAATCACTTTTCACGACCCGAGGGGAGGCTTGGTGTAGGAGGGGAGAGGAGTAGGCTCAGAGGAGCCTCCTGGGATTAAGCTCAGTTGTTGCTACTAGGCTAAATGGAACTCATGGCAACTGAGCTCAAGAGGGGCCTCCTAGGCTTTTTTGAGATGACTAGGCCATACAGGCGAGAAAGAGCACCAGTGGAGCAGGCTTAGGCAGACCTCTACGCTTACATTAGCATCTATGAACTAGGCTCAAATGAACCGAGAAGACCCTAAGAAACAGGCTTGGTTGAGCATCTGGTAACCAGGCTCGAAGCACCTGAGCTTCAGACCTACAAAAAATTACTATCCTCATGCTATGTATATCCACTGTCTTCCTTGCTAGTGTATGCAGTGTACACATCTCACTGGCAGGGTGAAGATGCATTCAGCTTTCAACTGGTCACCAGAGAATTCCTTTTGCTGCAATGTAACTGCCACTACATAATTTTGGGTGACCTAAAGTGGTAACTCTCACAAAACGACTCTGTCTTCAGGAGCAAACCTGGCAATTTTCTGCCAACAGATCCTGATCAGATGGGATGCTATGCGTGTTACTGACACCAATAGTCTGACTAACGAGGCTAGCAATCATGAGACTGGTCCCGGACCGCGGATAAACTCCGAAACCATTGATAGGCCGCAAGCAGGTAGATGTGAAAGACTTCGTGAGGTTTCCCAGCAATAAATCGAGCTCGTATTTCAGTCCATTTGTTTATGATCTAAGTGAAAACGGTTTCAAGTGTACATTTGCTCATTTATCTGCCAAGTAAATCTTAAAGAACATCCCAAAGATTAAAAGAAAGAAATTGACTTCTTACAAATTTCTCCAAGATAATGTCCCCTCAAGGGAGGCTTCCTTGATGCTGGTGAGGGGCTCTTGATCTAGGGAATTAGATCTGTGCTCCAGTTCCCTGAATTGAGCCTGAATGCCTTCCATCCCCCCCCATGCGGGGTATAATCCTCTGGGTTTAGCGCTTCCCTATAATTATAATATAATCCAAGATAATGTTGACAACAAAGGAAACGCCTTGGCCAGTAATTTCATGTAAGTCAAGCATGGGTACATTCCATATCAGCAATATGTGAGCAGCACTGATCAGCTGTGGCTTGGTGTCCGTTGTAGTGAGACATTTCATGCCAAATAAATGAACTGGTGAAAGTGTAATAGGATTCTTTCTACTCACATCACAGAGATTCACACAGAATGTAGGAATTTGTCTTCACTAAACTTTTAGTGGGAAGTGGACATAATAGTGGTTCAGTGTCAGAGTGTCATTAATATCTCACAAGACCTGTCTTCACTTAGGTCAGTAGTTAATGAACTGAGGCTGTCTTCACTTAGGTCAGTAGTTATTGAACTGAAGCTGTCTTCACTTAGGTCAGTAGTTAATGAACTGAAGCTGTCTTCATTTAGGTCAGTAGTTAATGAACTGAAGCTGTCTTCATTTAGGTCGGTAGTTGATGAACTGAAGCTGTCTTCACTTAGGTCGGTAGTTAATGAACTGAAGCTGTCTTCACTTAGGTCGGTAGTTAATGAACTGAAGCTGTCTTCATTTAGGTCAGTAGTTAATGAACTGAAGCTGTCTTCACTTAGGTCAGTAGTTAATGAACTGAAGCTGTCTTCACTTAGGTCCGTAGTTAATGAACTGAACTGTCTTCATTTAGGTCAGTAGTTAATGAACTGAAGCTGTCTTCACTTAGGTCAGTAGTTAATGAACTGAAGCTGTCTTCACTTAGGTCAGTAGTTAATGAACTGAAGCTGTCTTCACTTAGGTCGGTAGTTAATGAACTGAAGCTGTCTTCATTTAGGTCAGTAGTTAATGAACTGAAGCTGTCTTCACTTAGGTCAGTAGTTAATGAACTAAGCGTCTTCACTTAGGTCAGTAGTTAATGAACTGAAGCTGTCTTCACTTAGGTCGGTAGTTAATGAACTGAAGCTGTCTTCACTTAGGTCGGTAGTTAATGAACTGAGCTGTCTTCATTTAGGTCAGTATTAATAAAATTTGAAGCTGTCTTCACTTAGGCCCATAGTTAATGAACTGAAGCTGTCTTCACTTAGGTCAGTAGTTAATGAACTGAAGCTGTCTTCACTTAGGTCAGTAGTTAATGAACTGAAGCTGTCTTCATTTAGGTCGGTAGTTAATGAACTGCAGCTGTCTTCACTTAGGTCAGTAGTTAATGAACTGAAGCTGTCTTCACTTAGGTCAGTAGTTAATGAACTGAAGCTGTCTTCACTTAGGTCAGTAGTTAATGAACTGAAGCTGTCTTCACTTAGGTCAGTATTTAATGAACTGAAGCTGTCTTCACTTTGGTCGGTAGTTAATGAACTGAAGCTGTCTTCACTTAGGTCAGTAGTTAATGAACTGAAGCTGTCTTCACTTAGGTCGGTAGTTAATGAACTGAAGCTGTCTTCACTTAGGTCGGTAGTTAATGAACTGAAGCTGTCTTCATTTAGGTCGGTAGTTAATGAACTGAAGCTGTCTTCACTTAGGTCAGTAGTTAATGAACTGAAGCTGTTTTCATTTAGGTCGTAGTTAATGAACTGAAGCTGTCTTCACTTAGGTCAGTAGTTAATGACTGAAGCTGTCTTCATTAGGTCAGTAGTTAAGAACGAAGCTGTCTTCACTAGGTCAGTAGTTAATGACTGAAGCTTGTCTTCATTTAGGTCAGTAGTTAATGAACGAAGCTGTCTTCCATTTAGGTCAGTAGTTAATGAACTGAAGCTGTCTTCATTTAGGTCGGAGTTAATGGAAAATGAAGCTGTCTTCATTAGTCGGTAGTTAAAAAATAAAGCTGTCTTCATTTGGTCGGTAGAAAATAAACTGAAGTGTTTTCATTTGGTCAGTGTTAATGAACTGAAGCTGTCTTCTTTTTAGGTCAAGTTAAGAACTAAACTGCTTCATAGGTCATAGTTTGAAACAAAAGCTGTTCATTTAGGTCAGTAGTTAAAAACTGAAGCTTCTTCATTTAGGCGTGTTAAAGACTGAGCTTCTCTTTTGGGTCAGATTAATGAACGAAGGCTTCATTTAGGTCAGTTTTTAAATGAACTGAAGCTGTTTCATTTAGGTCTAGTTATGAACTGAAGCTGTCTTCATTTAGGTCGTAGTTAATGAATGAAGCGTTTCATTTGGGTCGTATTTAAAGAACGAAGCTGTCTCTTTTAAAGTCGGTAGTTATGAATAACTGTCTTCAACCAGGAAAACTGAAGTTTA
>NC_069473.1:10990668-10993168 GCF_026875155.1 Cherax quadricarinatus
GCCTGCCGCAGTGTGGGACTGTGTGCACTGTTGACTGCCTGCACAGTGGACTGTGTGCACTGCTGACTGCCTGCACTGTTTGCAGCCTGCGCCGAACATATCGCCAGAAGCGTATACGCAAAGAATAACATCGGAAAGACATTCGAGGATTTCCAGTTTCCAACAATGTCATGACAGATCAAGGGAGATCCAAAGGTGCCTCAGTGTCACTTCAGGAAAACAACTGTAAAGAACCAAGGCGCTTTCTAGCCACTTAAGGAAAACAGCTGTGAAGACTCAAAGGTGCTGCAGAACTGCTTAAGAAGGAAAACGTATTTAGAAGGAAGAACTAAGCAGAAATCTTGGAGAGGTATTAACAGAGGAGCAAGAAATGATGCTAGGTATCACAACAGCAGTGACAAATCAGCCCATGCTAGGAAAATAAATATGCATAACAGAGGAAGAGGTGGTTTAGAAAGACACGTAAACAAACACTATAACATATTTATTAGGAAACGTTTCGGTCCTGGGACCTTGATCACATGTTAGAAGTGATCAAGGTCCCAGGACCGAAACGTTTTCTAATAAATATGTTATAGTGTTTGCTTACGTGTCTTTCTAAACTAACTTGTCGGTATTTATTACCAAGGTTTACCAGAGGAAGAGGTAAAAATATTAACATTAATTTACAAAAACTAGGTAATAGAATCTGACAACTTATATCCAATGGTACTAAGGAAAGGAGCAAAAACACTGCATAAGCCTATAGCAAAGATCTTCAACAAGTAACTAGAGTTGGGACAACAAATAGCTGGAAAATAACTAATGTGATCCTAATATATATGAAGGAGAGGAGAATGGAGGCTCTAAACTGGAGGACTGCATCCCTAACGCGTATTATTTCCCAAATAATGGAGATGATTGTCAGGAGGAGGATACTGGATCACCTAGAGAGATCCAGTCTGCATATCCTGCTGGAGTTTTTTGACAGTCACTGTTTACCTGGAGTTTACCTGGAGAGAGTTCCGGGGGTCAACGCCCCCGCGGCCCGGTCTGTGACAAGGATGGGCAAACTTCAGATTTTTGGCATGCCTGGAGTATACCTGGAGAGGGTTTCAGGGGTCAACGCCCCCGTAGCTCGGTCTGAGACCAGGTCTCGTGGGGGATCAGGGTCTGATCAACCAGGGTGTTACTGCTGGCAGCATGCAGGAAAGCATTCCACACTGTCTCTGACTCCCACACTGATGTACAACCTTGAACAACAAGCTGGGATAAAAGGAGTCAGCATACAGTGGATAAAACAGTTCCTGAAAGTCGTAAGTCGAAGGGTGAGAGCATTTACTGTGATGTCTGCCAATAAATAGTAGCAGGTCCAATGCATTTTTGATAAATGTAAAGGATCTCCCAAATTGTTTCGAATCGTGTGTGTGTGTGTGTGTGTGTGTGTGTGTGTGTGTGTGTGTGTGTGTGTGTGTGTGTGTGTGCACGCGTTTTGTGTGTGTGTGTGTGTGTGTGTGTGTTTTGTGTGTGTTTTGTGTGTGTTTTGTGTGTGTTTTGTGTGTTTTGTGTGTGTGGGTGTGTGTGTGTGTGTGTGTGTGTGTGTGTGCGCGCGCGCGTTTTGTGTGTGTGTGTGTGTTTTGTGTGTTTTGTGTGTTTTGTGTTTTGTGTGTGTTTTTGTGTGTGTGTGTGTGTGTGTGTGTGTGTGTGTGTGTGTGTGTGTGTGTGTGTGTGTGGTGTGTGTGTGTGTGTGTGTGTCAGAATGTAACACTATCAAAAAAAAATAATATGGACAGAACAATAAAGATCAATTTTTGGGGTAATTACAGGATTCAAAGTAAATTACAGTTTCAATTTATTTTTTAGATTTTTATTTATAATTGCAATTCTTGATCACAAAAAAAAACAAGATACAATTATAATGCAATTACTCGATTTTTAATTTAAAATTATTTTCTTTAAATGCTTAAGTTTTACAAATTTTGCATCATTGCTAAATTTCGTAATATCCCAACTTTTTAAATAAAAATTTTGTACTAAAATGTAGTACTTCAGTAAAAAAAATTACCATTGTTCATTTAGAAACTTTTCCCTAAGAAAAAACCCATCATTACAAAAAGGGAAATAAATTTTTTTTAACAAATAATTTACTTTTAACCCCCAAAATTTTTTTAAATTTTTTTTTCCAAAAATTACAATTTTAAAACAAAAAAACACCCAAAAATTTTTTTTAAATTCCCAAATTTTTCGACAATTGTTGCAAAAAAGTTGCAAAAGAGTTCCCATTTACATTTTTAAAAAGGAATATTATTGACTTCTTGGTGACAATATCGTGAATAAGTTAAAACCGTTTCCAAATATTACTGTTCTAAGTTTGGGCAGAAAGGGGGGTCTAAAAATTTGGGTTTCATCAGGGAAATTGGAAGGTTGCAGGCTTGGGGCTCTACTGGGGAAAAAATTACCTGCTTTGCTAAATTTCCTGCGGTGTTTTTAGTGGCGTGCAACCATCATTCTCTTTCTCATC
>NC_069473.1:10998168-11017569 GCF_026875155.1 Cherax quadricarinatus
CTCTCTCTCTCTCTCTCTCTATCTCTCTCTCTCTCTCTCTCTCTCTCTATCTCTTCTTCTCACTCTCTTCTCTGCCGAGACCAATACTTTCACATATTCATAACAATGCACCAGAAAAAGATCAAGTTCTTATTTTTGGCTGCTTACAAAGGTTATTAAAAAAATAAAAACTGAAGAAACCCGTTGAAAACTGCAAAGAATGGGTTCAAACAAAGTGGAAAAATATAAAAATGATAAAAGGTGAAGGAAATCAATTGCTGGAGTAAAAAAATAATAAGAACACAAAGGTTGAAAAACACGACAAAAAAAAAAAAAGGGTTACTCGAATTAATCGTGTCCTGAAAATTTGCCGAAGACTTCTGGGAATATCGTCAAGGAATCATTCGGTATTATGTAAATAACATATGTTACACCAGTCATATGTTAAATCATATGATGAGGGATGGTTTACCTCAAAAATCCTCCTCTCCTTACAACCTTTCTGCTTTGTATTGGACTGATGAAGGCCACTGTTGTGGTTTGTGAAAACGTTTCTAAATAAAGATTCACATATGTTGCATAAGTGTCTCAGTCTTCAAAATATCATTATTGTCGGTATTGTAACTTTCAGTATGATGATACTGAGAAATAAGACACTGGTTGCAACTTTGAGTATAATTCTGGAAACGTTAGGCTATCAGTGGCTTTTTCAGTCCATTGCAGAGAAACGGTGAGAAGACAAGGAAATAGTGAGGTAATCAACTTGTCGGTTTTCAAATCTTTATTCTAACTGTGTCAGAGAAGCAACATCTTGGAATCTTGATTTTCAGTGAATTCTTCATGATAAATAACGCAGAATAGGAGAGAGGAGCTTACCAACGGACGTTTTAAGTCCAACTTTGGAACATTGAACAAGGCATTTACTTTGTAAATGGTCCAAGTCGAACCGAACGCGTCGTAAGCTTCTCTCTCCTATGTGCGGGTTATTTGTGTATTGTTAAAGTCCGGTATTTGTGGCCTTTTAGTTCTTTTCAGTCTTTTATCTTGCGTAAACCTAACAGACCCGACTACTTGGTCGGTTTTCTGAACCATTTAATCAAATGATTGATACTTGTCTGACAGCAAACATCGCTGTTCTATGGTCCAGGTTATTGTTCAGCCCACTATTACGAGTGAGATATGTTGGTTTTGATGACCTGCTCGCATGGGCTGCTATGGCTTGCTGCAATACTCCACATTTTCTGTCTCATTGCTTCCATTATGGGGCCGCGCCTCCTCTGAACGCCATCCACACTTCTACACCTCATTCCTGCAGTTTAAAAGCTGCTTTCTTATGCCTCGCGAGTCAGTCAGGCGCCTGAGCGACGGGGGAAATGACTCAAATGGAGCAAGGTTTTTTAAAGTTGAGAGCTTTATATCAGTGAACACACCGGCCCTTAGATACCCTTGATTTAACCCTGGACTATTACTGCACCAGCGCCTTTGCTACTTCCGTACGAGCTGTGTGTGAGTGGGAAGGGGGGGGGCGCCCCCCCCCCCCCCCCGGGGGGGGGGAGGGTGGGATAGCGGACGAGTCTATTGAGGATGGTTGGTGATCATTACCGGTTTAAAAAGATCTTGAGCAAACAATTGTGACATATTAGCAAACGTTTCTGTCCTGGGATCTTGGTTAATTTCTACGCCATAGAGGTTGAAAATAGCAGTATATGTAGCAGGAAAGTGGGGGTGTGAGTGGACACAGTGACCTGAAAAATACAATGAAGATTATGGGGGTGAGATCAGGTGGACAATGAGATCTGGCAAAGAACCTGTGTCAGGACTTAGTTATGGCGAATTTATTAATAAACATCTTTATGCCTTCAGCTTCACACTGATCAAAGCATTGAGCTGAAAACACACACCAAGGCTGAGGGAACTGCCACCTCACATCTACATGTCCATAAATTCTTTGTTCTCTCTGCATTTCGACCTGAAGCCTACTGAACATGTGCGAAACGTCTCGTAATTAAAGATACCCAGTTGCTGCACATGACTCGTTCATCTGTGTCGTTGGTATTATATATAATAATAAAAATATACTCCGAGGATGATATACTCTGGGTGTTATGACAACTTATTCAGCCTTTCCGTATCCACCTTCCCTCTCCCCTGTATGATATTTTTGCTTCCTGGTCCCTTCTTGCCTTCAAATATTTTATTACTTTTTTCCCCATGATTCCTTCCACGTCCACGCACTCGACATTCCCACAATCCTATTCCACTGGTACAGTCCTTCTCTTTGTTTTTCCTCCTATATCCCCTCCATCCAATCTTTATTTACTCGCTATTTTCCACTTTCTCTTACCCTTACATTAACCTACCTTTCTCTTCTCGTGTTTCTTTTCATTTTTTTTTTTTCTACTATTTCTCATCTTTTTTCATATTCTCCTTTTGTGGATCTCATTCGACCATGACAGTAGTTTATAAGCCTCTACTTCTCAAGACTGATGGACAGCCAGAACAACACATCGACTCCCATCTCAGGGAACTGGTTACTCAAACTCCTCCTCTATTCACCTTTCTGCACTGGACTGAGGGAAATCCTTGTTGTGGCGAAACGTTTCCAGAATAATGATACCCAGATGTTGCGAAAGTGTTCATTTCATCAGGATTACACTGTCGAGTCCTCCATCACGTTCACTGTGAAGCTTGAAGCAAACTTCCGGCTTGCTTGGTGTCCTTGTAGGGGACACTGGGCAGTGTATTCTCACCTGCTGGGTCTAACAGCCTGGTTTGATCAGGTCCCCCATTCCACGCAAGGCTGGTCATGGACGGTTTTTTTACGGGAGGCGTTGACCCCACGGTAAAACACTAGTGTAGTACACTGGAAGGTTACTAATAAGATAGCCTGACAAAAAACATAACACAAAAATCAAAGCATGTGATCATCAAGATATAGAAATGAATTGAATACAGGAGCATAGAAAAATTCTCAAAAAGGTAAGGACAGTCTGAAACATAGAGAAGTCAAACAAGAGACCCAGAGCGAAATGCATTAGCCAGGGAAAGAAACCGAAACAACTACGTGTGCAAACAAACCCAGATAAAGGGTGGGATTTGAACTTACGGCAAGTGAGTCCTTAATTCAAGGCCGTGCGTAAAGCCAGGACTCACTCCCATGGTTCAAAACCCTACTCATGCTGTGGTTTGAGGAGAGAACTAGTGGACGATTTAGAAATACATACAAGGGAAAAAGCAAATCGTATCAAAAAATTCTCTTCTGTCACTTAAAGTCGAAAAAAGACAAATCAGATAACAAGGGAAGGAAGTGAGCTCACGAAAATGACAAGGAAATGTGCAAGGTGATGAAGACATGAATTTAAAAGTTGATGTTTTTGCGAAAGGAAAGAGGCAGTACCTTACCAAAGAGCCAAAGAGAAGGGTACACCAGTTAGGTACTGGACACCATACAAACTACTGGGTCAGAGGTGGAAAAAAAAACTCGAGTTAGCTGGATACATCAAAGTCACTGGTATCCAGCCAAGGTGTCACCATAGTTTCTTACAGAGGAAGAAGAAATGATGAGCCACTAGCTCACAAGTCTATGGATGCGGAACAGTCGTCACTGTTTTGGAAAATAACGAATGTAGCCCCAGTATTTAAGGAGACAGAAGGAAGTGCTTATCACCATACCTTAAATGGTATGATGATAGGTATCCAATTTTAAGGTAATGGAGAGAGAATCAGGAGAGAAGTGGCTTCACAAACAGTAACCAGGGTGGATTTTAGAGGTGGAAAATCATAGAAACTTGTTGGGGTATTGTGACCAAAGTATCTCAAGTGAGATGGAGAGAGGGATGGATAGATTCCATATTCTTGGGCTGCAAGAGGGCACTTGCTCTGTCCTCACAAGAGAGTATGGAAAAATTTTATCAGAATTCAGGTAAGAATATAAGGAAATGCAAAAAAAAAAAAAAGAAAAAAAAAAAAAAAAAAAGGACCGAACGAAAGAGTTCTTTAGGGTAAGGAGTAGTGTGTTTGAAGAAGAAATGCCAGAAATGGGAAACAGTAACAAGAAGGGTTCCGCGAAGAATTGGTTTTAGGGCCAGAACTGTTTCTAGCATATGTGAAATGGCATACCAGAAAAAATGCTAATGTATCTCTGTTGATGATCCAAATTGATGAGAAATAAAAATTCGATGTGCACAAACAAAGGCTGCAAACGGACCTGGGAAAAGATGCAAGGTTAGGCAGGTAAATGGCTCCTTTAAAATTAACTCATCAAATGTAAAGTTATGAAACCTGCTGAAGCAATATGATCGGGAAAATATGTACGACTAGTAGGAGGCGCGTGGCTAGCAGAGCTCATTCAAAGAGACGAAAACTAGGGAGGGGAAAAAGCATAGTGCCGAGCATAGCACCAGAAGCAACACAATCAGCCGAATAATTATGTAGCGTTATGCTCGTTTTAGCAAAGCTTAATATAGCCTTCAGGAAAGTCAACAAAAAGTCACATCTCGGGGCCCTTTCTTAACATACCCAGAAATATGCAGCACCAATCAAAACTTCACTAATAATTCATGATTAGATACCTAAGATAAAAGCCAGCAGAGAGGCATGCAATGCCGCTATTTTCGAATCTAAGGAAAAATGGACTTTAAAAGGAGGCTAAAAAACAGTGAATTCATAGCATTAGAACAGAAGATCCAAGGCAGACATGTGATAGTAACATAACGAAATACACGGATGGATTAAATAGAATCGAACAAGGATAGACTGAGAGGCGAAAAATAAGTACAAGAGGGCTAGGCTTGGGAAATTAAAAACCCACAGGTGGGTCATAGGGATGTCAGGAAGTATATCTGAGGCTCTATTTGGTCAGGAAGAAGTAAGAAGTAGAAAAAGGCTCTTGATACATACAAGTTTTAAGGAATAAGTATGAAAGACCCCGAAGCTAGAAGGGAGGTGAATCGAGTAAAGCGGAAAGTTAAGGAGGCAGGGCCAGGAGCTAGAACTCGACCCTCCTACGACCACACAAAGGCGAGTACCTTCATTTTCACCATGGACACTCGTTACAAGAGGAGTAGTAGTTATTTGGCTTCTTCCAAATGGCCCTCTGCATTTTCCAGCCCGAATTTCCTCGGGGAAAGAATGCCAGCTACATCATTCAAGGTCTCTGACTCAACCTCCAATTATTCCTTTCTTTTATTCCTGAACTGAAGATGCAGGGTGTGATTATCCTTCCTGCCTCTCTCCTGATGAACTTGTAATAAGTACTTGGTAAGTAAGACCATAGGCAACGGTAACTTAGTTCTCATGTTGAGGTGACGCGGCCGACAACACGACCCGGGGGCACCAATAGTAGCAACACCACTAGGATTGTAATAAAGTTGTGAATTACCGACAATATTTAAAGTATAAGGACACAAGTGCCCACTAATGTGAAAATTTTATTGTGGCAAAAACGTTTCTCTCTCCAGGTGCATTATCAAGGCTTGATAAGCTCCTGGAGAGCGAAACGTTGCCACAATAATATTGTCACATTAATGCACTGTGTCTTTTTACTTTACACCACTGTGATATAAGAACGAGCGCTGCACAGACCTACTAGCCCAAGCTATGTTAGTTTGTGGGAAAGTGCTTATGTACAGTTCAGAACATTTTTGCAGTAGCTTTGGGTATGTGGCTTGATAAGAACCTGCCTTGTATGGGCCCAAATAGGCCTTCTTCAGTGTTCCTCCTTTCTTATGTTCTTATTACACATGTGCAATAGTTAAGTATCTATACTTCGAAATGTTTTCGCCTACCCAGTAGGCTTCCTCAGTCGAGGTACTGAAGAATAGCAGAAGAAAAAACAGTTTGAGACGTGAAGCCGATGGTAATCAGTCCACCACCGACGAATACTATCTTCCTGGGATGATGATTGATGACATCGTATGTAGGAAATGGTTCAGAGAGCCGACAAGTTGATGAATTTAGACACGTGTGCAACATTTGGGTATTCTATTACTTGAGGGAAACGTTTCGCCACACAGTGATTCATTAGTCCATACAGAAGTGATTGGTGAAGAACAGGAGGGTATTGAGATAATCGTCCTCAGCTCGTGTCGATTTAATCAGTCCATCAATCTTGAAAAAGAATGCGGCTTATATAATGTAGACATGGTGAAGTGAAATAAGTCATAGCGATTTCACTGCGGATAAATCCACATATGGAAGTAGGCCCATATGCCTATAGGTTAGAAGTGAATTCCGTGTCAAGATCCCAGATGCTGCTGTGTCTGACAGCGATGTAGATCAATGGTTCATAGAACCGGACAAATTGCTAAAATAGTCTGATATGAAGCCACTGCGTGACAGTCAAAATGTATACAAATACGGAAGGTTGGAGGTAAGACACACAGGCAACAGTTAGGCAACATTATCGAACGTTTCGACCTACACAGTAGGTCTTCTTTCGGGCGAATACAGAAAGTAGGCCAGAGGAACAGTAGAGGATGTGAAGACGAGTTGTAATCAGTCCATACCCTGATGGTAGTAGAATTTGAGGTTTCAGTCCCTCAGCACTGGATAAGTTTCAGTACCATACACAAATAACCCACGCACATAAAAGACGGAAGCTTACGACGACGTTTCGGTTCCGGACTTGGACCATTGACAAAGTCACGGTATTGTGCTTTTGTTATCAGTTCATTGTTCCTGACTATGGAAACTGAACTTCGCCAGGGCTGTGGGACTGACAAACCTCAAATTCTACGACTTCATGGGTGATGGACTGAATAATCGTCTCACATCTCTACTGTTCCTGCCTAACTTTCTGTATTACGACGAAGAAGCCTACTGTGTAGGACGAAACGTTTCGGAATAAAGTTGCACTAACTGTTGCCTATGTGTCTTACTTACAAGCCACTGCGTGTTGCACATGTGTCAGTACTTCCTTACCTGAATTCTCCCAGTGTCACAGTCGAGATTAACTTGCTAGCTGACTCTGCGGGTTTCCCATACAGTCATTCCACAGATGCCAAGAGGTAAAATAATGGTTTAGAGAAAAACCAACAAAGTTGACAAATTGAGAAACGTGTGCGGCATTTGGGTATCATTATTCTGCAGATTCGATTCGCCAGCCAGTGGCTTCATTTAGTCCAGTGTATAAAAAAAAAAAAGCCACTGTGTGTGCGAAACGTTTCCAGAATAAAGATACCCTAAATGTTACACTGACTCATTTTATCAGCTGTAAATGCACTGCAACATTTATTTATACTGTGCTCCTTATGACATTATGTGCAAATAAGATAAACTTTCAACATAACATTTCTCTAATGTATGAAGATTTCCGAGGCTTCCTTGGTTTTCTAGGCAAGTCTCCAGATCGAGCTCAACTCAATGACTGTTCCCAGTTCCTTATCCTATGATGTGGCCCATCGAACGTGTTCGTGGTTATTTTACTGGTCATCTAGTGTCTCCGGCTGACTAGTGAAGGACACCGGAAGAACCTGTGAGAAACGGGTGAATTATAATTGGGTTTTATGTAAAGCGTGTTAAAACCCTTGGTGTTTAGGTAAGGTTTGTCAGGAGAGAGGACAAGTGTTTTCTGACGCGCAGCTGAGATTTTGGTCATCTGACCGAGGCCTTCCGCTTGCTTACCGTTCTCACCCTTTAAAATTAGTTTATAATCTATACCATTACTCATGGTGTGTGAGCCCTTCTTGTTCAAGCAACGTGAGTGATTGTGATGGAGGCTCGATCATAATAACAAGCCAGCAGCAGCAGCTGATAAACAATGAGGGAGGATTTCGAACCATACCCAGTGGGCGGGGTTAGAACCCGCATTAAGAGAGTCATAATATTCTCTAGACCGACGCTTCTGTTAAAGTGATTTGAATTACAGAACACGCATTTTGAAATGGAGACAAAAACATCGTCAAATTACTTTGATAAGCACGTCTTTACTGGCAGGCAGAGAAGTTGCTGCATTATGATTTAGCAGTGTTTAATCATCGTTTGTAGGTAGACATATGCATGCAACAGTTAGGTATCTTTATTTCAAAAACGTTTCGCCTACACAGTAGCTTCTTTCAGTCGAGTAAGAAAAGTTGATAGAAGCGAAGATAAAGATATATGTAAAGTAAAAGGACACAGTGCAACTAATGTGACATTTATTGTGCAACGTTTCGCTCTCCAGGAGCTTTATCTAGCATTACAAACAATACATGGACACAGAGGGGATATAAAGGCTCAGAGTGAGGTGAATCTAGTGAGGTACATTTCGATGTTCACTAGTGGTAGTAGTAGTAGTATAGTAGTAGTGGGTAGTGACAAAAGATAATACATTATGTAGAGGAATTAATTCGTACATGAGTAAAAGGATTATAAAAGTATTACTTGGGTACATAAAAATAGGTTGGACAATATAAACTGGGAATGAGGCAGGTGTTTCAGTGTTCACTCTCTGTGCTTTGTGTAGTATAACAGGAGAGACTATGTGATGGCAGGGTTAACTGTTTTTCAGGAGGATTCTTGCTAAGATTCGGAAGATGGTGAAGCTGGCCCGTTGTTTTGTTTAATGGTATTCGAAAACAACGATCAGTGCTGTCAAGGCATTGCGTGTGCGTAAATTAGTTTCTTTTATTCACTAATTGGGCGTTCTCTTGAATTTCATAAGTTGATTGGTGGGAATTTCGGTTGAATTCAGAGACGCCCAATTAGTGATAAAAGAAATAATTTACGCACACGCAAGTGCCTTGAATCAGCACTGATCGCTGTTTCGAATACCATTAAACAAAAAACCGGCCAGCGCTTCACCATTCGAAGTCTTAGCAAGGGAATCCTCCTGAAACAGTAAACCTGCCATCCATAGTTTCTTCTCCTGTTATACTAACAAGCACAGAGAGTGAAACATTGAAACAAAACCTCCTCATTCCAGTTTATATTTGTCCAACCTATTTTTATGTTACCTCAAAGTAATAGCTTTTATATCCTTTTATCATGTAGAATTAATTGCTCTACTTATTGTATTACTTTTGTTCACTACCACTACTTACTAATACTACATAGTGAACTCGAAATGTACCTCACTAGTATTCACCTACTCTGAGCCTTTTACATACCCTCTGCGTCCATTGTATTGTTTTGTAATGGCTTGATAAAGCTTCCTGCGAGAGCGAAAACGTTGCCACAATAAATGTCCTTAGTTGCACTTGTGCCCTTTTACTTTACATATTATCGGTAATTCTACCAACTTTATTACAAGCAGAAGATACTTGAAGACGATGTAATCAGTCCATCACCCTTGAAGATTTGAGGGTGGTCAGTCCCCAGTTGGAGAAGAGTATTGTTCCATTAGTCTGGGCCCGGCCGCCCCCGCTGCCCGGGAAACATTTTAAAATATCGTTTGTTTAAATGGTCTAAAAAGTTTCACTATTTTGCGTCTATGAAAATCCAGTATTATAATCTAGTGTTTCTATTAGCTAATAATACATAAAACCCACGTATTTATCGGTAATTCAAGAACTTGATGGCTGTACCTTAAAGGATTTATTCAGCCAGACTGTGACTAGCGGGGGATCGAACCGTGTTGTTTTAGCCCGCCCACATGGTAAGCAAAGATTCCATGACGCTATCTAACCCACGAGACCATACAATCCTACAAGAATCACGCCCCAGCAGAGCTAGGTATTGTACCGTGATCCGAGGACGCCCATACCCATCATATGTCATCGGAACACGGTGGTTACTACACCTAGCTTGCTGTGGCCGTGATTCTTTGTTAGGATTGTAATGTTCCCATGGTTAGAGCGTCGTGGAATTTTCTCTCAACATGAGGCAGGCTAAAAACAACACGGGTTCGATCCCCCGGCTAGTCCGCAGTTGGTGATAAATCCTTTAACGTAAACAGTTGTACAGCAGTGAGATGTGCATTTTCTTGGTATCGTCCCTAGCATCGTTAAGCTCTCACACACATGAAATTAAAGCGTCCCAATTAATACTCGATCTTTTCTACAGAAGGATTCAAATAAACTTTCACATCCCGTGAACTACATCATCCCATATCCTGTGGTTTTCAGTGATCGTCTTAAAGTTTTTTATAAACTTCATAGTTGTCTCTCTAAGTCTATATTTGATTTTGAGTGACTGAATAGAAATTTGACGTGGTTGTTCCCTCCACTGCAATCGTCCTGGTTGTTGAAACATTTTTGTTGAGCCACCGCATCACCAGCCACTTCAAGGTAATATCGATCTATAATAAACCCTTATATAAGAGACCTTAAGAGTAGAGCTTAGACAGCAATTAACGAGTGTATTCAATGCGGTCCATCCTTACCGGTGTTGTGCCAGAGTTGTGGAAGATGGCTGTGGTTCCTATATTCAAATCAGGGGATAAGTCCACTCCTTCAAATTACCGTCCAATAAGCCTGACATCTATAGTGGGCAAGTTATTAGAATCAATTTATAGCTGACATTATCCAGAAGTCACTTGAAGAGCAATACACTTGATAATGAATCTCAGCATGGATTCACGAGAGGTCGTTCTGCTGACGAATTACTGACGTTCTTCATAGAAACATTTTGAAGGGCAGTGTTGACAAGTGCTAAGGAATATGATATTGTTTATTTGGATTTCAGTAAAGCCTCTCGATAGAGTACCTCAAAGGATCTTAAGGAAAAGTGGCGCTCATGGTATACTGGAGGTAAACTTCTAGCATGGATTGAGCATGGCTTACCAATAGAAAGCAGAGAGTTACCATTAATGGATGTGAAATCTGAATGGGATTAGGTCACTAGTGGCGTTCCACAAGGATCAGTATTGATTTTTAGGCCTCTTCTTGTTCATAATTTAAATTTATAATGACCTTGATGAAGGGATTTCGAGTGAGTGACATGAGGTAAATTTGCTGATTGATCAAAGTTAGGCCGTAAAATTCACTCGAGGAGGATTCAATGAACCCAGGACAAATTTGGACAATAAATGTCTTGGGTCTGAAAAATGGCAGATGAAAGTTCAATGTGGATAAGGGGTAAGAAACTGCCCTTGGTAAAAAAAATATGAAAGCTATAATCTGGTGAAGTAGAGTTTGGGATTCATACAGAATGTGAAAAGACTTGGGTCATGGTAAACAGAATCTAAAGCCAAGACAGCAGGCTTGTGTGCGCACAAGGCCAACAGATTATTGATTTTTCAAGAAGTAAGAAACGAAGTCAAAGTTATTTTCGCACTATACATCACTGTGGGGCCCTCTTAGATTAGTGCCTCAGTTTTGGTCCCTTACTACAGAAGGATTAGACTCATTAGAGAACATCAGAGAAGAAGACTAAATGATTTCTGGAAAGGGACTCCCGTATGAAGATAACTCAAAGCCTTAACCCTCCACTCTCTGGAGAGGCGTAGAAGAGCGGAGTATCATGAAGTGTAAAAGTGGATGCCCGGGCATAAACAAGGAATATTAATAAATTTATGAGGTGTCGAACCAGGTAAGAACCAGGAATATGGATTTAAGTTGATAATTTAGATTTAGAAGGCCAAGTAATATGGTTTTCTAACGGGTTTTTGTAATGCGTGGAACAGTTTCCCATGGGGTGATAGTACTAGGACCATTGGGGCTTTAAGAAAGACTGACAAATATATAGTGGAGGGGCTGGTTTAAAGGTTTTCATTGGTACGGAGTATTTTAGGGAAGCCTTTAGGAAGTAGTCGTTTTGATAAGGCCCTGCCTCGCATGGGCAGTAGGCCTTCTGCATTGTTCCTCCATTCTTATTTTCTTTGTTCTTAAATGAAGTAAAGGGAGGATGCAAAGTACCACACTCAAGAGTTTTTTTCCCACTAGATAGAAATAACGGGGAATGGAAGAAGTCACAAATCTAGGAAAAAAATTTCTATAATTTTAGGTGCAAATACCGACAGAGGGAGATTTCTTTCGCCAAAAATTGGTTAGGGCTCTAGACACTTTAACCCGTAGTAATAGTGACTTCTGAAGTAGTCAAGACTACTGTATGAAGCCTGTTGGTTCTTTCAAAAACTGGTTTAAATAAACATTCTTGTACTACCTCTAGGAAGTCGTTTGACTCTAGAATACCGTGCAAGAATTCCAGTCAATTTCCTCAGTTAAGCCTCCTGACTTACTACGCACGTGCCTTGGGCCCTTTAAACAATTTCTTCCAAATAATCTCCCCTTTCCGTTTTAAGTCTGGGAAACGGTATATCACGCCTAAAATTATTTGCTCGTGTTCCTCCAAATTTTCAAACCCAGAATAGACTCTGTAGTGTTCTTTCAGTCTTATCCCATTTTTATGCAGAATTAAATTATTGTCTGAAATTAGTGCCACCCGCCTCCTCCTTCCCTTAATTCAATCAACGTGAAAAATTTAAACCCTGAATGTGACGCTCGCAGGCATGGCCCGATTCTTCATATTTATCCACGTCTCTTTATGGCAAATACGTCAAGTTATCAGCACTTGCACTAATTCAACTCGTTCATCTTTTTTTCTAGCTCTCGACTGTTTTATGTATTAGAACCGTCTTTCTTTCTCTCCCTATGATCCCCTTTTCGCTATCTCTATTACTGTGCATATCACCTAGTACCACTGGCTATCCAATACCCCACCAATTAAAACTTTAAAAATGGTTATACCCAATTACTCCACCTCATTCTGCCTATCACTGGTATCCCCACAAACTCATTATATCTCTACCTAGACTCACGAAATCGTAATGACATGATTGCAAACAAACCATACCACGGGTGGGGTTTGAACCCGCGATCAGATTTTTGAGACTTTTCGCGGGTTCAAACCCCACTCGTGGTATGGTTTCTCTACCTAGATAATTCACACTGCCCATATCTGTTTACCATATATTATTGTTTTTCCCACAAAAATTTTTAAACCTCCAACTATTTCTAGCAGATTCTTCGCAAATCCAACCTCTCGCACCTACATATTATCGTCCAGCCTTTTTTCCAAAAACTACCCATGAATTTAGATTCAATATCTCGGGTAAAATATGCGTAATGTTTGCATTAACATATCGTAGCGGGCCCAGTGGCTAACGCGTCGGTCTGGAGTTGTATGACTCTCTAAATTTGTAGATGAATGGTTCAGAGAACCGACATGTTGATAAATTAGACACATGTGCAACTCTTGGGTATCTTTATTGAGGAAACGTTTCGCCACACAGTGGCTTCATCAGTCCATACATAGGAGAAACTTGAAGAACAGGAGGAGAATGAGGAAATCAGTCCCTCAACCTTGAGTCGATGTGTTCAGTTCTACTCAAGATTGATGGACTGAACACATCGACTCAAGGTTGAGGGACTGATTACCTCATTCTCCTCCTGTTCTTCAAGTTTCTCCTATGTAGGGGACTGATGAAGCCACTGTGTGGCGAAACGTTTCCTAAATAAAGATACCCAAGAGTTGCACATGTGTCTAATTTACAACATGCTCTCTGATCGCGGGTTTTTAACCCCACCCGTGGTATAGTGTCTTTACAATCGTGTCATTACGATTTCGTGAGTCATATCGTCGTATATACTTGTACATGCGCACTTTCCGTAGCAATATTTGCGCATGGGGCGGTTTCCATAGCAACCCCCCGTAAACATACCACGACTGGAAATCCAGCAGGAGGAAAATTCCAGGCCTCCAACCCTTGCCGCTGATGACCCACATGGGTTTAGCGTTTAACACTAATTAAAACAAACCGAAAATAGAAATCAAACAAATAAATTTGTATGTATATTACTTGCAAAGCAAATTTTTAAGTCACATTCACTTTTTACATAATATTTTTATTCCCAACAGCAGGGCTCCTAGCCAATGCCTAAAATATGAGAAATATAAATTTAATGATAAAAGTAGGGTTGGCGACCCTGGCGATGGGCGGAGCTAAGTGAGGATTCAAATCTTCACAACGGTTGACAAGCCATTGACCTGTGACCCGAGTGCAAACTGCGTGTGTTTTTTTTCTTTTTCTATCCTCTATAGAGATATTTGTTGTTGCCTTTTTACCATGACATTTGGTAAGTAGAGTGAATGTTTTTGTAGAAGATAGGGTGATATAATATTTGATTTTGAAGGGCTGAGAAAAACACCTTTGACAGCTTTTTCAAGTGAGGAGGGATGGATATGAGAGGAACCTGCCCTCTCAATGATTAACTTCTTTGTGTGGAAAAAGACACGTACATAAATTAGACACATGTGCAACACTTGGGTATTTCTTTATTGAGGAAATGTTTCTCAACGCAGTGGTTTCATCAGTCCTATACAGAGATGAAGACTGATGAAGCCACTGCGTGGGGAAACGTTTCCTCAGTAAAAATATAAGAAAAAAGGAACCCTGCAGCAGGTCTAACTGGCCCGTGAAGACAGGTCCAAGTCTCCCACTGGCTTAAGCCAATGCCCTAACTTAGGAAGCACAGCGCTAGTACGATCGACACCATGCCTTGCCCTTCTAGGGCGGGTTGGTGCCAGAGCCCGAGTTTGTAGCTAACAAGATGGGGGGAAATTTACTTGTGCCTCCTCCCCTGGGAGACTTAGGTCTCAGACACTCCCTAGACAGGGAGCCAGTCCGGGCCCCCAAACTTGGAAGGGCCCGGCCGGGCCACCACTTGGAAGGGCCGGGCCCGGGAGAAACCGGCGAATTTTTAACAACAATTAGTCAGGTCAGGTCACACAAGCAAGTGTCTGTTTCCCCATTCAAACTTGACCTATTAATGAAAACTCTCTACTTCCTCTTGGTCACCCTTTACCTTGATCAGTGTTAAAAAACCTATCCATGATTGCCACTTTTCTTAAGTCATTTACGAGGTACTTTATCAAAGGCCTTACCGAAACCCAAATAAACAACCTTCCTTAAAGTTGTCCGCTGCCTCAAATACTTTATTAACGAATGTTTTTTTATTTGTCAAGCAGGGCTAACTCTTGTGAATCCGTGTTAAGATTTATCAAATTATGTTCATTAAGGTGATGCTACTAATATCGGCTATAATTGGTTCTAATACACAAACAACCCGCACATAGAAAAGAGGAGCTTACGACGACGTTTCGGCCGACTTTGAACCCCTTTACACAGCGCTGTATAGCCCTTGTGGCTTAGCGCTTTTTTTGATTATAATAATAATAATTGAAACATTTACAAAGTCACACTATCGTTCCCGTCACGGTATTTTGCCTTTTATGTAATTTATGGTTCTTTAAAAATTTGCCTACTATAGACGTTAGGTTATAGGACGGTAATACGATGGAATTTACTTAAATCCTGATTTTAAAAATAGGAAATACATTAACTATCTCCACAACTCAGGCACAACACTAGTTTGAGTACAATTGAAAACAGTTTTTGGGGTCCCGGAAACTGTTTTATTTTGTCCAATTGTTTGATAATTATAGGGCTTCTTGCTTAGCGCTTCTTTTTTGATTATAATAAATAATATAGTCTTCTTGACTTTAATGTTACTAAATTTGTTTTTTTGGTGAATGGTATTGAAAACCGACAAGTTGAAGAATTGAGGGCACTTGTGCAACACATGGGAATCTTTATAAAAGAAACGTTTCGCCACACAGCGGCTTCATCAGTCCAATACAAAGTAGATATGGGTAAGGAGAGGAGGAGTTCGAGGTAATTTAGTCCCCCAACCTGGAATCGTTGTGTTCAGTCCATCACTCTTTTAGGAAGTGCAGCATAGGGCCAGAGAGGTGGCTTATATACGGGAGTCAGATGAGTTGAAGCGGGATCACAGTGGGACCCGCCACTTGTGTAAGTAGGTCGTCGTCCAAAGGTTGGGCAAGCGCTGAAGTCTTTGTACCAAGATCCCATGATGTTGCAGCGTCTGACAGATGTCTGACTTGTCGGTTTTTAAAAACCCTTCACCACATCTGTCAGACACTGCAACATCATGGGATCTTGGTACAAAGTCTTCAACGCTTGCCCAACCTTTGGACGACGACCACTTACACAAGTGGCAAGGTCCCACTGTGATCCCGCCTCCTCCTGCTTCAACTCGTCTGACTGCCGTATATAAGCCACCTCTCTGGCCCTATGCTGCACTTCCTACAAGAGTGATGGATGAACACATCGATTTCAGGTTGAGGGACTGATTACCTCGAACTCCCTCTCCTTACCCATTTTCTACTTTGTATTGGACTGATGTGGCCACTGTGTGGCGAAACGTTTCTTCAATAAAGATTCCCATGTGTTGCACAAGTGTCTCAATTCTTAAATTTGTTTTCTTCAGGGCCTGAATAATTATATGGACTGCTGGAATATCATTTGTCTTCTTGTGTGAAAACAGACAAGAAATAACTTTTAACATAATCCTATTTCCTGTTTTATTATTTATTTAAAATGTCCAGACCTAGTTTACAGAGGTCCTTCTTTTTCCATGATCTTTGTCCTTACACTTAAAAGAATCCTTTGTATCTGTCTTTGATTCATAGTGACTTTAATTAATTTCATAGATGCGTTTAGCCTTCCTAATTCCCTTCTTTACGGCTGTTTTAAAATGAACGTATTTAATAGAGTTTTAGTGTCTTATTCATCCATCTGGGATCGTTCTTATTTGACCTGATTTCTCCCTGAGAAAAAATAAGCTTCAAAAGTTCACAGTTCCTCTCGTTTTTTGTATCAACAGATTAGACAGATATCCCAGCCAGTACTAGTTAAGTGTTGTAATAAAGTTGGTAGAATTACCGACAATATGTAAAGTAAAAAGGACACAAGTGCAACTAATGTGACAATTTTTTGTGGCAACGTTTCGCTCTCCAGGAGCTTTATCAAGCCATTACAAACAATACATGGACACAGAGGGTATATAAAGGCTCAGAGTGAGGTGAATACTAGTGAAATGGTACCTCACTAGTATTCACCTCACTCTGAGCCTTTATATACCCTCTGTGTCCATGTATTGTTTTTAAAAGGCTTGATAAAGCTCCTGGAGAGCGAAACGTTGCCACAATAAATGTCACATTAGTTGCACTTGTGTCCTTTTAGTTAAGTGTTCTCTAAGACCATTATAATCGGGGTGAACGAAAATCGGGGACTTTCACGGGATTATCGTTTTCGCACTCCGGTAATATCAAAGGTAGTAATTTTTGATCACTTGCGTCAAGTTCTTTAGTTTATCTGTTAGATTATTAACGAGGGTTTCTTTATTTGACCTCTGGTAGCTGTTGCAAACTTTTCAAAAAGCAGTCCTGAACTGCTACCAGGAAGTCACTCGAATCTAAGTTTCCGGTCAAAGTAATCCAGTCTATTTGACTAAAGTTAAAATCCCCTACTATTACAAGTTTGCCTAGAAGCCCTACAATTTTTGTACCAAACAAGGGCCCCCCATTGTGGCTTTCTTAGTCTGTATATAACACTTAACTTTTTCTTGTCCTAGAAATTCTACCCAAAACAAACTGTCCTAATCCATTTATTTTTATACCTGTTTTTTTTCTTATGGAACAATTAATGTTATCTCGGATACATAACTCTGCCTCACCGCCACCCTATCACGCTACCCCTCACCACCAAAACTCTCACCGCCACCCCTCACACCGCTACCCTCACCGCCACCCTCTCACCGCAACCCTCTTACAGCCAAACCTCTCACTGCTACCCTCTCACCGCCACCCCTCTCACCGCCACCCCTCTCACCGCCACCCCTCTCACCGCCACCCCTCTCACCGCCACCCCTCTCATCATCCCTGCAAATATTGAACACACACGGATGTTAAAAGTTACTCCTAATCATCTCAAGAACACTTCTAACGCATTTCGCGTGTCGCTTGTTTTAACTCCATTTTGGGCGTTTTTGTAACATAACCCAGTCAGATTTAACCCTCTAAAATTTATATGAAATTAATTAAATTTATTTCCTCAGATGACACTAGAATTTCACTATTGTAAGTACGTGGCAAATAATATACGAAATTCCGAGTCAGATTCGTGTCTTAGGTCGGCATTGCAAATGCTGTTTCTCTTGCTTGATCCCGACAAAAAGCGAACGTGTGGGAAAAATTTAAAACGTGTGCAACATCTGAGTATCATGACCACGAAATCGTAATGGGCACGATTGCAAACAAACCATACCACTGGCGGGGGTAAAACCCGCGATCAGAGTCCCCAAAACTCCAGACCGTGCGTTAGCCACTGGACCCAGCTGCCCGCCCGTGGTATGGTTTTTTTTTTTTTCTGAGTATCTTTATTGTAGACGTTTCGCCATCCAGTGGCTTTATCATTACAAATTCAAGAACATAATTGAAAGACAAGAACTATATACAAAAGATGAGGTAATTAGTCCCTCAGCCTCAACTCCAAGGCTAAGGGACTAATTACTTTATATTTTGTTATATTTGGTCTACTGTTTTTTCATTACGTCCTTGATTTTTATTGATAAAGCCACTAGATGGCTTTATCAATAATGATTACCTGGTATAATATATCATTCAAATTTCGAAGGAAAGTTAGCATAGGTATCACTTGACCACAAATGCAAAATTTTACAGCTGAATCTCACGCTAGCGTGGTTGTGATGAACTCTAGCTCAAGTCCCCTCAAAGCGGCTATCACGACCACCCAAATCGTAATAACGTGATTGAAATTAAATTACTGATCGGGTGGGGTTTGAACCTGCTTCACATGCGAAGCAGTTTCTCAAAGCCTGCTGTGCAGGCGAATGAGTTGCCTGAATAAAGTTACGAATCTCTGCTTGTCTCTTTATCAACTGTAACTTGTTAGGTAAATGAACATAGATGCAACTATTGCAACAATTTATTGTGGCAATGTTTCGCTCTTCAGGAGCTTTGTCAGGGTTCTGGAGAGCGAAACGTTGCCACAGAATGTCATATTAATTACATCAGTGTCCATTTTGTTGGTAAATACTGTTACAGTTCTTGATCCCCGAGGCTTGTATTTACGATCTCTTCATCTTATATTTTAAATGACTCCTAATTCATGCAAGAATTTTGAGAAAAATGAAAAAATTTTTTTATTCATATTACTGCTTTATTTTCTGAGGTGAAGGTCACATTGATATGTCACCTGAATAAAAATAGGTGGAGCGTAAAATGTGGGTCAAACACCGACTTTATAATTAGATTCGTGCTGTGGGGACGTGTCTGGATACTTGATTTCGAACTAATGTTGGTTTGTAAAATAATGATAAATTAGACACATGCAGCATCGTACATGCAGAAAACCCAATGTTTTTGCATAGTAAAGATACCCAGATAAGAACATATGAAAGGAGGAGGGAGTAGGTCTGTTGGCCCATACCGGACAGGTCCTTCACAAATCCAAACCCATTAACAGAATGTTTGCCCAACCCGATTTAGTTCTAAACCCCAGCAATAAGCTCTGATAAATTCACTAAGAACATAGAGTAAGTGTGCCATGTGTCTAATTTTCTCTTGTGAGTATTTTTACCATTGAATTTTTTGTAAAAAAGATGTGTGTCAAGGTTTTTG
>NC_069473.1:11018069-11023069 GCF_026875155.1 Cherax quadricarinatus
CTCTTTGTTTTGGGATGATGAAGCCATGTGGGGCAAAAACGTTTCCTGAAAAAAGGGATTCTCATTGCTGCATAAGTGTCTCAACCCTTCAAAATATGGTTAGGTTAAACTCTTGTCTATTAATAAAAATTAACCAATTATAACTTACACAAAACGCCAACAGATGAAATATACACAGAGGAGAAAACTGTTTTTTTTTAGATGCTTAGAGAAAACAGAAATCCGTTGAGTTTATCTAACGTTACATTCAGATGATCACTGTTTAAATGCTTGTGGAACCATCACCAATCCCACTGTCTTATTAACAGTGAAATACTGACTAATTAGGATGGGCTGCTTGACAAGTCTTGAAGCAACACCAGTCCCAGTGACGATGAGTAAGACATGTGCATCCCCTGGGTCTGTCCACTGTTGGGGTAAGACAATATGTGCATCCCCTGGGTCTGTCCACGGTTGGGTAAGACACATGTGCATCCCCTGGGTCTGTTCCACTGTTGGGTAAGACAAATGTGCATCCTGGGTCAGTCCACTGTTGGTAAGACACATTGCATCCCATGGGTATGTTCCACTGTTGGGTAAGACACATGTGCATCCTCTGGGTCTGTTCCGCTGTTGGTAAGACACATATGCATCCCCTGGGTCTGTTCCACTGTTCGGTAAAGACATGTGCATCCCTCTGGTCTGTTCCACTGTTGGGTAAGACATGTGCATCCCCCTGGGTCGTCTACTGTTGGGTAAGACATGTGCATCCCCTGGTCTGTTCCACTGTGGGTAAGACACATGTGCATCCCAGGGTATGTTCCACTGTTGGGTAAGACACATGTGCATCCCCTGGGTCTGTTAACTGTTGGGTAAAACACATGTGCATCCCCTGGGTCTGTTCCACTCGTTGGATAAGACACATGTGTAGCATCCTCTGGGTCTGTTTCACTGTTGGTAAGACACATGTGCATCCCCTGGGTCTGTTCCACTGTTGGATAAGACACATGTGCTATCCCTCTGGGTCTGTTCCACTGTGGTAAGACACATGTGCATCCTCTGAGTCTGTTCCACTGTTGGATAAGACACATGTGCATCCTCTGGGTCTGTTCCATTGGGTAAGACACATGTGCATCCCCTGGGTCTGTTTCCACTGTTGGATAAGAACATGTGCATCCTCTGGTCTGTTCCACATGTTGGGTAAGACACATGTGCATCCCCTGGGTCTGTTCCACTGTTGGATAAGACACATGTGCATCCTCTGGGTCTGTTCCACTGTTGGGTAAGACACATGTGCATCCTCTGAGTCTGTTCCACTGTTGGATAAGACACATGTGCATCCTCTGGGTCTGTTCCACTGTTGGGTAAGACACATGTGCATCCCCTGGGTCTGTCCACTGTTGGGTAAGACATGTGCATCCCCTGGGTCTGTCCACTGTTGGGTAAGACACATGTGCATCCCCTGGGTCTGTCCACTGTTGGGTAAGACATGTGCATCACCTGGGTCTGTTCACTGTTGGGTAAGACATGTGCATCCCCTGGGTCTGTCCACTGTTGGGTAAGACATGTGCATCACCTGGGTCTGTCCACTGTTGGGTAAGACATGTGCATCCCCTGGGTCTGTCCACTGTTGGGTAAGACATGTGCATCACCTGGGTCTGTCCACTGTTGGGTAAGACATGTGCATCCCCTGGGTCTGTCCACTGTTGGGTAAGACACATATGCATCCCCTGGGTCTGTCCACTGTTGGGTAAGAAATGTGCATCCCCCGGGTCTGTCCACTGTTGGGTAAGACATGTGCATCACCTGGGTCTGTTCACTGTTGGGTAAGACACGTATGCATCACCTGGGTCTGTCCACTAAAGAAACACTTCTCCTGCAGAACATTTTTCTTCAGTCTGATACAGAAGTGATTACTTAAGACAGTAGAAGCAGAGAGGTAGTTTGGGGTTATCAGTCCCTCAGAATTGATAGTTGGTATTTTACGTTATTTTATAATAAGATGGTTGAGCTGTGAGTTGAATTGTTATTATTATTCTTGACGGAGAAGCGCTAAACCTGAAGGGATCATACAGCATCTGGAAATGGGAATTGAACAGGTTTAATCCAAGGAAGAGCATTTTGGCTCCAATTTGCTAATTAAGCAACCTACACGAGAAGAACCAGGCCAGACATGGTTACGTTGTATGAGGTACTCAAGATTTGACAGTACAGAAATACGAGACACACGGGCATAGATGGGAGAGGAAGTTATGGGGGGGGGTCTTGCCGACATCTTGGGATGAGGGGCGGGAAGCGCTAAACTCGTAAAAGATCATTCGTGTAAACAGAAGATAGCTCCAATTAATAATAATAATAATAATAATAATAATAATAATAATAATAATAATAATAATAATAATAATAATAATATATTTACTACAAGTACATGTACAAGGTATACAGGCCTAGATGACATCAATGACACACTACTATACAGAAAGCCACTTGTTATGCAGAGTATTTCCGGCAAATTAGGTCAGTTTTGTCCCAAGATGCGACCCACACCAGTCGACTAACACCCAGGTACCCATTTGACTGATGGGTGAACATGGACAACCGGTGTAGGGAAACCATGTCCAATGTTTCCACTCCTTCGCCAGAAACCGAACCCGGACACTCACCGTGTAAAGCCACGGGATAGAGAGCCGCTCAGCAGCCTCAAGAAACTCTCCTGCTGAAGGTTAAGAGGGTGAGAACGAAATTAAATTCAGGCGGGTACAAAGTATATTCTGGAGAGCAGCTTAATATTCTGGTGTGGGAGGCTCCTGCCTGTCTGCCTGGCCATGATATTCTCACGGCTAGAGGAAGAAAACCAGGCACACCTCTTTATAAGTGTAGTCTAAAATAATAATAATAATAATAATAATAATAATAATAATAATAATAATAATAATAATAATGAGAAGAAGAAGAAGAACTGATATGTTTCTGTTGCTATACGAGCCTCAAGAGATATTTTACGTATCAATTCACGTTAAAAGTAACTATACCTTAACACCCTAAAGAGGACGAAGAGCTGTAGACCAATACTCTCAAGAGGACCAGGAGTTGTAGACCAATACTCTCAAGAGGACCAGGAGTTGTAGACCAATTCTCTCAAGAGGACCAGAACCTGTAGGCCAATGCTCTCAAGAGGACCAGGAGCTGTAAGTCAATTCTCTCAAGAAGACCAGGATCTATAGATCAGTGTCTTGAAGAGGCACAGGTGCTAGAACTGAATCTAGTCAAACGCTATTAAAATATGACAGAAATCGGACATAACTAAGAATAGAAATTAACAGAGTTAGACTGTGTTTACTCCAACATTGTTAAAATTGGATGCACATGTTCTTACATAAAATTCCTGTAATAATACTTAAAAAGCCCAATAAAAATATGAATTTATGTAAGTAATGAAGATGTGTACTGTATTTTCCAGTTATTGCAAGATTTAGTTAAATACATGAGCCAACATAGAGGTCATTTTATTACAGACACGTATCTGTGCTTCAACCTTGTTGCTGTGCCTACATGTATACATAATAAAGTGCCCTATGTTTTTTTACGTGTCTTTAACTCCAATTTGCCAGCATCACATACCAGTTTTTATTGCAAGGAAAATAAAAATCCAGTGTGTTCAATAAAATTTGTAAATCATCAATTACATAGTACGATGCACCATCTTAGAAAATTTTTTTCAATTAATTTCACAAAGTAAACGCCACATTGTAATTAATACATTGACCAATTTAGACTTGCACAACCCGAAAACCATTCAAGGAACCTTTTAATGAGGATACACCAGTGTTGAAAGTTCGTGGACGATAGAACGGGGCGGAGACCAGTTATCCAACGACAACCACTGCGCCAATTTTCGTAATATAATGACCAACTTCTGCCACTCGACACCTAAAGCTGCAAGTTGCAGAACAAATTTCCATTTGGAAAATATTTTACCCAGTATAGAGCTTTTCAAGGCTTGATAAATCTCTACACAGCTTGTTCTTCAGCTTCCATATTTGTCTTCACGACTAGCAACGAGATGGTCTAATGTAATCTAGAAACGTTCATCTACACACGAGTCTAGAAGAGTATGACACACTTCCAACACTTAAGTCAAAGATTAATTTCCACATGGGTGACATGCGGTTGTGTGTGCAGGAATCCCATGAGCACACCGGCACAATACCGTGACTGGAACAATGTACAATTAACCTGCACGTTGGAGAAAAACGTTATGGCGAAGTTGCAGTAACTCATGTCAGTCTGTGTCACGAGTTACCACTGATACCTTCTGCCTTACCTCAGAAAATTTCCCCTCCTATGTGTTGCTGTGTTGCAACATTACGAAGCTCCTGGCGACGCACGAGGATGCGAAGAATATAGAGCTAAAGATATCCATCCCCATGTGGCTTGTTCTGGATGAGAAAGAATTATAGCTAACCTTCCCTGCAATGGGTCAGATCTTATTGCGACCCCCCCCCCATCAACCCATTTGACAGGTATTACATCAAACGATGTTTACCTTATACGTTACATAGTATTCATGCTTCTCTTAGACGTATGTTAGATCAAGATAGACTTAGTCTGGCATTTACTGGAAGCTAGTATCCTAGACTTTATTTTCCATAATGGCAGCAGATCTATTACTGTGATGTTCACTTTAAAGAACAAGCTCCTAGAAAGCATATGTACTGCCTGATGAAAAAGGGTGCAAACAGGTTTGATCCATGAATGGGAAGGTCAGCATCTACTTCCAAAGTAAATAACTTCTAGCAGCATGAAGGATGGTTAGTGGCGAGTGTAAACTATGGTTCCTATGGTAACTAGACCTCAGGTAACATGGTCATTGCAGATCATGTTACCTGGTATTAATTAAAGTTCAGAAAGAGAATTTAGTGATTACCTTATGTATAAACCACTGCCATGCCTCTCCCATTAATTTTGTGCGTGTTTACATTAAAGGTATCGTAGCTCATCGCCCCCGCGGCTCGGTTTTA
>NC_069473.1:11025569-11053688 GCF_026875155.1 Cherax quadricarinatus
CACTCGAGACAGTGTATTGTTGCAGTGGTTCATTCGAGACAGTGTATTGTTGCAGTGGTTCACTCGAACAGTGTATTGTTGCAGTGGTTTCACTCGAGACATTGTATTGTTGCAGTGATTCACTCGAGACAGTGTATTGTTGCAGTGGTTCACTCGAGACAGTGTATTTTTTGCAGTGTTTTCACTCGAGACAGTGTATTGTTGCAGTGCTTTATTCGAGACAGTGTATTGTTGCAGTGGTTCACTCGAGACAGTGTATTGTTGCAGTGGTTCACTCGAGACAGTGTATTGTTGCAGTGATTCACTCGAGACAGTGTATTGTTGCAGTGGTTCACTCGAGACAGTGTATTGTGCAGTGATTCACTCGAGACAGTGTATTGTTGCAGTGGTTCACTCGAGACAGTGTATTGTTGCAGTGATTCACTCGAGACAGTGTATTGTTGCAGTGATTCACTCGAGACAGTGTATTGTTGCAGTGATTCACTCGAGGCAGTGTATTGTTGCAGTGATTCACTGGAGATAGTGCAGATATATATACCTGAGAAAGAGATGTAGACAAACATGAGATAATAAAGAAGAGAGACATTGAAGAAAGCAATGTAGACACTTGAGGTGGCGAAATAGACACTTGAGACAGTGTTGTAGAGAGACACGAGACATTATAGTGATGTGGACACTTTAGAAATTTCTCCCTCGCCCTTCCTGACAGTAATTAATGGCCCTCCCATTAATTATGGTTTAGAGGGGTCAGGATTGTACCATCCCAGTGTCTGATGCTCAAGTGGGAGTGGTCTTGACAAGCAACATTCTCCAGTGTATTTGAAACCAGTGGGTAAATATCACTGGGTCAATTTTTCAGGATATTATTTCGAACGTGATACTGCCACATCAGATTGCCCACCGTGGCATATTTGACGTGTGAACTCATTGACTTTTGGGGGGAAAAGAAAGGAAAGAAGGACAAATTTTTTTTTTTTTTGCACTTAAGAATTTGCAACCCAAATAATAATTCAGTTAAGGCAAAAAACCGATTGGGTCATTCGTGCAAGACGTCATTAGGGAGGCTTGATCACCGTGCTGTATCCCCTTTGGGGCTTAGCGCTTTTTTTTTTATTATAATAATAATTTGATCATCCTCTGCTACCAAATTATACCACCCACATCCCTGCTAGTTAAAAGCTACTGTCCACCTCGGCCTTTTCAGAATTTGCCTTATCCCAGGATCTCCTACAATTTTGGCTAACACATGGGGGTACCTTTTTTTTAGGGGTGCGAGGCAAACATGTGTTAGATAACTCTCCTTCACTCGCCCAAATTCAATCCTGGCTTTCGTTTGTATAAATTGTTACTACAAAACTGTTCTTAACATTCGGATGCTATTTTTTTGTATAGGACTATCACTGGGCGCCTTATCTGATGGAAATTAACATAAAATCATAAGAAAAGGAACATAATAACGAGATCTTAACGAGAAGGAACATTAAAACGAAACATTTATCAAGGAAACATCCCACGGGGCAGCCTGTATGCTCTTTTTTTAGGGAAGTGGCCCAAGTTTGCTGGAGTTATAAGGGGATACGCAAGGTCCAGGGTTCCGGGAATTTTTCAAAGAATTTTACAAATTTTGTGTTTGTGCTTCCTCCGCCTCCCCCAACCTCGCCGGTCCACACCTCCCCTAAACTCTCGCGCTGGTCAACACACCTCTCAACAACTCTCGCCCTCGTCAACACCCCTCCTTCAACTCTCCCCCGGGTAACACACTTCTCAACTCTTGCCCTGGTCAACACACCTCTCAACCTCGCGCTGGTCAACACACCTCTAAAACCTTCCCCTGGCAACACCCCTCTCAATCTCGCCCGGGTCAACACACCTCTCAACTCTTGCCCGGGCAACACACCTCCCCCCAAACCTCGCCCGGAAACACACCTCTCCTCAACCTCCCCCTGGCAACACACTTCTCCTCAACTCTCGCCCTCGTCAACACACCTCTCTTCAACCTCCCCCGGTCAACACCCCTTTCCAACTTTTCCCGGTTTCAACACACTTCTCCTCACCTCCCCTCTCACACACCTCTCCTCAACCTCGCCCGGGTCAACACACCTCTCAATTTCCCCCGCCCGGCCCCAACACACTTCTCCTCAACTCTCGCCCGTAAACACACCTCTCTTCAACCTCGCCCTGGTCAACACACCTCCAACTCTCGCCCGGGTAAACACACTTCTCCTCAACTCCGCCCTCGTCAACACACCTCTCCTCAACTCCCCCCGGTAAACACACCTCCCCAATCTCGCCCTGGTCAACACACTTCTCCTCAACTCTCGCCCCGTAAACACACCTTCCTAAACTCTCGCCCTGGTCAACACACTTCTCCTAAACTCTCCCCCTGGTCACACACCTCTAAATTCCCCGCCTGGTCAACACACCTCTAACTTTCGCCCTGATAAACAAAACCTTTCTCAACTCCACACGGGGCAACACCCTCTCAACCTTGCCCTGGTAAACACACCTCTTCCAACTCTCGCCCTGGTAAACACACCTCTCCTAAACTCTCCCCCCTTTCAACACATTCTCCTCAACTCTCGCCCTGGTCACACACCCCCAAATTTCACCTGGTCAACACACCCTCAACTCTCGCCCTGACAACAACCTCTCTCAACTCTCCCCCTGGGCAACACACCTCTCTTCAACTCTCGCCCGGCAACACACCCTCCCCCTCACACGGGTAAACAAAACCTCTCCCAACCCCCCCGGTCAAAAACACCCTCCCAACTCCGCCCTGGTTAACACATTTCCCCCAAACTCTCGCGCTGGTCAACCACCTCTCACTCTCACACTGGTCAACAACCTCTCCTCAACTCCACAAGGGTTCAACACCCCTCCTCAACTCTCACACTGGTCAACACACCTCCCTCAACTCTCCAATGTAAAACACACCTCCCTCAACTCTCACACGTCAACACACCTCCCCTAAACTCTCGCCCTGGCAACAAAACCTCTTCTCAACCTCGCCCAACGTTTTTTTATTAAATTGAATAAATAACAAATAATTAAAAATAAATATTTAATAAAAAATAGAAAAATCAGCTAACAAGATCTTTAGTTACCTTTTAAAAACTCCCCAAAACAATTTTCTATAAATAATAACTTTTGCTTTATAAGAACGGTTCGTCAATTTAGTGAAGTCAACAAATTTAAGGACGTACATACGGGGCAGACCTGGCCATCACCCTTTTTAAATTCCCTCATTATTTCACACCTCTACCTTTTTTTTAAAGGGTGGCCCGGTCAGCAGGGGAAGGGTCCGGCCAGATGACCAAAGCCCAGGGCGGTCATCATATACTATAACCCCTCGGGGAACCTTTCGTGTTTCAGGGCGAATGTTACCTAACCTGATTCTCTACAAACAACGAGATAAATAAAAAAATTCCTCCAAGTCCTTTTTCCACCCGGGAAATTTTTTTTTTACGCGATTTCGGGAAAAACCCCCGTAACTTCAGATGCAGAGACCATGCAACAAACCAACCTTCACCCCCGTGGGATCAACACGCTCGGATCATAAGAATTAGGTGGCAAACTTGTCGGGGAAAAACCAAATGGCCCCATTACCAGATTTTTCTTTTTTTAAAAGACTCACTTACGATCCAGAGAAAAATGTTCGTTGCAGATGAAACTCGGCCTACCTCAGGGAACGGGAATGAAATCCGGGAATGAAATGCTGGAAATGAAAGGCTTTTTTTGTTTTTGGTACAAGCTATTGTTCCTTCCTTCCTTCCTTCTTCCCTTTCCCTTTCCTTCCTTCCTTCCCCCCTCCCTCCCCCCTCCCCCCTTGTCTTTTTGGGGGGGGGGAAAAGAACGTCAGCATAATCGGGGAATAGGGGAGTAAGGAGAAATTTAAAAAAAATTTGGGTTGTTTTTTTAAATGGGGTGAACTGTAAGGACCTGCCCATATTGCCAAAGGCCGCTCAGTGTTTCCTTTCCCTTTCTATGTTTTTATTGTAGGGAGGGGACAGGGAAAGGGGGGTGATAGGGGAAAATGTTTTTAGCGAGGGAGTAATGTAGGTCACTGGTACCACCACAAAACTCTAACTCTACCCAACACCACTACCCCCTCTCCACTTGAAATAAAATAAAAATAAAAGAGTAAATAACGGGTCATGAAATTCTATTCTACTCAAAACAAATTTTTTTTATTAAATCTTTGTACAAAATTTTAATTTTGGGAAAAGGGGAACATTATTTTGTTTAATAAAAGGGGTGGTACCATAAGCATGAACAGGGGAAAACAATCAATTTCAAAAATGAATATAACTTAGTTTAGGGATATTTTACCACAGGTTAACCCCAGATCCCCAAACCTACCACACGATACTGCTCCAACCAGTACTCTCCCATTCTCCAACATCCTCCCCAAACTTCCCAACAGCCTTCCCCGGCCCGCACCCCAGCAGCCCCCCCGAAGTCTCCTGCTCGCTTTCCTTGGGCTTATGGTGGCCAACACCCTCCCCCCCCCCCAATTTGGGTGGCACCACTGACACCTACCCGAATCTGACGGGCCATACGAAAAAAGGAGCTTTTAACTTAAGCGAATAGGCTGGCTCTGACAGACATTTCCAGGCAAGGGGACCATATAAATGGGGTTTAATTAGTTCTCCCCAAGACCTCACAAAGCCCGCTGAACTACATCACATCCCCCTTTCTCCCCCCCCTTTAAAATATCGAGAACAACAATTTTTCCTAAGTTATTAGACTTTTAAAACCTAACCCCTTAATTCTATTTCAAACAAAGACAAAAATTTTACATAACACAATACAAAATTATTCAACTACATATATTTCCCTGAAACCCCCCAACTCCCCACCAGGGGACAAAAAAGACACCTCGCAGTTGACCAGCAAACAGTTCTCTCTTGGGGCAAAGCCTCCTTACCCTCATTTCTCCTTAAAACCCAAAACGGGCACCATGCCTTCCTCTTCTACTAAAATGCACTACCAATGCTAGTCACCCCTCGCACTTAACCATTGGGCCAAAACCCCTCTGAGATTCTTTGGCTGGAAAACTGCTCCCAAAGGGTTGCATTTTTTCAAGCAACTGCAACTGGACCACTTCACGCCACCAAAGGTCCTTTTCAGTGCACTTCACATGCACACTACAACATCTGAAAATCGAGACAGGGCAGCATCGCAGCCAAGACCCTCCATTTTCCTATGCCACTATAGGTTTCACTGGCCTCATAAAAAAAGGGGCCCCTAAACACTGGAAACCCTATTTAAGGTCACCTTTTTCCCCAAAAAGGTAACAAACACTTCTGGGAAGTCAAAGTAGGCTGGGGGGCAACCACACTCTTTAACTGCTCTCATGGCCGGCAGGACATCCCCCCCATACCGGTCGTACAGGGCGACCACAAAAACGGCTGGTCGCAACAGCTGATCCATTTCCGCGGCTCACGTCCTTCCACATCTCCGAGGGTGCAACTCCCTTTATAGTAGATTCTCCTCCTGGCACCCCAGCCAAACCCCCCCACCACCACTGCACATCACCGCCATCTCCCTCTTGACTAGGGAGCATCGCAGCATCACAACGGCCGTATCACAGCAGAACCCGCACGGCCGAACAAAGCACACACAGCCGCCGTATCACAGCAGCACACAGCACGCCACCATCGCAGCACGGGTCCCCGCATTTTTGATTTTTTCCGCCCGGGCCCCGCCTCAACATCACGGGCCAGCCCCAGCCTCAACATAACAGACGGCCCAGCAACTCAACATCACGCAGGCCGTAAAAACAGCAGCAAACAGCACGGCCACAGCATCCCCAGCACGGCTAACAACTCTCAGCCGGCTACAGCTCTCACACGGCCCCAGCATCGCAGGGGACGGCTACAGCATCGCAAACAGCACACCAGCAGCCGACATCAAAATAGCAGGGTATGGTCTGTTGCTCGAGGGGAGGTTGGTCCTTCAGGTCATCAACACAGGTGCGGCACCCATCCCGGCAACTGCGGGGAACTGGCGGTCCGCGGGGATGGGGCACAAGGGTTGGTGACGCAGACAGACCCCATACACGGATACGACCAGGGGAGCATACATCTACTGGGGCACATCAGCTGGGGGACTGGGCACATCAGGGGGATAGCAATCAGAGGCAACCTTCAATGGATGCTTGTGGGTGAGTCTTTCCCAAGCGGGCTGGGGGACGTCCATTCCCCCTGTAAAATTAAATTTTCGGGCCCGAATTGCTTCCCCCAAAAGTCTCACAGAACACTGACATTCCCCCACATTTATCCCAAACCAAAAACCCAAAAATCCACCAAATAAAAATAAAAACCACACAATTACTCAGACCCACCTTCAAAAAAAAAAAATCATTAAGATCACTAGATTAAAATCACCAAATTTACTTTAGCTTTACACACTCAAGAAAAAAAAAATGGTAGCAAAAAGGTAGCATTTCTAAAAATAAAACCGAGCAGGGGGCAAAAAAAAGGCAATGGGACTGGTTCCTACAACAAAAATAAGAACCCCCCACCGCTTAACACCATGCATGTAGGGGGGGGGGGTAAAGGAAGTAGTAAATCGGGGGAAAATGGAGAAAGGTAGGGAGTTTGGGAGGAGAGGGGGGCGAGAGATGGGGGTGAGGGGAGTAACAGGTAATGTGAGGCACTGGTGCCATACCACACCTCTCATTACTCTACCCACCACCCTACTCGCCCTCTCATTACTTGAAATAAAAATAGAAAAAGAAATGAATAAATAACGGGGACAGTGAATATTACTATTCTACTCAAACACAGTTTATTATTAAGTCCTTGTACAATAATATAAATTGGGGAAAAGGAGAACATTATTGTGTTTAGATAAAAGGGGTGGTACACATAAGCAGTGAGACAGGGAATACAATCAACTTGGCGAAAATGATTATAACTTACAATATAGTTCAGAGGATAGTTCACCACAGGAGTTAAGCCACAGATCCCAAGACCTACACAGCACGAGTACTGCTCCAAGCCAGTACTCTGCCCAGTGTCTCCAACAGTCTCCTCCAGAGACTTCAGCAGCCTTCTCCCGAGCCCTGCACCCCAGCAGCTCCCCTCGAAGTCTCTCTGCTCAGAGCTCTGCACCCAGGCCAGAGTACAGCACGAATCTCCTCTGCTCAACGAACGAAAGTTCAGGTAAGATCCCAAATGGGATGAGCGGGGAAGACGGGACAGACGAAGAATAGTGTTGGAGAGAAACCATACCCCCGGCCGGGATTGAACCCGCGGTCATAGAGTCTCAAAACTCCAGCCCGTCGCGTTAGCCACTAGACCAGCTAGCCACAATAAGATTCATCCAACTAGGTATATTTCTACACCATAGGAAAGTTAGCACAGGCACCTCTGTGACCACAAATGCAAGTTTTTACAGACGAATCTCCAGCTAGCGTGGCCGTGACGAACTCTAGCTCAAGTCCCTTCACTGCCGTCAACATGACTTAAGAAATCGTAATGACACGATTGCAATCGTGTCATTACGGTTTGCAAGCATCATGAAGGAGTAAGGCAGGCGCTGGTACGATGATTATAGGTTCCCCTCCCCGACGGGGATCGAAGGAACACTTCTTGAGGTGAGGAGCGACTGTGTCTCTTACTCTGATTGACCTCTGTTCAGCTGTTCCTTGGGCTTATATGGTGGTCCAAGCACCCCCCTCCCCCACAATTGGGTGTGCACCATGTGTACGAGTTGTGATGAATGGTTTGAAAAACCGACAGGTTGAAGATTGAGACACTTATGCAGCATATGGGAATCTTTATTCAGGAAACGTTTCGCCACACAGTGGCTTCATCAGTCCAATACAAAGAGGAAGGCGTAAGGAGAGGAGGAGTATGAGGTAATCAGTCCCTCAGCCTGGAGTCGATGTGTTCAGTCCATCAATCTTGATGGACTGATTGATGGACTGAACACATCGACTCCAGGCTGAGGGACTGATTACCTCATAAATCCTCCTCTCCTCACGCCTTCCTCTTTGTATTGACTGATGAAGCCAAATGTTTTGGCGAAACGTTTCCTGAATAAAGATTCCCATATGCTGCATAAGTGTCTCAATCTTCACCATGTTACGACCTGACGCCGAGATCTGACGCCAGTGACGAACAAAGGAGCTGAAAACCTGCCTCCTCACTACTAAAATAACCTCCCACATGTCTGCTGCCCTCTCCTGCGACCTGGAAACTTCCAGCTCTCGAGACTCAAAGACCTCACTTACCACGAGACTGGTAGTTAAGACAAATAGGCAACAGATAGGCGACTTTGTTCCGGGGCGTTTCGCCTACACAGTGGGCTTCTTCAGTACAGAAGGTAGGCAGGAGCCGTGGAGATGTGGGGACGGTGTGATCGGTCCATCGCCCTTGAAGTCGTGGAATTTGAGGTTGTCAGTCCCTCAGCCTGGAGAAGTTCAGTTCCATACACAGCTTGCTCTCTTCCCGTTTTTTCTCCAAGTCTGTCCCACGATCGCCTTAGCTGCTGGGTCAAGCCCTGGCTCTATTTCTACGACTAAGAACACTCCTCTCCAGCGCTATTCTTCGTCTGTCCCGTCTTCCCCGCTCATCCCATTGGGATCTTACCTGCACTTGCTTGCTTGCTTGCCTTTGCTTCAGATTCTCCTCCACCACGATGCTGTGAACACTAACTCCAAGGCTGAGGGACTGATTACCTCATCTTTTGTATATAGTTCTACTGTCTTCCTATTATGTCCTAGAATCTGTATTGATAAAGCCACTGGATGGCGAAACGTCTACAATAAAGATTTCCAGATGTTGCACATGTGTCTTAACTTTCAAAGGAGCTGATACTTAAGCCGAGAAGGCGTGGCTCTGACAGACATTTGTCAAAGCAAGGTGACCATATAATTGGTTAAATTAGGTCTCCCCAGAGACCTCACAAGCCCAGCTGAACTACACATCCCCCCCCTGGATTTAAAAATTACTTAGGTTACTTTTTGTCAGGAAAACAGAACAAAAATTTTTTAGAATTTGTTTTTGGTTTATCGGCAATTTAAAAAAAAACAAACTTTTGCAAAATAAAAATTCCTAAGGAAGTTTCGTTACTTTTTTTAAATTTTCCCAAATTTAAAAACACTCTTTAAAAGTTCTTTAAGCGAGGAAAAAAACATAGTTTCCCAGAGATTTGTGACATTGGATAGCCTTTTAAGTCAACCCAAGACATTTCATCCCTTGAATATAATTTTGAAAAAAATTAAAATTTTTTCCCCCCCGAGGGGCCCTAATAAGGCTTTATTCAGGGGGAATAAAATTCCCTTAAAGTTTAAACGTGTGAAAGGGAGCGACCCCCCCCCCTTCCCTTCCCCTTGTCCCTCCCCCCTTAGTTGCTTCCAATACCCACGCCTTAAAGAATCCCTTGACTAAGGGTAAGAAATTATAAGAATACTTCAAACCGAGAAAGCATGATGTGGAATTTTAAAAATTTTTCCCGTCTTAATCTTTGAACGGGAGTGAAAACGCTGTTTTAAAAGAGTAAATACTCCAACCACCATTTGTTCAACAATTTGCAAAAACAATGCTGTCCCCAAATAAAAAGTATTCCCAAGTTCAAGAGCAAATTAAAAAAATCCTTGGCTGGATTTTAAAAAGACACAAACTTCCATCCGATTGGACGGATCAACGCCTTTTTTGTGCCCCGGGGACACCGTCACGAAGCTGATGGAACCTCGGGAGGATAGCAAATCCTTGAAAATTTTTTTTACGGACTTAATTTTCGTGAATTTTCCTTAAATTCGACATGATCCCCATCATTCCTTGTTTGTTTCCCAAAAAGTTAGACTAAAAGTGATTTGAATTTAAGATTTTAAATTTAGAGAAGCTTCCTCATTCGTGACTTTTACTCATTATATATATATATAAATATATTATATATATAAATATTTTATATATATTTTTAATTAAAATTTAATATGCAATAAGACAAGAAAACAGGTGTTTCAGAATATGCAAAACAACCACTCAAAAAGAATAGAAAATTCCAAGCGCTTTGGATCTCACATTTCAAGGAACTTGATAATGTGGTAGTCACGAAAGGCTTGGAATTTTTTATTCTTTAAGTGGTTGTTTTTGCTTAAAATTATTATATTAATATATATATAAATATATATTTTTAAATATAAATATATATAATATATATTTTTTATTAATAATACACACATATATTTAAATAACAACAGTGGTAGCCAAGGTTCAAACCCCATGTTTACTGGCCCGCCACTTGAGGGAACCACTGACCCCATAAAAATAGGAAAACCGAGTTGAAATGCTTGAAAACGTAGCTCAGTCGAAGTATGGGCAGAAAAAGAAAAGTCAAAATGAACGTTGGGGAAACAAACCCAAAGGGAATGAAATTAACGACCCGGGTCGTCCACTGAAGTTTAATCCCGCCGGGGTTTAAATCACCGAGGTGAGAAAGGTCAATTGATTTTTGGGTTTTTGATTAAACCCTCTGATATAGGGCAAACGTCTCCTTTTATTCGTTCAAAAGGGTTCTCCCATGGAGAGAAGAGAGAGAGAGAGGAGGAGAGAAGATCAGATAAAATGCTGGGCCCACGATGGCTCCAACTTCATCCTGTTTCCCCCCTTGTTGTTTCATAATAATTAAAGTTTAGAGACATGTAGGTAACAGCTCTTAGCTTTCAATAAAGTTTGGAATCCTTTAAATTTTATATAGCTTTCAATAAAGCTGGGATCCCGAACCCGTAAAAATTGTCAATAAAGCTAGGGACCTTAACCTATAAATGTTGTCAATAAAATTAGGAAACCTTAACCCGTAAATAGTTGTCAATAAAGCTAAGGATCCTTAAACCTAAATTGTCAAACCCCGTGTAAAGAGAGAGAGAGAGAGAGAGGGGGGGAAAAAAGAGAGAGAAGAGAGAGAAGAGAGAGAGAGAGAGAGAGAGGAGAGAGAGAGGGGAGAGAGGGAAAGAGAGAAAAGAGGAGAGAGAGATTTTTTTTAACAAATCAAAATTTTTAAAGGGTAACAGTGTTATTCTACTCAGCTCATTACAAAGCTCAGCCCTTCTAAGGGATACTACCCCCCCCCCCCCGGGATAGACCCAAAAAAAGTCAACAAAAAATCAGGTACCTATTTACTGCTAGGGAACAGGGGACACCTTCATGCGGGGGACGAACCACGGTATCAGTATGTGAGATGATGTGCTTCTAAAACCCAGACGCGAGTTTAATGTATTTTAATGCGTTAATTTTATAGCATTTCGCTATCAAATTTCCCCAAATTAAAAGGGGAAAAAAAATGGCCAGAACAAACATTAAGAGAGAATATTTTATAAATATTTTAATGAAGTTTTTGTTTTGTGTTGGTAAAAAGAAAAAAATTTAAAAGTTATTAAACAGGAGAAAATTATAGCAAAAAGGGTAGAACTGTTTATTTAATATGATAAGACCTTTCCCCTTAATTTCTAAAATTTAACGCTTTACAAATAACGAAATTATTCAGAAAATGAAAAAATCTGCGACTTAGAGGGCAAAATAAGCATATAGGAAAAAAAACAATCTTAAAATTTAATAGTATCAGCTTTCCCCCAAAAAAACAGAGGGCAAAAAAAAAGAATAACAATAAAAAAAAGGTGACATCTAGACAAATGTGAAATGACTAAACAAAATTTGAAATGCAGGGCCTCGTGAAATTAAATCAAGTACCACCCATAAAAATTAAGACAAAAAATTGCTCTTCTATTTACTAGGGATAATGTTTATATCTATAACAGAGGCATCTACAAGACTGAGTGGAAATGAATATCTCAAGACAAGGTGGTCCAATTTCATGCTCATGGTACGAGTTATGTTCCACGAACACTCGTACAATAAGTCACCTTTATTATATATATATAATATATATATATATATATATATATATATATAATATATATATATATATATATATATATATATATATATATATATATATATGCAATAAGATCACAGTAAACAGGTGATTTCAGAATATGCAAAACAACCACACTGAAAGAATAGAGAAATTCCAAGCGCTTTCGTGACTACTCACATTATCAAGGAACATAGTTCCTTGATAATGTGAGTAGTCACGAAAGCGCTTGGAATTTCTCTATTCTTTCAGAGTGGTTGTTTTGCATATATATATATATATATTAGGGAAGATGGAGGGTATATTTTGAGGAAGTGTTAAATGTTGATGAAGATAGGGAAGCTGGGATATCGTGTATAGGGCAAGGAGGAATAACATCTTGTAGGAGTGAGGAAGAGCCAGTTGTGAGTGTGGGAGAAGTGCGTGAGGCAGAGTGGAATGAAAGGGGGTAAAGTAGCTGGGATTGACGAGATAAAGACTCGCCCACCTTTTAAAAGCAAGTGGGGATTTAGTTTTGGAATATATACAGGGTATGGAGACTGTCTGCTCTGATTGGTTTCAAGTCTTAATTCCTCAATGAAGGCTCCTTGATATTGACGAGTTAGTAATTCAAAAACTTGACCTTGACCTCCTTTTTCTTGGACATGATCTGAATGCCTGATATTCTTCCCCAAAAAATGCATGGCCCATGCGAATTTATTTATCCTCCATAAACGTAATAATAATGCAAACTTGAAACGCTGATGTACATTTCTTAGAGAATAGCAGGAAGTGATTTCGGGCTGTGTATGTGCCATTGTCACTGAATAAATTGAAAAAGAAAAAACTAAACCACTGGTCTTCATGTGATAAGTTGTGAATGCTTCATCCAATCGGCTTCAAACTTTCCAAGCTTATAATGGGAGAAGGCAACTTCTGAGCGGATAACCAGGGAATGACTTCTGATTATCTTCAGACTTCAAAAACTGATGTCTCTTACTTAGTGAAAGGTTCAAATTGATTCTAGGCTGTATAGGCACCAAATACTCATTGTTATTGGGGAAACTTGTATTATAGTTTCTATGCTATGTTATTTAGGTTAGGTAAGATTCGTCAGGAAACAGGATAAGTATTTCCTGACGTGGGTCTTAGTCACACGATAACCCGCCGCTGGAGCTTTTGGTTAACTGACCGAGTCCTTCCGCTGTTTGAAAATTTATGTCACATTCTGTGCCATTTCTTTTGCGTACGTTGAGGTATAAAAAACTGAGCTCATATTGATATATGTCGGATCGCCCAGAAATCATAAATCTAATTAAACGTTTTTAAATTTATTAAAACGACCTCAACAAAGCAAAATTTTAATCTCGTTGGTTTATCATGTTAATTTTAACACTGCATTATGCTCTTAATTTGAAGAAAATTTTAATCTTTGACATGAATGTAGTACGTATTTGTAAGACAAAAACGAAAATGTGTATTTACTGGTGACTGGGAACAGAGACGTTGAGCACACAGGGAGATGAGAGAGTGGATGCTAGTGAGCGAGGCTGCCAGACACTTTGTGAAGTCACTCCGGACAACATTCTAAGAGATCAAAGTATGTGAAAGTTGCTTGGATATCCCAGGGAGCTGAAGTAAAGACGTTGTGAGACACTCATGTATCAGCCTTGTTGTTGTTGTTGTTGCTGCTGCTGCTACTGTTGTTGTTGCTGCTGCTGCTACTGTTGTTGTTGCTGCTGTTGTTGCTGTTGTTGTTGCTGCTGCTGCTGCTGCTGCTATTGCTACTGGGTGTATTTGTGTAACTGGCGTTGCTGTATATTTTTATGTTAACATTACCGTTTTCATCTTCGTTATTATGAATTCGTTGTGTTTTTTATAACGAGTTGTACACTTGAGAGCTCTTTTAAACATTCTCACCTTATTTACATTCCCTAAGTCATCAACAGTTTAGCAACTCGCAGCATGGTCGTGCTGTTTCAGATGGTTAGTGTAGTTCCAGTAATTGTGTGCCCATCCCCAGCTTTTTTGGACCGAGATCTCTGAAGAAAATTTGACACTTGTTTCACACATGTCTTCCTTGGTAACTAAAACAGGCTCTATGCTGATTGGTTCGGTTATTTGTGACGAAGTGTAATCAAGTTGCATTTGCATGCGAGGTTTGCAGATAAAATGTCTATAGGTACACGAGAAATTTAAAGCTTCTTGTCACATCACTGTTTCCAGAAATTCCAGGTTGTCTTCTTGCTAATACTAATGAGGATAGGTAGCAGAAATTTGTATTTTAGCCATAATTCTTAAATGGGTGGAAGGGTAAGCCAGCGGAAGACCCGGTCAGATGAACAAGTTTCTAGCTGCGGGTCATCATGTGGCTAAGATCCGCGTCAGGAAACAATTGTCTCGTTTCCTGACAAACCTAGCTACCCTAAAGCTATTGAAGGGGTTCCATCACGGTCAGTGAAAGGGGTAGAGACTGTGATTTATCTGGCACAAGGGCGTCAGAGGTGTTTACAAGCAACAAAACCTTTTAAGTGTGAATTGGTTTACAGCAGCAATCAGCCGACAGTCCTCAATAAAATCTTTCGATTCTCTATTTGTGGCGCATCCATTTTATGAAGAGTAAGTCACATGTGCCACAGTTGGGCATGCTTATTGTTGACAACCTTTTCACCTACACAGTAGACTTTTGGTCAAATGTAGAGGGCAGTGGGCGTGGTAACAAAGTAATGAAAAATGTAAACAGTTCTTCAGCCCTTAGGGAATTGTATTTGAGGTGGTCAGTCCCTCAGCCTGAAGAGGTGTTCATCTCCATGGTCGGTAACTAAACACTTCTCCAGTTGAGGGACTGACCACCCTAAACACAGTTCCTTCAGTATTGGTGGACTGGGACTGAAGAAACCTAGTGTGTAGGCGAAACGTTCCAACCAACAATAAAGATATTTCCAATTACTAATTTTCAAAAACCATTACCTATCCAGACGTCAACTTCTTAATTTCTGAAAAAGTTTTCTTCTGATCCGCCATGATGAGAACAACGACTCATTATAAGCCATGGTGATTGTACCTGATGATTACTAATATCTGTTCTGACAATCTCTGGAACAATGCTCACTTATTATTATCAAAAAAGGCGAAAAAATTAATGCCAAAATTCTTGGGATAACTGTATTGGACTCCACTCTCCTTATACCTTTTTCTTCTACTCTAAATTATTACAATCAAAACCAAGGGCTGAGTGCATAAGGGTCATACAGCACTGATGCTACTAATTACTCTAAAGTAAAAGCATCCAGACAATTGTTTCTTGAAAATGGTACAAATACAAATGTAATTAATCTAAGGGCTTTGCTGTTCTTGGTAAAAGTATAACAATAGATCAAGTAGTTAATTTTACCATCAAATGCAGGATAACTTGTCAGAATTCTTGATCTGATCCAAAAGCCCGCAGCAAGCTTCCTTTTGAGGTTTCCAGGAGTGACATCGAGGCTAATTTTTTGTCAACAATATTTTCAGAGTTTTTAGTCCGTGTTTTGGTAAGGAATAAAATGGCAGGTTAGGAAACTTGTAATAATATATTTTGAAAATTTGTTCTTGCCTGTGAGGTGAGCAGAAATTTTCTTGGTGACACACATCATCAGAGGGATTTATATCTTTTAATAGGATCAGGTGTATTTTTGAGTAGTTATCATTCTGTATTATGTAAATGCACTGCTCTAACCTTCACAATATTAATTTTTTGCACAGTATATATTCAAGTTTCTGTATATTTTTAGTTTTTATCAAAATTTTTTTCTACATTTATCTTACTTATTTATATTTATTGCTTTATTTTAATATTCTTACCATTTTTTTCAATTACTATTTTATACATTGCAGTTATTAATTTCTACCATTTTTAATAGAAGCACAACATTCCACGGGGCGGGAGGGGATTGAATATTTTAAATAGGTAATTAGGGTTCGTAAAATAAAATTTGTCGAGTAACCAAACCCAAAAACACACACACACACACCACCCAACATACACACACACACAACTACACACAACACGTACAACACATACACACACACATACCTACATACACACTAATACACCACTACATACACAATACACACCACACAAACCCCCACACACACACATACATGCACACACACACGTACATACATACAATACAACAATATACCTACATACACACAACTACACACACAACATACTGCACACACCTCAAACAAAATACAAACACACATACATAACAACCCCCACCACACCCAACCACACCACAGAAACATACCATACACACATATACCTACATACATAATCACACACATACATACGAAACACACACTCACACACACACACAACATACAACATACATTACATCCCATACTACCACTACACAGTAAAAGGAAGGGCACTGCAATGGATAAGGGAATACCTGACAGGGAGGCAGCAACGAGTCATGGTACGTGAAGAGTATCACAGTGGGCGCCTGTTACGAGCGGGGTCCCACAGGGGTCAGTTCTAGGACCAGTGCTATTTTTGATATATGTGAACGACATGATGGAAGGAATAGACTCTGAAGTGTCCCTGTTCGCAGATGACGTGAAGTTGATGAGAAGAATTAAATCGGACGAGGATGAGGCAGGACTGCAAAGAGACCTGGAGAGGCTGGACATGTGGTCCAGTAACTGGCTCCTCGAATTCAATCCAGCCAAATGCAAAGTCATGAAGATTGGGGAGGGGCAAAGAAGACCGCAGACAGAATATAGGCTAGGTGGACAAAGACTACAGACCTCACTCAGGGAGAAAGACCTTGGGGTGACCATAACACCGAGCACAATCACCGGAGGCACACATCAACCAAATAAACCGCTGCAGCATACGGGGCGCCTGGCAAACCTGAGAATAGCGTTCCGATACCTTAATAAGGAATCGTTCAAGACACTGTACACTGTGTATGTTAGACCCATACTGGAGTATGCAGCACCAGTCTGGAACCCACACCTGGTCAAGCACGTCAAGAAGTTAGAGAAAGTACAAAGGTTTGCAACAAGGCTAGTCCCAGAGCTCAAGGGAATGTCGTACGAGGAAAGGTTAAGGGAAATCGGACTGACGACACTGGAGGACAGAAGGGTCAGGGGAGACATGATAACGACATACAAGATACTGCGGGAATAAACAAGGTGGACAGAGATAGGATGTTCCAGAGAGGGGACACAGGGACAAGGGTCACAACTGGAAGCTGAAGACTCAGACGAGTCACAGGGACGTTAGGAAGTATTTCTTCAGTCATAGAGTTGTAAGCAAGTGGAATAGCCTAGCAAGTGAAGTAGTGGAGGCAGGAACCATACTAGTTTTAAGAAGAGGTATGACAAAGCTCAGGAAGCAGAGAGAGAGAGGACCCAGTAGCGATCAGTGAAGAGGGGGGGCCCCGGGGCTGAGTCTCGCCCCCTTTGCAACCCCCAATTGGTGAGTACAATTAGGTGGGGAAACCAACCACACACACACCCCCACACACACACCAACACACACACACACACACACACACACACACACACACACAAAAACACCCATCTTGCATATGTCAGTCCCCGGGAGTTTACCCTATCTTAATTCTCTGATGACAATTTTTTGTCTTTTTTTTTTTGTGGACCCAACAGATTTTGTTCAGGCACTACTAAATTAAAAAAACCATCTCTAAATTTTCCGCCCCCACTAAATTTCTTTCGCAGTTTAAATTTCCCTTCCCCTCAAATTTTCAGTACAAATAAATTTTCCCGTGCCACTAACTTTCCACGCTTTTAAAATTTCCGGCACAACAAAATTTCTTCCGTCCCAAACTAAATTCTGCTCTGCTAAATTCTCCCGTGCACAAAATTCCCCTTTTGAAACCCAAAAAATTTCTCCTGAACTACTAAATTTCTCTTTCAGCAAAATTTTTTCCTGCCCCACTAAATTCTTTCCCATGCTAATTTTTTTCCGCGTCCTAAATATCCCCTATAACACAAAAATTCTATTAAAACTACAAAAATTCTCTTTAGCTAAATTCTCCTGCACCACTAAATTTCCGTATGGACAATCTTTCCCTCCTTTTTACCAAAATCAAAATAGAAGCCGTTTTTTGGGAACCCTAAAACCTTAAAACCCCAGGACCCTGCGGTTTTAACATAGGGAACCTGCGTAAACACAATGATCTAGGGTTCACACAATAAAAAGTGTGGTCCATGACTGGGAAATTTAAAACCACACAAAACCCTGATTGGGTGATTTCACACACAACAGCGACCCGCGCTAGTCCGCCTTCCGTGCTCCGGGAAGTAAGTGTTTTTAAAGGGCTACCAAAGTGTTCTGAAAAGGGTTGCTGGTGTGTCAGGGTGGGTAAACAACCTAGAAGTGATTTTTAATCTGTCTGAGCCACATAAGTGGGGGGATACCCAAAATTTTGTAAGTGATCTAAAAAATTAAAAAACGTTGTGGCGCGGGATTTTGGGCGGGGATTTGTGTAAGGCGACGTTGTCAAGTTTCACCCAAAAAAGATAAAAAAGGGGAAAAAACAATCGTGTGACCAGTAAAAAGAAAACAGTGAATAGGGTAATTATTAACGAGAAGAAATTGGGGGGGGTTTTTACGCCGGGGGGGGGGGAGGACATCGAGTGGTTCTACCCCAGGACTTTCCACATCGACCTGGACAATTACAGTGCTACAGCTGCACTACAAAAAAAACTGTACACCAAATGAGTGGTTTTTTTGGGGTGTGGGGTTCCGGGTTTTCCCTTTTAAACCGCCAAGCTAAATTTTGGTAAATGGTCTAACTCTCATAGCACGAAAAAGGGTTTAGGCACTAAATTTATTTCAATAAGGTTTAGCAAAGGGTTTAATCCATTGAACAAGGCGATTAACTCACTAAAAGAAAGTCGGCAAGGAAAACCTGTAAGGGGGGGAGTGGGTTCAAAGAGGTTGGGGGGACACAAGCGAAAAAATGAGAATTTTAATTTTACACCCCCAAGCAAAAACCACCTACTTTTCAGCACATAATAAACCCAACAAAATTTCACAAAAATTTACCACACCCCGCACACCCCAACACAAAACACACCACACACACACCCACCCCCCACCACCCCAAATTATATAAAACACACATACCAAAACACACACACATAAAACAAAACCACCACACACACACACCCACACACAAAGTAATGCTGGAAAGGCCCCGGAGGTTGGGGGTCAGGTCACAAGAAGGGGGGGGGCAGCCAAGGCCCACTGAGATTTAAACATTACAAGCAAAAGCCCCCCTTTCCCCCCAAATACATAAAAAAACCCCCCACAAAAATTCACACAAAATTTACACCCCAAAATTACACACAAAACACACCCCCACACCACACCTTTACACATATATCCAGACACCCCATACACCCCCCCCCCACCCCCGAAAATCTCATTTACTTCCCCTGTCCCCCCCCTCCCTCGATCCCCCCCCCTTTCCCCCGTTCCCCCAAAAACCCCCCCCACCCCCCCCCACTCCGCTCCCCCCTACCCAAACAGTTCCATATTTCCCCACCCCACTCTGACATCCCCACTACAAAACCTCATACAGAATACTGGGTTTTCCCACTCTGAGGAAAATCGGGGATAAAAAAAAATGGGTTCCCAGAGGAAACCAAAAAAAACCAAAGGGGACAGGAGGAGGAAACTGAAAAGGAAGTTTTGGGCAGCAAAAGCTCAAAAAAAGGGATCATAAATTTGGGAAAAAAAAAATAGAAAAAATTGCATGAGAAGGGGAAGAGGGATAGAAAGCAGGAAGTGGGGGTTTCCCTTTTAAAAAGGCAGCAGAAGCTGGTTTCAGAGTTTTAAAAGAAAAATTTAAAAAAAATCTAAAAACGGGCCTAAAAGAACTAAAAAAACTTTTTGGGATTGACAACAGGGGACGGTACCCAGCCACAAAAAAGGGGGGACTGTGGGAAAAAAAGGGGCAAACTCCCTGGAGGAAGCTCTATCAGGGGAAAGACTGTAGCAAATGAAAGAGCAAAGTTTATTTTTTGGGGGCCCCAACAGACAACAACAGAGCCCAAGGAAAGCGAGAAGGGAAAAGGGACGGGCCCCCAATGACCCCAAGTAAATTAGCCAGTAAAAACTGATAAAAGGGAAAAGTGCAGGGGAAAGGGAAAAAAAATTAAAATGAGGGATACCCGGGGATATCCCGTGGGGAATAAAAGGGTGAGGTCGGGTCTTTGTGTTTGGCTCCAGGAAGTCAAAAAGGGGAAAAATATGAAGAAAGGAAAAACGGGGGAAAAAAAAAAGCAATTGAAATCATCTTTGGAAAGCAATGGAAAAGAGATATGACCCGGGGGAAAAATTTTCGGGGGAATGGGGGGGTTTTGTAAAAAAAAAAAAAAACCGGGCCCAGTGAGAGTGGACCTTCAAGGGAAGAAGTAAATGGACCAGGACCCTGAAGGAGAAACCCACGAAAAGGGAAGGAGGGCATACGGGAAAGGGTTTTTATATGGGCCCGCAAAGCCCCAAAAAGAAAGGGCAGAAACGGGAGAGAGATGCTCAAAGGCAAAAAGGGGGGGAAAGGGAGAGGGGATGGGGGAAAACAGACAGGGGGCCCCAGACCCAGGAAGAAGATAAAAATAAAAGCCCCTCCCCAACTTCCTATAGAAGCCCCCCAAACCGGTTTCAACCCAGTGCCCCCAAACCCTTCAAAAATAAAAAACCCCCATCCCACATCCAATGCCCCCCACTACTTTAAAAACTCCCCCCCCCACAGCAAAAAAAACCCATGTTTCCTTACCCCGGTCTCCCACTTCCCCAACCCCAAAATACTCCCCAACCACAGGGTTTTGAAAAAAAGTTTAAGGTGTGGTATACAAATGCAGATGGAAAAACAAACAAGTATGAGGAGTGGCAAAGGGAAAAAATCAAAGAGACATCCTCAGACATTTAAAAGGGACCACAGAAAAAGTTTAAAGTACAGTAATGTTCAAAACCCCCCAGGGGAAATGCCGGGGGCCAAGAGAGAATTTCGTTTAGAGCAACAGAGCAAGATCGAAAAACACTAGCCGAGGTGGCCCGGAAGACCAAAGGGGGGGAGAAAAATTACTTGTTAAAGGGTGATTTTTAATCACAAGGGGATTTACTGGGAAAAAACCCGGAGCCCATGGGGGTCCCCAAAAAATGGAGAGCCAGAAGGGTGATGGTTTTGGGTTAAATGGGGGAAAAAAACATGCATTTAAAAATGTTTTGAGACCTACCAGAGAGAGAAAGGGGAGGATGAACCAGCAAGGTTGGGGCCCTTTTTTTCACCATGAGTTTGTTCGGACATCCCAGGGGATCTTTTATTTAAAAGGGCCCCTGGGGGTAAAATGTTTTTGTGGTTCTGTGCTTCGAATACAAGTTTTAGCTCCAAGTGGAGAGAGGGAGCAGGAATAGGCTGGGGAAAAACCAAAAATACAAAAAGGGGGGGAAAAAATAAAGGGATGGGAAAAACTTCCTTCAAACATTCAGGGGGAGAGGGGAAATGAAAAAAAACCAGTACAAGAAATGGGTTGGGCTATGTAGCAAAAAAAATGCCAAAAAGGGGGGGCAGAGGAGAGGTTTGTTCCCCAAGGGGGGAAAAGAAATAATGGGAAGAAAAGAAAGGTCCTTGGGTTTCCCCCCGGTTTTTAGGGGGCAAAAATAGGTTTTTACTAGGAAGGGAAAAAGGGACAGAAGACAGAGAATCAGGGGGAAAAAAAAGAAATAGCCGAAGGGGCCAAAACGAATTTTTCCCCAGAAAGAAGGGAGGTCAGAGACAATTGAAAATGACCCCTAACATCAAAAGTAAAAAACTTTTCCCGAAACTGTTTTACAGCCACTCAGGAGGAAAAAAAACAGTCAAGGACCAAAGGGAATTTAGAAATGGGGGAAGGGTGATTGGGGGGAATTCACAAGAAAAGACCGAGAGGTTTGTCAGGGGCTCAACACAAGATTTAAAGAAAGGGATTTTTCAGTGGAAAACCCGTAGGACTCCAAGAAATTTTAGAACAGGGGGGCACACCCGCAAGTGTGGATGGGGGGGGACTTTTAAACCCAAAGGGGGGGAAGTGAAGAAACTGCTATGCGAACTTGACCCTCAAAAGGGGGTGGGACCAGACAACATTTTCTCCCTGGGTCCCCCTTTAAAAAGGAGGGGAAAAAATTGTGTGAGCCCTTAAAAAAGATCTTAAAAATCATTTGAAATGGGCAAAAATCCCTTTAGGTATGGAAAATGGCAAATGTAAATCCAGTTTTTAAAAAGGGGACAGAAATGAGGCACTAAACTACAGCCCGTATCCAACGTGTATAGTATGCAAGGTCATGGAGAAATCTAAAGGGGGAAAAGTGGTGGGGCACCCGGAAAGAAACAAAATGTATAATTTTACAACCAGCACGGTTTTAGGGGAAAGGGAAAAACCTGTGTCACAAAACCCATGGAGTTTTTTGGGCAAGGTGACCCGGAGTAAGACCCAAAAGAGGGGAGTTGGGGGAATCGACTGCATTTTTTTGGACTGCAAGAAGGCCCTTGACACAGTTCCTCACAAGAGGTTACTGGGAAAAAAATTGAGGAAACCGGCACACAAACAGGAAAAAAGGGACTGCAATGGATCAGGAATATCTGCAGGGAGGCAACAAAAGAGTATGGTACGCGACGAGGGATCAGAGTGGGGCCCTGTGACAAGGGGGGGTTTCCCCTGGGGGGGGTCCTAGGAAACCCGTGTGTTCTTGGGGATATGTGAAAGGGCATAACGGAAGGGATAGACTCGAAAATGTCCTTGTTTGCAAAATGATGGAAGTTAATGCGGAAAAATTTAAATCGGGACGGGGGATCAGGCAGGGGTACAAAGAGACCCGGACAGGCTTTCAAGCCTGGTCCCGCAACTGGTCCCTTTAATTTTTAACCCCGCCCAAAAGCAAAGGCATAAAGATTGGGGGAAAGGGGAAAAAAGACCGCAGGAAAAAATAGTTTAGTTTGGGCCCAAAGACTGCAAACCTCAAGGAAAAAGATCTGGGGGTGAGTATAACACCGAGCATATCTCCTGAGGCGCACATCAATCAGATAACTGCTGCAGCATACGGGCGCCTGGCAAACCTACGGATAGCGTTCCGATACCTCAGTAAGGATTCGTTTAAGACTCTGTATACCATCTACGTCAGGCCCATACTGGAGTATGCAGCACCAGTTTGGAATCCACACCTAGTCAAGCACGTCAAGAAATTAGAGAAAGTGCAAAGGTTTGCAACAAGACTAGTTCAGAGCTACGGGGATTGTCTATGAAGAAAGGTTGAGGGAAATCGGCCTGACGACACTGGAGGACAGGAGGGTCAGGGGAGACATGATAACGACATATAAAATACTGCGCGGAATAGACGAGGTGGACAAAGACGGGATGTTCCAGAGATGGGACACAGACACAAGAGGTCACAATTGGAAGTTGAAGACTCAGATGAATCAAAGGGATGTTAGGAAGTATTTCTTCAGTCATAGAGTAGTCAGGCCATGGAATAGCCTAGAAAGTGATGTAGTAGAGGCAGGAACCATACATAGTTTTAAGGTGAGGTATGATAGAGCTCATGGGGCAGGGAGAGAGAGGACCTAGTAGGAATCAGCGAAGAGACGGGGCCAGGAGCTGTGACTCGACCCCTGCAACCACAAATAGGTGAGTACAAATAGGTGAGTACACACACACACACACACACACAGTAGCTTGGATTCAACCCCTGCAACCTCAACTAGGTGAGTACACACACACACCTGATTGGGTGATTGCACACACACACACACACACACACACACACACATACACAATGACTCTCTTACACACACTGTGCGGTTGCATACATACTAATGCACTCATTACTGTATTGCTTTGGTATACGCACAACTACCATTTACATATTACTGATACGCATAGGCCTATCATAAACACGTGATTCATACACACGTTACTGAGCTATTTTCACATTTCTCATATTTCTCAACGTTTCGAGCGATTCTTTTTTTTTTTTTTGAGCGAGAGCGTTAGGAGCTACAGCGTATGTGAGATTCAGAGATATGCTCCACCATACCCTGTCAGGTTAATATCTAGAGCCACACTCTGCCGCAGCCTCTGTTCAGGAATTATCTAGCTCTTCACTCTGCCGCAGCCTTTGTCAAGTTATCTAACTCCGTACCCTTTCGCAGCATTTGTCTAGTTATTATTTAACGCCACACCCTGGCGCAGCACCCAGCAACCTGACGCACCATCACTCCGTGCCGCAGCCACCAGCGGGATCTGATCCATCGTCTCTGTGCAGTATGCTGTGATTCAACACCACAGCTTCTGCCAGGCTTCAGAACCGTTTAAAAGGACGTACGACTGACATTTCAAATACTCAGGTTCAAGACTCTGGCATATAGTTAGCTAAGTAGCAAAGCCTGGTGAAGAAAATATTAATATGAGAAGAGACGAATTTCTTACTGGAAACTGACAGAACATAAGAAAGGAGAAACACTGCAGCAGGCCCGTTGGTCCAAACTTGGCAGGTCCTTTACAATCCATCCCACTAGCAAAACATTTGCCCAACCCAATTTTCAATGCCACCCAAGAAATAAGCTCTGATAACTCTGTCCACTCTCATATGCAGCTCCCACTCAAATCCAACCCCTCTCACTCATGCATTTATCCAACCTATATTTGAACTGTCCAAGGTTTTAGCCTCAATAACCCAACTAGGTAGACTGTTCCACTCATCAAATACCCTATTTTCAAACCAATACTTTCCTATGTCCTAAATCTAAACTTGTCCAATTTGAATCCATTACTGCGGGTTCTCTCCTGGAGAGATATCCTCAAGACCTTGCTAATATCCCCCTTATTAATACCCATCTTCCACTTATACACTTCGATCATGTTTCCCTTCATTCTTCGTCTAACAAGTGAATGTAATTTAAGGGTCTTCAATCTTTCTTCGTAAGGAAGATTTCTAATGCTATGTATTAATTTAGTCATCCTACGCTGAATGTTTTCTAACGAAATTATGTCCATTCTGTAATATGGAGACCAGAACTGAGTTGCATAATCTAGGTGAGGCCTTACTAATGATGTATAAAGCTGCAGTATAACCGCTGGACTTCTGTTGCTTACACTTCTTGATATAAATCCCAATAATCTATTTGCCTTATTACGCACGCTTAGGCATTGCTGTCTTGGTTTATGGTTGCTGCTTACCATAACTCCCAAATCCTTCTCGCATTCTATACGGCTAAGTGCTATACGGTAGGTGCTAGGGCTATGGACATTTCCGAGCTTTAGAACTTTACATTTATCTACATTGAACTGCATCTGCCACTTTTCTGACCACGAATTGAGTTTTTCTAAATAAAACTGAAGTTGTGAGACATCAACGTCTGAATCGATTATCCTACCTATCGTCGTGTCATCAGCAAATTTGCTTATGTCACTAGTAATTCCCTCGTCAAGGTCGTTCATATATATAATAAACAACAATGGGCCTAAAACTGATCCCTGCGGAACGCCACTTGATACAGATCCCCACTCAGATTTAACCCCATTTATGCACACTCTCTGCTTCCTATTAGTGAGCCATGACTCGATCCATGACAGCACTTTTCCCCCAGTGATGTGGTACTCTGTCAAAAGCCTTACTAAAATCTAAATAAACAATATCGAATTCTTTATCCTGATCAACGGTTTCAAAAGCTTTGCTGAAGAAGGTTAATAAATTAGTTAGGCAGGAACGGCCCCTGGTGAAACCATGTTGAGTATCATTAATCAAATTATGCCTGTCGAGATGGCTTCTTATATTATCAGCTATAATTGACTCTTGTAATTTGCCTACAATTGAGGTCAGGCTTATTGGGCGGTAATTTGACGGTAAAGACTTGTCCCCTGTTTTAAAAATAGGAATTACATTAGCCATCTACCACATATCAGGCACTACACCTGTTTGAAGAGATAAATTAAAAATATTAGTTAAAGGTTCACAGAGTTCCACTTTACACTCTTTAAGAATCCTTGAAAAAAGTTCATCAGGGTCCGGGGATTTATTTTGCTTTAACCTGTTTATCTGTTTGATAACCATTTCGCTAGTGATTGTGATACTGCATAATTTATCATCTTCCAGCCCACTATAAAAATTAATTACTGGGATATTGTCAGTGTCTTCCCGAGTGAAAACCGAGAGAAAATAATTATTACGAATAGAGCACATTTCATTCTCCTTGTCAGTGAGATGCCCAGAGTTATTTTTAAGGGGACCTATCTTATCTCTAACTTTTGTTCTCTAAACCTGGAAAAACCTTTTTGGGTTAGTTATCGAATCCCTAGCAACTTTAATTTCTTAGTCCCGTTTAGCTTTTCTTATCCCCTTTTTAACGTCCCTCTTAATGTCAATATACTGATTCATAAGAAGACCCTCACCTCTTTTGATACGTCTATAAATTCCTTTCCTCTGCCCTAAAAGATATTTGAGCCTATTTGTCATCCATTTGGGGTCATTTCTATTCGATCTAATTTCCTTATATGGGATAAATGTCCTTTGGGCAGCATGAATTGCGTTAAAAAAGCTGTCATACTGATAGTTCTCTTCGTTATTCCAGTCTACAGATGATAAGTGTTCTCTAAGCCCATCGTAATCTGCTATGCGAAAATCTGGAACTGTTACTGAGTTATCCCTGGTCTTCTGCAGTCATCTTCGTAAACATATCAGAGGGGATGAAGGTGACAATGTTTACATATTACTGAGAGGGAAGCAGATTAACTGTACATGATGCCTATCCTCGTCCATATATGATCAACATTAACTTTAGTAGAAATGTTAGGAATGTGACCAAATGTTATTTAATGGAGGGTTTCTACCAAGTACCCTTAAGATACAGAGCCAGCCAGTGAAATATCTTCATTAGTACCAGGTATCCGTTATCAGTACTGCGTAATCCCTTTGGCATGCATACTGTGCCACTCACATTCCAGAGCCTTATTCATACTATTATCAGGGGGTTTCAGGGAGTGCACATTCCATCGGATTTCGCTCTCAACTCTGCACATCTCAATTTTAACTACCCATTATTCTTCTCCTTTACTTCCCCTTTCCTGCTGATAGCTACATATCTTCATTATCCACATTAATGTAATGAATGTTTTCAATGAGTCTCTCCACTGCTGAATATCTGAGAATATTCTAAAAGACTGGTTTTATCTTTAACATTCTGTCACTTTATGCTCATGGGTATTTCCTCTTTATCTGTCTTATACTTCGTTTACTAGTTTAACGATTCAGTAAAATCAACTGGTTTGTATACCTGGGGTATACCTGGAGACAGTTCCGGGGGTGAACGCCCCCGCGGCCCTGTCTGTGGGTTAAGTCATTAATTTTGTGATTGTAGTCTGCCGTGTTGAGATTATCTCCCCTTATTTTACCATGGTGTGAGCAAGTACCGTGGTGTGAGCAAGTGTGGAGAAATTTTCTCCAGGAGGGGGGTATCAGCCCCCTGCAGTCCCTTTCAGCCCCTTCAGCCCCTTTCAGCCCTGAGGGGGCCCAGCCCTCTCAGAAGGGGGCAAATATCTTGTTTACTGCTACAGCGAGTAATTGATCCCAGATGCAGTACCAGTATACGACCTGTGGTCAAGCGACTGCCACTCCTTGCAGTCCAGTGTTGCAGAGTGTATTTTAATAAGAGACAGTACATCTCTTACCTTAGCAGGACAATTAAGGAAAATCCTGCTCCCACTTTATTACCATAGTAAAGATAGTGGATATTGTTGTCTATGCTTAAGACAGCAAGATTTAAACATTCTGCTTTGCCTCATGGAGGAAGTGGCAAGGAAGCAAAGGTACTATGTCAGCTTTTTCTTTGTACTGGGGGCAGTAACGGCGTGGGGCGCTGTGGCATCTTCAGATTACTTTTGACTCTACTGAGAGTGACACTGATGCCAGGATAACCAACAAAGAACGAACTCTGCGTTAGTGTGAACAAAGTGTCTCATAAAACACAATAAACACTTAAGAGAAGTGTGATTAGCTTCTTTAGTGATAAGATTGTGAACAATAAAGACAAATCTTGTGGAACATAGTGTACCAGTGTGCGTATTCCTAGACTATGGAAGACGTGGACATCCAAGGACACTTCAGCTTCTATCAAGTCACCGATATCTGTCGAAGGTGTGAAGAACACCATAGCTCACGCTACAAGAGCAAGGTAGGTTACGAATTTCTTGTAGTATGGGGAC
>NC_069473.1:11054188-11094382 GCF_026875155.1 Cherax quadricarinatus
TGCCCCATTTCCCCGTTGGCAACAACGTTGGTCAACTCTGCTCGTAACAAATTCATTCTATTAAACCGAGCATAGGTTAACTGGCCGTTTTCTTGTCATCAGTGCCGAGGTTGGGAGCCCAACTCTCTCCCGCCTTCGCATTGGCCACACTCGTCTTACTCAGGGGTATCTCATGGAGAGGCACCCTGTTTCCTCTCTGTAGCAGTGTCAAGTTCCAGTATCGATTGCCACATTCTGTTAGACTGCCCTCTCTATCAATGAGCACGCAGAATTTACCTCCAACTTTCGTCTTCGTTCTACTACTCTCTCTTTTAACCTTCCTTCTTGCTGATGGACCCTCCTTTAATCCTGACTCTCTCATTGACTTCTTGACAACGACTGATTTACTCCACAAACTCTGATGATACTTTTCGCACTCCCCTCAGCCCTTTCTAGTTCAGTCTCTTGCTGCCCTTTACCCTTTCACCATCCACTACCCCGCTGTTATCCGTAACCTATTACTCATCCATCTCCCTTTTGCCACCTGATACCCTCGCTTCCTTCCTGCCCTGCAGCGCTGTATAGTCCTTGTGGCTTAGCGCTTCTTTTTTGATTATAATAATAATACTTTTGGATGGTAAAGAGCTTCCCTACTGGAGAGAATCTGTCTAAAGTTTCATGAGCCAAAATAACGCTCTGAGTAGGTATAAAAATATATAACATTATAATATTACCCGACAGATAGTAATAAAATTCCTATTTTTTTTAAGAATTTAAATATATATGGAGGTTTTAAGTGTATTGCGGCTTTATTGCTGCATCCGCTTTCCCTGTGCAGTCGACAGGCTTTTATCGTAGCAAATTAAATAATTAACAGCCAAAATAATGCACTGTGTACTGAGAGGTGTATGTGTATCTCTGTGTGTGTATATATACAGTTTAGAGCCACGTGTCCAACATCTGTGCATCTTAATTTGTAAACGAATCGCCATCCAGTGGTTTTATAAATAAAAGGACACAAAGTGAAGACTGTAGAATTATATACAAAGGAAGAGGTAATCACTCCCTCAGCATCGTAGTCCTGATGAATCTAAAGCACCGTCAGGAGGACTGATGCTTATATACTGGCGTCAAATGAGAGTAGTGTGTATATACCGAGTCCCAAGGTTAGGGATTAAAGAATTTTTGGGTGGTGGGAGACAATATACATGCAGCTTAACTAACCCTCGTGTAGTCGATAGGATTTGAACCTAATTAACCAACAGGTAATACACATGAGCCCTTTACTGTCATATTCGTGCACATAATGACAGTCATTCAGCACATGGGGAGAAAACTGCAAGGAAACATTCTCTGTGAGATTAGTTTATTTTCTGGGGGAATATATTTAGTTTTATGCTTACGGTACATATATGTTAATTGCAATGTTAATGACCCAAGTACAGCCTATGTGAAATTAACCCAGTGACGAAACACCGAAGTGTAGGAGATACTTTTCAACGAATTAAGGAAAATCCATATGTAATATTGTAATATATATATATAATATATTTTATATATATATATATATATATATATATATATATATATATATATATATATAAAATATTATATATATATTATATATTACATTATATTAATTCAACGAATTAAGGAAAACCCATACATAATATATATATATATATATTTATATATATATATATATATATATATATTAAAATATATAATAATATATATATATATATAATATATATATAAAATATATATATAATGAAACACAATATTAAAAATAAGAGCAGATTTTGATTTTCGTCTGAGATCTTCAGAAGATTTTCTTTGAGTACATTAAGTTTACCTGGAAACAGTTTCGGGGGTGAACGACCCCTCTTCCTGGTCCAAGACCAGACCAAACCTGACAAGACCAGATAAGTAGCATTTAAACTTAAAATTGTATTTAGTTACATATGTTAGAGAAAATCGTCTAGATACGATTCGATATTTTGATATCGCAATATGCGAAACAACCACTGAGAAAAAAATAGAGAAATTCTTTAAACTCTTCTCCGACAAGACTACAAGGAAGGTCTTCCCAAATGAAAAGACGTTAGTCGCCTCTGGCCAGGGTGTGGTTTCCAGTAGAAGGAATCAGAGAATGACCCGTGCAATCTAGAACAAGCGGACACCAGAATTCTAATTAACTTACAAGATGAAATGAAGTGTGACTTGTCAACCTGCCAGAATCAGAGAGTGGATAACGCACTGTGATACTGATTAGAAAGTTCTATCTACTGCTGACGGTCCATCCATTTTAAAACATGTGGGTGACTTGTAACTAGATCAGATGTATGTACCGACAATACTGCGAACAAGAACACTACCTGACTGTATTTACGGTAAAGCCCACTAGGGGCTTTATCAGTCCACCAGGGGCCCACCAGAGGCTTTATCAGTTTAACAGAAACGAGAGAAAGGAGATTTATATAGAAACCAGGAAATCGGCGTGTAGTACACCTGCGTGGACGAGGTTTGCTAAAAATAATAATGATTTAATTTGATAGTGGCGGGAGTATTGGTTAGGTCTGATGCGAGACAGCTGTCTTAGCATCTTAAAAATCATCCCAAAATTCATTGTTATTTCTCCACAATGAGAGGCTACTTCAACAATAATAAAATTCTCTTACCAATATGTACACAAAATTTACCACACAACTTTAACCTTAAGAAATGAACCTGTGGTAAACATATTGGAGAAAATGTGTAATTTAACATAGTTGCTGAGCAACATGGAGTAGTGTTCTTGGGACATACATGAAGTTAGTGCGTGGCTCTCTCTTCTTTTAGTGATATTTGGGAATCGAATTTCGCATGCCGGGATAGATGTATATATTTTACTGGAGAAAGAGACTTCATGGAAAAACAGCATCACTACAGTGGAAGTTTACCAGCAAATTGTAATATTCAAACAACCAAACAAGTGAGATACTGTAATAGTGAAACAGTCAGTCTTCATTACCTGACAATACATTCCTCTGAATAAGGAACAAAACTTTTAAGTAAGCCGATTAGCCAAACCTTCGGCTAAACACTAGAAACAGCACTGCCACAAACCAAGAAGATGACGAACAAAATTCCAGTATTTAAGGAAATAATAGAAATAGAGATACTAAACAAGAGGCAAGTAGTTCAGTGTCTTTTAAGAATACCCCCTTCAATATCATGGTTGTTTTTATTACCGCTGTGATATCATGGGGAATCTCTAAACCCTTGAAGGTTCTACAGCCCTTGGGGAATTGGGGAAGAAATGAGGAAAGGTTTCACCCGAGAAAATTACGAGTAGCTTTTATTTAATGGATCAAAAACCCTTTGCCAACATCAGGGCAGCCTCGGTGTACAGGTGATGGAGGATATAATAGACGAGTGGAATCCTTTCAGGACACGATCTTCCTCACAGAGGATCAGAAGGAGATCAGAAACGGAAAACCATCACACTTGCCTGATAGTTCAAGGTTACATCTTCTTAATGTGCTCTGTGCTCCTAACACATGCGTCCCCTCGATACCTGGAGAGGGTTTCGGGGGTCAACGCCCCTTGGCTGTTACTGCTGGACGCACGCAAACTGACGTACGAACCACAGCTCGGCTCGTCAGTGACTTAGAAAAAACAAAAGTTTTTATTTTTACACAAAAGGTTTATAATGTATACATCACGTACTTTTTTTAACATTTAGATAAATATTTTTAGTTAAAATTGAATAAGACGCAGAATATTACAGCTTGGAACGCATATCTGATTATAACACACACGACTGTCTATGGTAAACAGGTTTCGAGACTGAAAACGGCCGACTTGTAAAAAATTTCAGGAACGCATTAATGATGTAATTAGGGACTCACTTGATATAACAATGGCAATTTGGAAATTTCACGTTACTGTACTCAGATTGCAACAGTCTTGAGTACAGTAATATGAGTAAAGTAGCAGGCCTGCCTGCCTGCCTGCCTGCCTGCCTGCCTGCCTACCTACCTACCTCCAGGTAGGTAGGTAGTTAGAGTCTACCTGCTTTGTAGAAAATTAGATTATTGAAGTTAAATAAAACTTGGGGAGAGAAAGTCACAAATATTGTGGCTGGATCAGTTCACCAATAATCTGGAGTGGACCAGATAGGCAGTGCGCCCCCACCCCCCTCCTTGTTGTGGTTGTTGGGATGATTTTGTGATGTGGTGGTTGTGATGTGGTTATGTTGGATGTTGTGGTTGTTATTGGGATGTGGTTGTTCTTATGGTGAATGTTGTTGTTATTGTTGCTGTTGTAGATATGGTGGTTGTGGTTGTTGTGGTTATGCTTGTTGTGGTTATGGTTGTGATTGTAATTGTGGTTATGATGGCTGTGGTAGTTGTGGTTGATATGGTGTTGCTTCAAACTCAAATTCTTTCATCACTACTACGCTCCATACTATTACGTCTACCACTTTTACGTCTACCGACACTACTACTACGACCACTACTACTACTACCACCACCTTATTACTACCACTACTAGCTTATTATTACTATACTACTAACTGTTTTCGGGCTATTTCTTCCTTTCTCACCGTAGTTATAACTTGACGTTGCTCGAGGGATGAGCAACGTCAAGTGCGAGTTTCTTAACGTTGCTCGAGGACTGAGCAACGTCAAGTGCGAGTTTCTTAACGTTGCTCGAGGACTGAGCAACGTCAAGTGCGAGTTTCTTAACGTTGCTCGAGGACTGAGCAACGTCAAGTGCGAGTTTTCTTAACGTTGTCGAGGACTGAGCAACGTCAAGTGCGAGTTTCCCTTAACGTTGCTCGAAGACTGAGCAACGTCAAGTGCGAGTTTCTTAAAAGTTGCTCGAGGACTGAGCAACGTCAAGTGCGAGTTTTCTTAACGTTTTCTCGAGGACTGAGCAACGTCAAGTGCGAGTTCTTAACGTTGCTCGAGGACTGAGCAACGTCAAGTGCGAGTTTCTTAACGTTGCCCCGAGGACTGAGCAACGTCAAGTGCGAGTTTCTTAACCTTTTTCTCGAGGACTGAGCAACGTCAAGTGCGAGTTTTCTTAACGTTGCTCGAAACTGAGCAACGTCAAGTGCGAGTTTCTTAACGTTGCTCGAGGACTGAGCAAAAGTCAGTGCGAGTTTTCTTAAACGTTTGCTCGAAGACTGAGCAACGTCAAGTGCGAGTTTCTTAACGTTGCTCGAGGACTGAGCAACGTCAAGTGCGAGTTTCTTAACGTTGCTCGAGGACTGAGCAACGTCAAGTGCGAGTTTCTTAACGTTGCTCGAGGACTGAGCAACGTCAAGTGCGAGTTTCTTAACGTTGCTCGAGGACTGAGCAACGTCAAGTGCGAGTTTCTTAACGTTGCTCGAGGACCGAGTGTTGCGGCCCCTGCCAAACTAGCGGTTAAATAGTTAACCTGCCGGCCGGCAGTACCACTGGGTGCGTCATCAAACCCAATGTGGGGGCTGCTGAGCCGGCCTTAGAGCATAGGAAGAGCCCTGAGTGCCTCACGGTACACACCTAAGCAGTAGGTACCTGACCACCGAAGGGTACACGTCTACTGGCTTTAGTAACAGTATGTACCAGAGCGCCTCGCTGTACACACCTAAGCAGTAGGTACCTGACCACCGAAGGGTACACGCTACTGGTTTAGTTAAAGTATTACCAAGTGCGCGCTTCGCCGTACACACTAAGCAGTAGGTACCTGACCACCGAAGGGTACATACACGACTAACTGGCTTTACAGGAAAATATTATGTAACTGAGCGTCCTCGCTGTACACACCTAAAGCAGTAGGTACCTGACCAACCGAAGTGTACACTTCTACTGGCTTTAGAAATATTATGTACCTGAGTCGCCTCGCTGTACACACCTAAAGCAGTAGTACGCGTGACCACCGAAGGATTACACGTCTACCTGGCTTCAACTGTAAGTACCTGAACTTCCCAGGGTACACGACTATGCAGTAGGTACCTTGACCACGAACGACCTATCTACTGCGTTAGAGAAGAATGCCGCTACACAACGCAATCTCACATAGACTGTTGGACACAGTTACTTGACGGCCGCATTCAGTAGCTTTGCAGCATGGTGTTCGTCTAGCGGTGTGTCAACCGCCCTTTGGAAGAGCTTACTGACTGGACTACCGGGGATGTCTGTGGATCACCGTCCTCGTTGATCAACTGTGGGCCGGAGTCGTCAGATGCTGTTTAGTGGGACATTACATGAAGAAAAGGTTGGCAGGATGTTTACACTGAAACTGGGCCAGACCGTAGTGTAGACACTGAGGGACGTACGATGGAGTGGAACACTGAGATAAGCACAGGACGTAGTGGAACACTGAGATGAAAAGGGTGTCCGTGGTACACTTGATCTATGGCGCTGTTAGTGTACACGAACATTTCGTGTGACTGACTTCGTGTCGTGATAGGCAGTTTGATTGTAATTTATTATTCGAAGAAAATGTTTATTTATTTATTACAATTTATATTATTTATAGCATAGAGATTATATAAGAGAGATAGAGCTGACACAAGTTAGTGTGTCAATGAATTGGTACCCTGTGTAGGGTTATATATAATTATATATTAGATAAAATGCTGATTATAATTATTATAGTAACAGGGTACATATTATTATATATAATCATAGTTGCAAATCACGCTCTAGAACCAAAGATAGTTTTAGATTTATATATATTAAAGATTAATTTCATATTAATGTGTGATTTTGTATCCGAACTCTTTATTACAAAAGTAAGTAAATCATTACCATCTTCTTTATAACCAATTACTTTTTTTGTAATATATTGAGATGGCCTGTCCTGAGTATAATTATTACTAGGAATGAATTCTTATGCTCATATCCGGGAATGACGGTTCGTGGATACACATTTACATTGAATCATTTGTGTGTCGGTCGCTTTGTGGTGGGGGTGTTGCGGCCCCTGCCACGACTATCGGTTAAATCTAATAACCCTGCCGGCCGGCAGTACCCACTGGGTGCGGTCAATCAAACCCCAATGTGGGGGCTGCTGACCGGCCTTAGAGCAGTAGAGAGCCACTGAGTGCCATCACGGTACAACACCAAGGCAGTGTCCTGACCCCACCGAAGGTACACGTCTTACTGGCTTATTAACACAGTATGTACCAGAGCTCCACTCGCTGTACACACCTAAGGCAGCAGGTACCTGACCACCGAAGGGTAACACGTCTAGACTGGCTTTAATAACAGTAATGTTACCTAGAGCGCCTCGCGTGCTCACACCCTCCTAAGCAGTAGGTACCTGACACCGAATGGTACCAAAGGACGTCAACTGGCTTTATAAGAAAAATTCTGTACCTGAGCGCCCTCGCTGTTACACACACTAAGCAGTAGGTACCTGACCACCGAAGGTACACGTCTCCTACTGGCTTAGAAATATTGCGTGTACCTGATCCGGCCTCGCAGTACACTACCTAAGACATAGGTACCTACCACCGAAGGGTAACACGTCCTACAGGCTTCAACATTAAGTAACCTAACTCCTCAGGGTACACGTCAGATGCAGTAGTACCTGACCACGAAATCGACCTATCTACACAGTGCGTTTAGAAGAACCGCTCACCCGCAGCTCAGCTGAGTCTGTTTGCCTCAGTTACTTGACGGCCGCATTCAGTGAGCTTGCAGCATGGTGGTATCGGCTAGCGGTGGTGTCAACCGCCTTTTGGAGATGATTACTGCCTGATCCGTGATGACTGTGGGAATCACCGTCTACTACGTTGATCAACTGTGGGCCGGAGTCGTTTCCCCCCCCAAAAAATTCTTTTTAGTGGGACATTACATGAAGAAAAGTTGGAGTGTTACACTGAACTGGGCCAGGACGTAGTGTGACACTGAGGGACGTACGATGGAGTGGAACACTGAGATATGCACGCGGACGTAGTGGAACCACTGAATGAAAAAGGGTGTCGTGGACACGAAGATGGCCAGGTTGTATGTGTACACTGAACAGTGTCGTTGTGACTGACTTCGTGTCGTGAGAGCAGTTAATTGTAATTTATTATTAATAAAAAAATCAGTTATTTATAATTTATTATTATTAGCATAGAGATATATAATATATAGTGACACAGTAGTGGTGCCAAGAAATTGTTACCCTGTGTAGGGTTAGTTATTAAATATATTTTAGTAAAATGCTATTATAAATTTAATATAGTAACATGTACATATTATTATATATCATGAGTTCAGAATACCTCTAGACCAAAGATAGTTTGATTTATATAATTAAAGATAAATTTATTGAAATGAGTGTATTTAAGTATCCAACTCTTGTATTAACAAAAGAAGTAAATCTTACCATCTATCTCTTTGATTAAAAATTACTTGTTTATTTGCAATATGAGTGCAGTGGCCTGTCCCCGGGATGATAATGATTATCTAGAATGTTTTAGCGAGGGATCATATCCGTGATGACGGTTCGGGATACATATTAACGATGAATCTTTGGTGTCGAGACCTTGTGTGTGGGGATGTTTGCGGCCCGCTGCCAACCACTAAGCGGTTAAGATGATTTAACCTGCCTGCCGGCAGTAACCGACTGGGTGCGTCAACAAACCCAATTGGGGGCTGCTGAGCCGTCCTTAGATGCAGTAAGAGCCTGAGTGCCTCAGCGTACCACCTAAGCATGTAGGTACCTATGACCACCGAAGGGTACACGTCTAACTGGCTTTAGTACAACAGTATTACCAGAGCGCCTCGCTCGAGTACACACCTAACAGTAGGTACCTGACCATCCGACCAGTTACACGTAGCCTACTGGCTTGTAGTAGCAGTATGTACCAGAGCGCCTCGCAGACACAGAACTCCTAAGCAGGTAGGTACCTGACCACCGAAGGTACACGTCTACTGGGCTTTAGAAATATATGTACCGTGCTGCGCCGACGCTGTACACACCTAAGCATTAGGATTACCTGACCACCGTGAAGGTACACGTCTACTGGCTTTAGGTAAATATTATGTACCTGAGCGACGCTCGCTTGTACACACCTAAGTAGTAGGTTCCTGACCACCGAAGGGTACACGACTACTGGCTTAGAAGAACCGCTTCACCGCAGCTCACTGATATCTGTTGGCCGTCAGGAGTACTTGACGAGCCGCATTCAAGTGAGCTTGCAGCATGGTGTTCGGCTAGCGGTGTGTCAACCGCCTTTGGAGAGTGACATTTACGACTACCGGTGGATTTCTGTGGACTCACCGTCTCGTTGATACAACTGTGGGCCGGAGTCGTCAGATGCCTGTTTAGTGGGACATTACATGAAGAAAAGGTGGAGTGTTACACTGAACTGGGTCACAGGACCGTAGATGTGACACGAGGGACGGTACGATGGAGTGGAACTCGCTGAGATATCACAGGACCGTAGTGGAACACTGAGATGAAAAGGGTTCGTGGGACACTGAAGAAGGCCTGGTGTTTGTAGTGTAACTGAAGCAGTGTCGTGTGACTGACTTCGTGTCCGGAGAGGCATTGATATGCGTAATTTTTACGTTTTTAATGATAATATAAAAATGTTTATTTAAATTTTATTATATTAGTATAAGATAAATATGAGTAAAGTGACAGTGAAGTGTCAAAGTGTAACCGCTGTGTAGGTCACGAATAAAGTTTATTACTATTTAGTTAGATGCTGCGCGTTATAATGTTATTATAGTAACATGTAACATATTAATTATTGTAACATAGTTCAAAATACCCTAGAACCAAAGAGTAGTTTGATTTTTATCTATTAAAGATTAATTTATATTAATGTGTGTATTTTAATATCCCGAACTCTTAATTACAAAGGAGTAAATCCTTAACATCTCCTCGAAGCCTTTTAAAATTACTTTTTTTGTAATAGCCGAGCAACGCGTCAAGTGCGAGTTTCTTAACGTTGCTCGATGACTGGAGCAACGTCAATGCGAGTTTCATGTGACTTAAACCTCTACTGTCCAGTTGGTGGAGTTGTGCTGTCATAACGCTCTAGATGGTGTGCATCGTGTACCAATGAAAAAATTTTTATTGATCCAGCCTACGCTCACTTACTTGCCCACTTCAGCATTCCACTGCCGCTTGCTTACACTCCTAATCTTTGAGATTACATAGAGTACAGAATGCTGTATTCTCAGTGTTGATTACTTTATACGTGGCTAGGAGAAATGTTGTAACCTCTTCACTAGATTAGTTGGAATTTGTTCTTGGCGTTCATTAAATAAGGAAGAGTGGATATAATAGATTTAGAAAGGACATAGAAAAGTATTGGTTTTTGGGAAATAGGGAAGTTTTATGAGTGGAACAGTCACTACCAAGTTGGGAGTTAATGAGGCTAGGACTGTGTAGTAGTTGTCAAAAATTAGGTTGGATTAAGTACATAAGTGGGAGGGTTGGATTTACGTGGGACTTGCACATCGAGCTTGTTTCCTTGTGCATGAAAATTGGGATGTGCCAAATGGTATTGGTTTAGTGGGATGAATGTTAAAGTACCTGCCTAGTATGGGCCAACAGCCGTCTGCATTTCCTCCTTTCTTTGTTCTTATGTCTAAATACCGTAACGATGGAAAAATAAACACAAACGCAGTATATTGTTGGATTCCTTTATTGGACCACGCGTTAGCGCCCACACAGTGAGCTTTATCGAATCACAGATCTGTGTTTGCGTCTAAGTTGTCTTACCACTAAGAGAAGAGTCTTTGTAACAAATGTTATAATTTTATAGAAGTGCTAACTCGTGCGGGTTATTCAGTGCACGTCGCGGAGGTGAGAGGCTCGATCCTCCATCCGCCTAATATTACAGAAAGTCAACTCTCGCAGCCAAAATCCCATCCACCCCTTGTCACAGATTGTTTAACTCTCGGACTATGTTATTCCCCAATTTTTTTTGATGAGGTAATTCATATACCTCACCAGGTGGATTAGACCCATAAAACACTTGGAAAACAAACCGAACTTGAGAATAATCACTAGATTGCCACCCCGGTACGGGTGTGAAGCATAAAGAGGTGTTTCCTTAAGACACCTACTCTGTCCATGTATCACCTAGCAAAAAAAATAGGTACCATGGGTGTGGGATTCTCGAGCCATCCTGGGGTCAATTGATCTATTTGCCCGAAATAAGTCTCTGCATAAACAAGCTGGCTTTCTAGATAGTATTTTTTTCACTGCGATGTCAGCTAGGTCCCTGTATACCCTGACTTTACTCGTAGAAAAAAAGAAGATTTATTATTATTTTATTATTATTATTATTATAATCTATTAAGTACATTATTATTGTAAATACATCGCAGTGAGAAATTAACAAAAAAAATTTAAATGCTGTGTGTCAGGAACCATTAATCTTATTTTAACTGTATGATTCATAATCATACGGGTTTATGGAATATAATACAAAAAATTAAAGTAAACTACTGAAAGCACAAAGGCATTTTAGAGATAACTTTTGACATACCTTTGAATTCAAAGAGATTTTTTCTAGTCCCAGAGCCGCGGCCTTAGGCCAGTGCTCTCTGTTGCTTGCTCTAGTCAACTACGACTATTACTACTGGTGTGGCCCGCTGACCCCATATCCAACATGATTATGTTTTCACCTAACTCAAACCGATAAAAAATGAAATTTGATAATTTAATTTAGAAGATTACCAGCTTATCCTCGACTTACTGCCCATGATTTTTTTTTGGGGGGGAGGGATATGAAAAAAGTGCTAGCAAATATTTAAGCAATTTAAGTTGCTAAACACTAAAACTTTAAAGTGCTAAATGTAATCACTTACCTTAAGTGTTTATTTATTCCGCGTCAATTCAACTGTTAAATCCCCTCAGGGAGGTCCTTGATGTTCTTGATCTAGGTAAACTGGAATCTGTGTTCCAGTTTCCCTGAATTTCCAGCCTGAATGCCTTCCGAGCCCCCCCCCCCTCTACAAGCGCTGTATAATCCCCACTGGTTTTTAGTGTTCCCCCATTATCATAACAAATAAATAAAAACATGCGCGTCAATTAAAAATCCTTGCCCCATTCTTAGGCAGTATTCTAAGAATATTCACCGGAAGAACTCTAATGTTAAAATTGAAAAATGGACGATTCACAAGTTAAAACAAGAATTACCTTCAAAAAATCAATGTTAATAAAATTCTAAGAAATAAGTTAGTGAGGGTCTGAGTGAGTGGAAGATGGACAGTTTTTAAAAATTATTTACTCATTGATTTTCTTAATATAATAACTATATATTGTTTGATTTGTAATTTTTAATAAATTTGGTTGTAGCTTAAAGACGAGAGAAAACGCTGTGGAGAAGGAGTTAGGTGAGGATTTTTCATGGAACAGGACAAGTGGGGTTTTCCGACGCGGCATCGTTAGTCCATAATGACCCGCAGCTCAGCTGTCAAAGTTAGATGTAGATGTCTATCCATTGGGATAGACTTCAAGTCTCAGAGTCGTCAATGACTCGTAACGGGTGAGAATACATATGGACGTTAATTGCATGAAGTTACCGGAATGCTTTAGATAGGCAGCAGGAAGGTAAAAGACGTCTGGTGGATGGCAGTGGTGTCATACATGGGGTAGGGAATGAACACGTTCAGGAGTGGAAAGTCTGTCAACCATGGTAGGGAAAGAACACGTACAGGGTGGAAAGCTGTCATACCATGGGTAGGGAATGAACACGTCAGGGAGGGAAGCTGTCTATACCATGGGTAGGGAATGAACACGTCAGGGTGGAAGTCTGTGGTCCATACCAGGGTATGGAATGAAACACGTCAGGTGGAAGTCAATATGATCATACCAAGGGTAGGGAATGAACAAACGCAGGTGGATGCAATGTCATATCCAGGGAGGTAGGGAAGAACATATCATGTTGGAAGAAGTGACATAGACCAGGGTAGGGGAATTAGTGTCCTGATTACCTGGCAGAGCCTAATTATAAATAACAATTAAGTGGCGCACTTATATTTTTTCCACCACTCAACAAAAAATTCTACAACCTGAGCAAGTAAGTTAACCACTTCTGAAGGGAAGAAGAAAAGTGTAAATCACTCTCCTTTAACAAAGGAATTGGCGAGTGAAACGTTTGCATCTCGATAACTTATCAGTTGTTGAATATCACAAATGTATATACAATACCGACAGGAATGATCTGTTAAGTCAATGGACAATTCTAGGCTTTAGAACGAAATACGTCGATGGTGAAGCTGACATTCAGGTTTCGCTCCGAAAACGTCAATATTTAAGTTAATGGAATCATACCCCAAAACATTCCTCATTAGATTTAAAGAATTTCTATGTATAATTTTTTTTATATAATACGTTTCCAGATATTGCATGCCTAACATAATTTTCTTATTCTTCACATCATTAAATTACGACTCGAACACACACAGTGCGAAGCAGTGGATCAATAAAAATAATTCACAAATTTGGGCTAATTTATGCCTTGAATCCGATTCCCATGCCAGTCAACTTTATGCAACAAGTATTATGTAATCAGTGAGTTAACAGAGTATAATCAAGGAGTTACGATTGTATGGCACAAAAATCATAGTTTATAAACTCAATCAGTTTTTTACAGGGTAAGCAGATGTTATCCTACCTTAGTTTTCATTTCAGAAACTATCAGCCCGATCTTAGGTATACTACCACTACCCTAGGATCCACCACAATAGTAGGCTGTAACACCCAGGTACCTAATTACTGCTAGGTGAACAGGGACAGCAGGTGTAAGGAAACATTCCCAAACGGTGAGCTGTAGTCATCCCTTAAAGACTGAATAAGCAAATCCTGAACTTTAATTTCGAACTTGACTAATATATTTATATACATTTTTAAATGAGTCCCAAGTTTTGGAATCAGATATTAACTTCATTCAGTATTGATGATCGAGGTGCGTGCGATTCTTCCGCGAAGCCGTAGAGAACTAATTCACAACGCCAAATAATTTTTCTCTCGTCGAGTTGAATGATCTTAATCAAAGTAATCAAAACATTTTCTTGTCCTAGATGTGAAGGCTGGGAACAGATAGAGATAAACAAATGCTGGTAAGATTGTTATTTATTACCGATATTAAAATTTGGGATTAATACAATTCCACAAACGGGTGGGGTTTGAACCCATGGCGAATTTGTGTAAAACTCATTTTAAGTGCGTAAGCCACTAGTGTGTGTTATTACGATTCACTCGCCAAGGGTTTTTTGTACCTCCACGCCGTTTCCGGAGGTTTGTAATAGTTTGTTATTACGATCACGTGAGCCACTAATAACATAATTGGGATTAAAGTCGAGCATTGTGAATGTCTCTACAATGTTACGATACGTGAATCACCTTATTTGCATTCAAAATGAATTCTGTAATGTAATTTAAAATTGATAAATTATCATATGCTTCTGAAGCATAAAATCATAACATCTTTTAATAGTAGTAATACATACATAAAGATACCTAACTGAGCTACATTTGCTTCATATTTTATTGGTATTGGAATACAACTACCATATTCACAGAAGGATACATTACCATAGTCACAGAAGGATACCATTACACATATTCACAGAAAGGATACCATTACCATATTCACAGGAAGATACCATACCATATTAACAGAAAGGATACACTACCATATTCACGTAGAAGGATACCATTACCAAATACACAGAAAGGATACCATTACCATAGATCACTAGAAAGGATACCATTATACCATATTCACAGAAAGATACCATTACCATAATCCACAGGAAGGATACCATTACCGATATTCACAGAAAGGATACCACTACCAAATTCCCCACAGGAAGGATACCATTTCCAATATTCACAGAAAGGAGACTATTACCATAATTCACAAGAAAGGAATACAATTACCATATCGCCAGAAAGGATACCCATACCATATTCAAAGGAAGGTGATGCCATTACCAATTCAAGAAAGGAACCATTAAAAATTTTCACAAAGAACCATTAAACCACTTTTCCAGAAAGAATACCATTACCAAAACCACAGAAAGGATACCATTACCACATTCTCAGAAAGAATACCATACCATATTCACAGAAAGCATCCCCATCCCAAATTTTCACAGAAAGATACCATTACCATATTCACGGGAAAGGATACCATTACCATCCACAGAAGCAACCATTACCTTTTCACAGAAAGAAACCCATTCCCATTTCACGAAGGAAATTCCCTTTTCACGGGAAAGGGAACCATTCCCATTTTCACAGAAAGGATCCATTACCATATTCACAAAAAGGGGTACCATTACCAATTCACAGAAACATCCCATTACCAATCACAGAAAGTACCATTTCCTATCCCGGGAAGGATACCATTACCATATTCACAGAAAGGATCCCTTTACCAAATTCAAAAAAAGGATACCATTACCATATTCACAGAAAGGATACCATTACCATATTCACAGAAAGGATACCATTACCATATTCACAGAAAGAAAACTAGTACAGCCACATTAAAAAAAAAAAAACTCGAGTAAAGAACCTAGAAATAACTGACCTAGAAAAAAAGTTTGTAAAAGAAAGACGATTAATTGATAAAGGACGACAAGAAATTATGCCCATTACTGAACAAATTGTTCCACGAGATCTTCTCAGGGTATCAGGAAAATACCAAGAGATTAGTAGCAGAGTCTTGTGGAAATTTAAATAAAACAAAAGGAATTCGCAGGATATTCGAAACAGCGAAAGCAATGTGATCGCACATGATACCATCATCAGTACTGAAAGGAGGAAGGAGAATCTGCAGCCCATTAAACAAGCGAAGGGAAATGAGGTAATAACCACAAAACTGGAAAAAGTGAAATATAAAGCATAAGATCTGAAGACCAGTTGTATTGACAAATCATATAGGTTAAGATGCTATATTTATTAAAATGGAATAAAAAAACCGACATATTATGTAATAAAATTTCCTATTGGTAAAAAAAAAATAGTTTAAAAGATGGGTGGTAGGGAAGTGGAATATTCAAATGGCTTCAGGAAGAAACCCAAATATCTTCCTTGAAGCCTTTTATCCACTTCTCCGAGGCTATGGTCCCACAATTTAAAAACCAGAGGTTGGCCCCCCATCCTATATATATATATATAATATTATATATATATATATATATCATATATATTTTAGGTAGTAGGTTGGTAGACAGCAACCACCCAGGGAAGTACTACCGTCCTCCCAGATGACTGGGGAAACAAAAACCTGTAACTGTTTTGCATGATGGTAGGATTGCTGGTTTCTTTTTCTTTTCTCATAAACACGCTAAGATAACAGGGATATCTTGCTACTCCTACTTACACTTTGGTCACACTTCACAGACACGCACATCATATATATATATATATACATACATCTAGGTTTTTCTCCTTTTTCTAAATAGCTCTTGTTCTTTTTATTTCTTCTATTGTCCATGGGGAAGTGGAAAAGAATTTTTCCTCCGTAAGCCATGCGGTCGTATAGGCGACTAAAATGCCGGGAGCAATGGGCTAGTAACCCCTTCTCCTGTATACAATTACTAAAAAAGAGAAGAAAACTTTATAAACGGGGTTTTGCTTAAATGTGCGTGGATGTAGTGCGGATGACAAGAAACAGATGATTGCGGGATTTTTATGAATGAAAAGAAGTTGGGTGTCCTGGCCCTAAGCGAAACAAAACTGAAGGGGTAGGAGAGTTTCAGTGGGGGGAAATAAATGGGATTAAATCTGGAGTATCTGAGAGAGTTAGAGCAAGGAAGGGGTAGCAGTAATGTTAAAAGATCAGTTATGGAAGGAGAAAAGAGAATATGAATGTGTTAATTCAAAAATTATGTGGATTAAAGTAAAGGCTGGATGCGAGAAGTGGGTCATAATAAGCGTGTATGCACCTGGAGAAGAGAGGAATGCAGAGGAGAGAGAGAGATTTGGGAGATGTTAAGTGAATGTATAGGAGCCTTTGAACCAAGTGGAGAGTAATTGTGGTAGGGACTTGAATGCTAAAGTAGGAGAAACTTTTAGAGAGGGTTGGTAGTTTAAATTGGGGTGCCAGTGTAAATGATAATGGGAGCCTTTGATTGAACTTGTATAGAAAGGGGTTTAGTTAAGGTATACATATTTTAAGAAAAGAGGATAAATAGTATACACGATATGATGTAGGCGAAATGACAGTATTTTGTTGGATTATGTATTGGTAGATAAAAGACTGTTGAGTAACTTCAGGATGTACATGTTTATAGAGGGCCACAGATATATCAGATCACTTTCTAGTTGTAGCTACACTGAGAGTAAAAGGTAATGGGATACAAGGAGAATAGAAGCACAGGGAAGAGAGAGGTGAAGGGTTTATAAACTAAAAGAGGAGGGAGTTAGGGGTAAGATATAAACAGCTATTGGAGGATAGATGGGCTAATGAGAGCATAGGCAATGGGGGCGAAGAGGTATGGGGTAGGTTTAAAAATGTAGTGTTAGAGTGTTCAGCAGAAGTTGTGGTTACAGGAAAGTGGGTGCAGGAGGAAGAGGAGCGATTGGTGGAATGATAGTAAAGAGAGTAGTAAGGGAAAAAAGTTAGCATATGAGAAGTTTTTACAAAGTAGAAGTGATGCAAGGAGGGAAGAGTATATGGAGAAAAAGAGAGAAGTTAAGAGAGTGGTGAAGCAATTAAAAAGAGAGCAAATGAGAGAGTGGGTAGATGTTAATCAACAAATTTTGTTGAAAATAAGAAAAAGTTTTTGGAGTGAGATAACACAAGTAAGAACGCCTAAGAACAATGGATTTGTCATTTAAAAATAGTAGGAGAGAGTTTATTAAATGAGAGATAGAGTGTAATTGGAAGATGGAAGGAATATTTTGAGAATTGTTTAAATGTTGATGAAGATAGGGAAGCTGTGATTTCGTGTATAGCAAGAGGAATAACATTTTGTATGGAGTGAGGAAGAGCCAGTTGTGAGTGTGGGAAGTTCGTCGGCAGTAGGTAAAAGAAAGGGGTAAAGGCAGTCCGGGATTGATGGGATAAAGATAGAAATGTTAAAAGCATGTGGGGATATAGTATTGGAGTGGTTGGTGCAATTATTAATAAATGTATGGAAGAGGTAAGGTACCAGGGATTGAGCAGAGAGCATGCATAGTTCCTTTGTATAAAGCAAAGGGATAATAAAGAGTGCAAAATATAGGGGGTTAAAGTCTGATGAGTGTACCTGGTAAAGATGTATGGATAGAGTTTTCTAATTGAAAGAATTAAGAGTAAGACGGAGATAGATAGCAGTTGAACAAGGAGGCTTTAGAAAGGTAGGGGGTGTGTGGGACAAGGTGTTTTACCAGTGAAACATAATAAGTGAACAGTATTGATAAGATAAGGCTAAAGAAGAGGTCTTATGTTGGCATTTAATGATTTGTGGAAAAAGTGTGGCGTAAATGACAGGAGGATCGGGTGAAGGTCATTGCAGATGTTGCAAGTGTCGTGGAGTTTAGTAGGTGTAGTTACTGAAAGCAGGAAGATTTTTTTTACGAGGATCGTGAGGCTCAATTAGAGAATGTAGGAAAAGAGGGAAATTTTTCCCAGTACAAAGATAGCCTTAGACAAGGATGTTGATGTCACCGTGGTGTTTAATAAATATTTATAGATGGGTTGTAAGATAAGTAAATGCGAGGTTCTTGCAAGAGGCGTGGAGTTTAAAGATAAAGAAACACACACAAAGTGGAGGAGTTGTCACAGCTGCTCTTTTGCTGATGACACTGTGCTCTTGGAGATTCTGAAGAGAAGTTGCAGAGGATTAGTGTGATGAATTTGGTAAGGTTTGTGCAAAAGAAGAAAATTAAAGGTGAATACAGTGACCGATAAGGTTTATGCGGATAACAAAAAGATTAGGTGATAAAGATTGATAACAGATTGGAGGGAGAGAGTATGGATGAGGTGAACGTATTCATATATATTGGGAGTAGACGTGTCAGCGATGGACTATGAAAGATGAGAGTGAAACATAGAATTGAGGAGCAGAAAAGAGTGAGTGGTGACTTAGGAGTCTGTGGAGACAAAGAACTTTGTCCTGGAGCAAAGAGGGGAAATGATCTGAGAGTATAGTTTTACCAACGCTCTTATAATGGGTGTGAAGCGAGTGGAGAGAATGTTTGCAGCGAGGAGAAGGCTGGAGGCAGTGTATATGTCATTCTGAGGGCAATGTGTGGTGAGAATGATAATGCAGAGAAAACGTAGTTTATGGAAGTAAGGAGGAGTGCGGGATTATACCAAAACTGTTGTGTCACGATGAGGGCTGAGGAAAGGGTTGTTGAGGAGGTTCGGACAATGAAGAGAGAATGGAGCGAAACAGAATGACTTGCAAGAGATGTATCAGATTCTGTAGGGAAGGACGGCGGGTGGTAGTGGTCGGCCTAGAAGGTAGGAGGGAGGGGTAAAGGAGGTTTTGGTGTGCGAGGGGCTTGGACTTCCAGCAGGCATGCGTGAGCGTGTTTGATAGGAGAGAAAGATACAAATTGGTTATTTTAATACTTGACGGGACTGTTGGAGTGTGAAGCAAAGTAACATTTTATGATGGATTAGGAAACCGCAGGCCGGACCTTGAGTCCCTGGAGATGGGAAGTACAGTGTGCCAGACACTCTGAAGTAGGGGTAGTTAATGTGCAGTTTAAAAACTGTAGAGTAAAGCACCCTACCTGGCAAGACAGTGATTGGAGTGAATTGATGTGAAAGTTTTTCTTTTCGGGCCACCCTGCCATTGGTGGGAATCGGCCGGTGTGATAAATAAAAAAAAACATAAATCATATAAAACAAAGTCGATACGTGAAGGTTCGTGAGAAGGTTACAGAGTGAGGTGAATTGAACACTAGGAGAGACTTGGAGGAACTTAACCTAGCAATTTTATGAGAGTAAGGAACAGAGTCCGAATAAATTGGGGTTAGAAAATATTGGAGAAAATAAGCAGAAAAGGCACGAGCTGAAAAGAAGAAGACAAAAATACGCTCACCAGAATTAGATTTTTTTCTTACAGAACCAACTGTCCTTGGGCAAGTTGTTTAAATAACAGCGTCTTACGCCGGTATCATGGTCTTGTTCCATCTAATCTGGGGAGAGAGGAGAAAGAATAAGTTGACCGAAGTGCAAGGAGAGGTAGCAAGGGGGACTTTAAACTAGCAGCTGAAGACGCAAGTAAACTACAAAAATGTTGGAATATTTTTCTACCCTTGGCATTAAAAGAAAAACATAAGTGGAACGAACCGAAAGCACTACGTTTTATAAAGTCTCAGAAAACATATTAATAATTTCCCCTTTAAAGCTAATAAATAAATTTTTGTGCAAAAGGTTATATTAACCATACAGAAAGATCTTTGGAGGCCAAGCAATTCTCAAAACTTAATAGAGACCACATATACATCAGGTGGCCGTATTCGTCAGGAGAGCGTCATTGCCGTCGTCAGCATCATGTTGCTACCCTGGCCGTCTATCATGAGAGGCTGGACAGGCACCTAAAATCAGCTCTGATCCATCCGGGCTTAGTTTCCGAACGTATAGGTTTGGCGTGCACCGACAGGAAACGAGCCTGGATTGAGCAGGCCATGATCCACCCGGGGGGCGGCGGGGGCAATGATCCCCTGAAACCCCCGTCCAGGTAAGTATACTCCAGGATCACAATGGAACAAAATAACTTATTGTGGTTCTCTCATATTCCATCACGATGGACCGTACATGGGTATTGGCATCAGGCAGTCTGAGCGGGAACTTCAATAGGTTAATTGAGGGTATCGGCTTAGGCGAGGGGTCAATAAAGTGAGAAGGGCGTCTTGGATTGGCCCGAGGCGAGGCAAGGCTGGTGAGAGCCAAATAATGGCCTGGCTGCGACAGCTGGGCGCCGATGCTTGCACAGTGTGGTTGTGGCCGAGCTGGCTAAAGCTTGGTGGATTTGCACCATATTACCCCTGAAGTTATGAGAAGAAACATTGAGTGGAAAGTAGGTAAAATATATCAGTCGGGGCGGCAGAAAGGTACTACAATGTAGATGAATCTGCATTGCTATCATTAACGTTGTAGGTTCCACTCATAAAAATCTTTGAATTGAATGTAGTGGCGTTACTTCTTGGCAGTAATTTTTTAAGAATTACTAGTCCATAAAAAGACCTTTAATAGCAAAACTGATTACACTGTTTCCTGGAAACCAATTTTACTTACCTTCACTTCTTCATCATCGCTCATTTTTCGTAAAGTTCTCTAGTTATTTAAACCTAAATGGGCAAACTTTATATTAACCTTTATCCATTAAATGACGCGTTAAAATTGTGGGAATCTGGCAATTATATTGCCATGACCTTGTAGGGTAAGATACAAACAATATAGAACATAATATATACTACGACCATAAAATACGCTGTGCATAAATAAAAAAGATATAATTGAGTGGCACAAACTGCCAAGTATCATATGATTGTCTTTGGGCAGTTTATAAAAACCAGATTAGACAATATACAAATAGGCGGAATTTTTAAGTGTGAATAAGCCTGTTTAAATCATGGGCCAGTAGGCCTATTGTCCATTGTATTCTACTATTAAAAATTAATTTTTAGTTCATCCCAGAAGGCGACCAAACTTTTAAGTGGTTTATCCAGAATTTTGTTTTTCTTAGCTACAGCTTTATTTATTTTCATCATAACTCGAGAACGTCTCATCGAATCGCGCTTTCAAATTTTCACATTCCTGTACGGTAACAGAGTATCCAAAATATTGGAACAACCGCAGTGTTGCACTGCGCCCCGAACTACCATAGTTCTCCATTCTCAGCATACTGGAATGGCTCGGACTGAATTCCCAAAAATTCTCAGTGGCGAAAATTATGAACATTTAAAAAAGTGCTAAAAATACGTCGACGGCGGAGAGTGAAACTGAAATGCGTAGAGCAGATCTGACGATTAGCATAAAATAGTGGCGGGAAATTTTTCTTCCCGTTATATCACGATAAATTAATTGTTTAATTCTGAACGGCTTCAATATTTAAAATGGCTGTGCATCATAGGGCCATGATAGTGTCTAATTATGATTCGTTTGTCTGCAGGGCAATTTGCTGATGTTAAAACAGGAAAAACATCGGGGGGGGGGGGGGGGGGGGATGAAATCGTGATAAATTAGACACATGTGCAACTTCTTGGGTATCTTTATTAAGGAAAACGTATCCGCCATACAGTGGCTTCATCAGTCCCATCACCAGGAAGAAACTTGACCATGGAGAAGAATGAGTAAACAGTCCCTCCTGTTTCTCAAGTTTCTCCACTGTATGGGCTGAGAAAGCCACTGTGTGGCGAAACGTTTCCTTCATCAAGAACCCAAGATTTGCACATGTGTCAATAATCATCGTGACGGCTCTGGAACCATTCAACTACGATCTTGAAATCGTTGGAATCCGAGCCGTAACTGAGAAGAGAACTCGTCCATCGGCATACAATTTTCACTAAAAGTGTTATCCTGTAAGGATCACGTCGACACGCCGCATTGCTGTTTATATACCTATTTTGCCAATTTTATAGGATCAAAAGTGACCGTGCATTTTTTCTTCAATACCTAACGAATCATCTTCTGACCAGGAAAACGTTCGTGACACTAGGCCACGCTGGTGGAAGAATCATCTGCGAAAACTTGTCATTTGTGTTCTCAGTGGTGGCCTGTTGCTAAACCTTCCTATGCGTTATAAATTATACAAGTTGGATGAACTTATTTAGCCAGCTGGGTACCAGTGGCGAAATAAATTATATGGGCGAAACGTTGTCAATACATGTGTGGGCGAAACGTTGTCAATAAAGGATCACAATATACAGCATGAGTTTATATGGTCACAGTGGCTAACGCTCTGGCCTAGAGTTTTACGGCTCACTTGCCCCGAGTTCAGTGTCCGTACCACCCATTGTATTATATTTTCCAGTGCCTCTTCTGACTGTCTTCAAAAATAAAAACAAGCCTTTCTGTAAATAGGGACGATAGTCCATGAACTTAGATCGAATAGTGCAAATTTTCAAATTATACTGAAATAGTTCAAAAACTTGGAATCTTGGAATCAGATTAACTACAGAGAAATGCCTTTTCTCCTGATTGTATTCAAACTTATACTATTTATGGGCCTTATAAACTGATTGTTACTTTATTTGTGTTATTTTTTTTTTATTTTGTCTGCTTTAATAAACAAATTGTTTCCAAATAATAACAATTGATATGACTCATCTCATCAGCTTCAATAATTATTATTATTATAATCAAAGGAAGCGCTAAACCCGGAGGATATACAGCACCCTGGGGGGGGATGGTGGAAGGCATTCAGCTTAATCGGGGAACTGGAGCACAGATCCCAATCCCTAAATCAAGACCCCTCACCAACATCAAAGGAACCATCCTTGATGGATCAGCTTCATACCTTTGAAATATTAGACTTTAAGGTTTGAAAGCTGCGATCACAAAGTCAGTAAGGTAATTCCATATTGATTTTGCATACTGATTTTTGACATTTAATGGGATGCAATTATTTCTCATTTCGGCAGTTTTCATCAAACGGTATTTTTAAAAAAGTAAAATTTTTTTCTAGTAAGTGAGTTAAGACAATATTAATTTACATAACGGAAAAGTAAAACTATGAAAAAAATAAAAAAACCTCTTTTAAGTTCAACGAGGGGAGACTTTCCTGTTTGTTCTCGAAATATTTTCAACACCATTTTCGTTTGTTTTACTGCAACTTTTCGTTAAAATTTCAATTTCTGAGTGCTTCAAACTTAATGTATTGTGTATTATTGAAATTAGTCTCTCTGGTTCTTTTAAAAAAACCGTTCGAAATTAGATTAGGGCAGTGTGTCCTCATTGCTGTTTTTATTGAAAGATATTTTATTAGTTTACCGAATATGATGACTGAACGTCTGTTCTGGTTTCCTTCAAATCTCAATGGAAAATATTTAAATGCATCTTCAGCTATGTCTGGACTCATGAAAATTCAGTCGTATCGTAAGGGGGGGGCTCGGGGTGACAGGGCTAAGGTCAAACTGAGGCACTGGGTGACGGCAATTCAGAACTGATGCACTGGTGACAGGGGCTATTCAGAACTGAGGCACTGGTGACAGGGCTATGGAATACTGAGGCACTGGTAGACAGGAGCTATGGAATACTGAGGCACTGGAGACAGGGGCATGAATACTGAGGCAACTGGTGACAGGGGCTATGAATACAGAGGCACTGGAGACCAGAGGGCTAAGGAATACCGAGGCAACTGTTGACAGGGGCTAAGGAATACTGAGGCAACTGGTGACAGGGGCTATGAATACTGAGGCACTGGAGACAGGGGGGCATTCAGTACTTGAGCACTGGTGACAGGGGCTAAGGAATACTGAGTGCACTGTTGAACAGGGGCTATGGAATACGAGGCACTGTACAGGGGCTCTGGAATACTGAGGCACTGGTGACAGGGGCTATGGAATATCTGAGGCACTGGTGACCGTGGGCTATGGAATCCAGCGCATCAGGTGACAGGCTATTCAGTACTGAGCACTGGAGACAGGGGCATGGAATACTGAGGCACTGGTGACAGGGGCTATGAATTACTGAGGCACTGGTGACAGGGCTATTCAGTACTGATGCCTGGTGACAGGGCTATGGAATACAGAGGCACTTGTGACAGGGCTATGGAATACTGCGGCCCACTGGAGACAGGGGCAACTTCAGAACTGAGGCCACTGGTGACAGGGGCTATTCATACTAGGGCACTGGTGACAGGGCTATGGAATAACCTGAGCACTGGTGACAGGGGCTATTCAGTACTGAGGCCACGGTGACAGGGGCTTGGAATACTGAGGCACTGATGACAGGGCTAAGAAGACTGAGGCACTGGTAGTCATGGGCTAATCAGGTACTGAGGCACTGGTGACAGGGCTAAAGGAATACGAGCACTGGTGACATGGGCTATTCATACTGAGCACTGGTGACAGGGGGCTATGTAATACTGAGGCACCGGTGACAGGGCTATCAGTACTGAGGCACTGGTGACAGGGGCTATGGAAAACTGAGGGCACTGAGACAGATGCAATGTGAATAGCTGAGGCACGGAGACAGGGGCTATGGAAACTGAGGCACTCGGAACAGGGGCTATGAGAATACTGAGGCACTTGGTGACGGGGCTAAGGAATAACTGAGGCCCTGGAGACAGGGGCTATGGAAAATGAGCACTGGAGACAGGGGGCTATGAATACTGAGGCACTGGTGACAGGGGCTGAGGAATACTGAGGCCACTGTGACAGGGGCTATGAATACTGAGCAACTGGAGACAGGGGCTATGGAATACTGAGGCACTGGGTGACAGGGGCTAGGAATACTGGAGGCCCTGGTGACAGGGCTATAGGAATACTGAGGCGCACTGTGACAGGGGCTATGGAATACTGAGCATCTGGTGACCGGGCTATGTGAATACTGAGGCACTGGCGACAGGGGCTGTGGAATACTGAGGCACTGGTGACAGGGGCTATGGAATACTGAGGCAACTGGTGAAGGGAGCTATGGAATACTGAGGCACTGGTGACAGGGCTAAGGAATACTGAGGCACTGGTGACAGGGGCTATGGAATACTGAGGCACTGGTGGCAGGGGCTGTGGAATACTGAGGCACTGGTGGCAGGGGCTATGGAATACTAAGGCACTGGTGACAGGGGCTATGGAATACTGAGGCACTGGTGACAGGGGCTATGGAATACTGAGGCACTGGTGACAGGGGCTATGGAATACTGAGGCACTGGTGACAGGGGCTATGGAATACTGAGGCACTGGTGACAGGGGCTATGGAATACTGAGGCAACTGGTGACAGGAACTATGGAAATACTGAGGCATTGGTGGCAGGGGCTATGGACTTTTCTAATACCACTCGATAATGCCCGTAATGTATCTGTGAATTACGTATCCCTTCAGTAATACTCTAATTGCGTTTCCTTATGTCTGCACAACACCTCGCTGCACATAACGTAAGTTACCAACCGTATTATACTTGATTATCGTAACTTATATCCATCTCCAACACCTCGTAAGTTATAGTACGTGTTTACATATCCCACCCCTTGAGGGTTGTGTCTTGGAAGCGGTGAAGGAGGTGGCACTTGAGGCAAAGTATTAGAGCTCTAACAAAACCATATCACGGGCGGGGCTTGAATTCGCGGTTAGTGAGTCGTAAAACTCCAGACCGACGCGTTAGCCACTGGGCGCTCACCGGGTTTTGCTTAAAGGAATCCTCGTTACCTCTCCTACCTTATTATTGAATGACCTTAATAAAGTAATTATTTTCATGACCTTAATAAAGTCATTATTTTTCATAAAATATTATAATTTATTATAAGAAATAATTATGATAAACAGACTAGACATCAGCCACCAATTATTCGGTCCCATCAAGGTGAAGGCAAATATCATGCACAGTTATATGAGTAGGTATGATGGGGTCCTAGAGGTCAGAAATCATTAAGGTTGGTTGAATGTAGCTGAGAGGAGGGACCCGGAGGTGTGAATCCTCTCTGCAGACACAGTTACGAGGGTACAAACTAGGTAACTATTGTATACTATTTTTCTCTCTCTCTCTCTCTCTCTCTCTCTCTCTCTCTCTCTCTCTGCTCCAGTTCCGCTAAGTACGTGTATTTTCATTTTTTCCTGTTTGTTGTTTCTCATCCCTTCGCCTTTTTCTTTATCGCCATCTCCTTCTCCCCTCCTCCTTCTTCCACTGTCTCCCTATCCCCTCTCTAGACACACCATCCAACTTCATGCAACTTTCTCCTTTCTCCTTTACTCTCCCTCTCCTCCCTCCACCACCCACCCGTGCAAGAATCATTCCTTGTCTCTTTCCTTCTTCTTGCTTATATCAAACGCGATTTAAAATGATATACTGCATAAATTGTACACAATACCCACACGATGAGAAATTAGACAGTCTCCACATTGTCCTCATATTGATAAAGCCACTGGATGGTGACACGTCTACAAATAAAGATACTCAGATGAGCCACTGGATGGTGACATGTCTACAAATAAAGATACTCAGATGAGCCACTGGATGGTGACACGTCTACAAATAAAGATACTCAGATGAGCCACTGGATGGTGACACGTCTACAAATAAAGATACTCAGATGTTGCACATGCGTATAATTCTTCATAAAAAAAGTCTGCCTCACAAACGGGTAGTCACTACTCGTGAGTGCAATAAGACAGTCATATTTCAACTGTTCAAGGCACCTACAAACAGTCACCCATTTGACTGTTTCTACAAAAGTGCTTTATGCTTGCGGTTAAGAGGACAGACTGAAGGCTTTACAGATTTCATCTGTTTATGTGGCTCATCCTGCTTAGTGGAATATGACAAGGAGACAGCTGGCTTTTGTTCCCACTAATATTACATATATTTAACGAACACTTCTAATGTTCCTGTCAACAATTTTTCCTCCTCTATTTCTCTCCTACACTAAATTCCTTACTAGATTTCCAACGTCATTATTTCAATTCTCCTATGCGCTTACAGATGCTAGTGTTTTTATTATGTTTTTTTAGGTTGCATAAACCCGAAAAGTACATTTAGTAAAAAAAGTAAATTGAGCATAATGGATTATATACGTCTGACAACGAGGTGCAGCAAATAATGAAACGTTCTATTCTGCACGATTGTTGCTGGTGATGCTGGAATAAGCTAACCTCTTAAGAAATCTCAAATTTTTAGAATAACCACATTCCTTCCCCCCCCCTCTCTGAAACCCCAAATTCCTTCCCTCACCTATTTGAAACCCCATTCCCTTCCCCCCCTCTCTAGAAAAACCCCCCATTTCCCTCACCTCTCTAGGGAAAAACCCCTTTTCCACCCCACGTCTCTAGAAACCCGCATCCCAAAAACCCAACCCCTTTAAAACCCACATTCCTTCCCCCCCCCTCTAAAAAAACCCACATTCCCTTTCCCCCGCCTCTCTAGAAACCCCCCATTCCCTTCCCAGCCTCCCTTAGAAACCCCCATTCCCCTCCCCCACCTCTCTGGAAACCCACATCCATCCCCACTTCTCTAGAAAACCCCATCCCCTCCCCCCTTTTTTAAAAAACCCCCATTTCCTTCCCCCCCCCTCTCTAGAAACCCACATTCCCTTTCCCCCCTCTCTGAAACCCACATTCCATCCCCCCCCCTCTCTAAAAACCCCTATTTATCCCCCTCCTTCTGAAACCCCCATCCCATCCCACGTCTCTGAAACCCGCATCCCCTCCCCCACCTTCTAGAAAACCCCCTTCTTTCCCCCCCCTCTCTAGAAACCCACAATCCTTCCCCCCCTCTCAGAAACCCCCATTCCATCCCCCCCCCTCTCTGGGGAAACCCAATTTCCCCTCCCCCACTTCTAGAAACCCACTCCCCCTCCCCCCTTTCCCAGAAACCCAAAAAAATTTTTCCCCCCCCTCTCTACAAACCCACATTCCTTTCCCCCCCTTCTAGAAACCCCATTCCTTCTTCCACCTCTAAAACCCAAATTCCTTCCCCACCTCTTAAAAACAAAATTTCCTTTCCCCACCTCTCTGAAACCCACTTTCCCTTTTCCCCCACCCCCTAAAAAACCCACATTCCTTCCCCCCAAGTCTCTGAACCCACATTTCTCCCCACCCCTAAAAACCCACATCCCACCCCCCACCTCTCTAAAAACCCCATCCCCATCCCCCATCCTCTAGAAACCCACATTCCTTCCCCCACCCTTAGAAACTCACTTCCTTCCCCCACCCCTAGAAACTCACATTCCTTCCCCCCCTCTCTAGAAAAAACATTCCTTCCCCCACCTCTCTAGAAACCACATTCCTTCCCCCCCCTCTCTAGAAACCAACATTCCTTCCCCCACCCCCCTTAGAAACCCACATTTCTTCCCCCCCCCCCTTAAAAAACCCCACATCCCATCCCCCACCTCTAGAAACCCCACCCCATCCCCCACCTCCTAGAAACCCACATCCCATCCCCCCCACCCTCTAAAAACCCACATCCCATCCCCCACCTCTCTAGAAACCCTGTGAAGGCTTACTCAGCCCGAAAACTTCAGACTATTCCAAGGCGGGCTCCTCCTCGGGAAAATTAATAAATAAAAAAGAAAAAAAAAACTGAAAAAACATAAACCTTTTTTAAATTTAGAAAATTTAAAATTAAAACACTTAAATTTTGAAATATTGACCCACCTTAAAAAAAATGAAAATAAAAATAAAAATGATATCTGATTTCAACCAAAATATAAAATAAAACTTGGGTGTCTGGGTTGGTTTGACATGCTGTTGTTGAAATCTTAGCCTTGCCGCTTATGGGGGGGGCGCAGGTGTTGGTGCAACCCCCCCCTCGTTTTTCCAGATTTTAAGCCTCAATAATCCGTCCAATGACAGGAAAAAAGGGGTTTTTTTTCCACTGAACGATGGGGGGTTATACCTGCTATTTGCATACAAAAAAGGGAAGGGGATCAGAATTTGGGACGTCTCAGAACTTTTAGTCCTCCCTTTAAAATTTTTTGTTGAATAGGGGTGACCCCTCTGTCCTTTCAAGCTGTAAAGAGATATACCCACTGTTTAAAGAAACACTCTCCATGATAAGTAAAAACCCAAAAAAGATGGGGTGATTTTTAAAACTTTTAAACCAAACAAAACAAAGGGACTATTTAAATTTTGGCCCAAAAGTGAACTTTCAACCAATAAGTCCCTAAAATATGATCGGGGCGTGTATTTTACAGTAGTTTTGGGGGAGCTTGGTCGAGTGATTTACGTTTGACCGGGCCCCACACGTCCCCTTTTCCCGGGGGGGGGAAGGGAAAGGGGAAAGGGATGCGGAACTAAACTGACCCTTCCTTAACAACGGGCCCGGCAATCAAACTATCCTTTCGGGGAGGGGAAAAAGGGGGGGGGTATCGGGCGGGACTTACCACCTTAAAAAGAACCGCAATGAAACTATTTTTACAAATACTCCCCCTACTCCTATCTATTGAACTTTTTCCCTCACCTCCCCCATACCAAGGTTTAAAAGTAAAGGGTATAAGAAGAATAGCGAGGAAAAGTTCTAACTGGGAAAAGCCGCGAAGGGCAAAAAACCCTTCTACGACTGTCACGATTTAAAACCAGTCAGAAAAATAATTGGATGAACCTTTTAAATACCAAAAATGGAACTTAAAAGCCTTGTCCCAAATGTCCCCCTCAGAGGCGATTTTTGGGTTTTCCCTTAAAAGTTTCTAGGTATATCAAAGGTTTGTGGCCTTCAAAAATGAATTTTTTCCCCCAGCAAAAAAAATTTTAATTTTGGGAGAACCCCACACAAGGGCCAACATTCCTTTTTCTATGTGGAGTATCTCGTTTCTCGGGAAAGGGATTTTCCGGGGTTAGGAAGCATACAGGGAAGGGAGTACCTAGGGTATTGTAGTAGCACCGCCCCAAACCAGTATTGGAGGCATCAGTTCTTAAAAAAATGTTTTTTTTATCTGGAATCTTAGTTTAGGGTCTTTCGAAAAGATACTTTTAATCTCATTAAACTTTTCTGAGCTACGCCCGGAAGTTCAAGGGGTTTCCCTTTCACAGACTTTTTAAGGAAGTCGGAAAAGATCCCGAAAAGATAAGAAAGGGTTGGGGGAAAAACCTGCAAAAAATTTACAGAGCCGAGAAAAGCTAACAGACTTCTGGTTTTGGGGGGAATTTTAATTTTTTAATAAAGCTTTTGATTTTACTGGGAGAGGCTGCAGGAGTTTTTTAAAAAGAACAGTCCAAGATATCAATCTTGTTTCCCCAAAGGAAGCATTTCTTCGGCTTGGCATGAGCCATGGAGCGTAACCTACGCAAAACATGTTAATGTTTGGTATTTTGCCCCCACGGGGAGTCATTCGTAAAGTTATCAAATAAACGAAAATTTGGCATATTACCCAAGACCTTCTCATCGCCCAAAGTGGGGTAGCACAGGCGTTCCCAAAAAACCCGAAGGGCAAATTCTATTTTGCATCACCTTGGGGGGAGGAAAAGCGGTGTACTGCTTGAAGAAGGACTAACATTACTTATTGCCTGCGCAATTCAATCTCTGAAAAGAAGGAAGCGTCATAAAATTTGTGCAATGCATCTTTTAAGGGGCATGGGCTCAGCATCCCACCAGTTATAGAATTTAAGGGCCTGAAGTCAATAGCAAGTCTTATAAATTTTATCCTCCTTTTTAAACCAGACACGGGGGGCATATGCAAAACAAAGGGTTCAATATCTTTAGTTTTAATAATTTGTCTACCTCTGGTCAAATACATCCCAAAGGTGAACTGGAACGGGGAAAAATTTTCTTTTGATGGGATTTCCGCACTAAGTCATTTTGTGGTCACCGTGGAGGTAACACCTGGAATATCAGAAAGACGTCTGAAAATTTACTCACCTTTTAAAGTTTTAAGTCCTTTGGGTCATCCAAAGATTCTTAATATTAATTTTTGTTCCCCGCCGATTGGTTGAGAGTCACCAGTCAGTAGTTCTCCGTCATAGCTAATTAGAGGTTCAATTTACACACACCTTTTCTTCATTGCTTAACAAGTTCGTGGGGAAAAAAACCAAGAAAAAAGTTTTTAAAGGCAATTAACCGAATTTCATGGGTAATTTTTTTCTTAGGATTTGAAGATAAAGCTTAGGTTTCCCCTTGATTCTATGAGGATTCAACTTTCCAAAAATTTTTAATATTTTAAAAGGACCTTTCCATGCTACTAATAATTTTTTTTGACTTGTGGGAAAAAGTACCAGAATTCACCCCCTATTTTAAAATTCCCTCTGATTTTTGGAATCAAAATGGGTTTTTGTACGGTCCATTAAAAAGTTTGGGTTTTTCGAAACTTTTCAGAGGTCTCCTCAATTTTGGATCTAAGACAAGAGAAACTGATAAAAAAGACTGAACCTAAGCCTTTTTACGCCCTCATTAGTCCGTAAGTCATGAAGGATGGACAAGGGGCCCGGCCTGTCAAATTTAGAGAATTTCAAAAGGTGAAAACCCCAGAGATCACTGGAACTTCCCTAAGGCAAACAAAGCACGGGGTAGGAAACGAGCCACCCTTGGTTTTTAAGGGAGAAAAGTTTCCTTGAAATGGACTTGAGAACAAATCGGGCCCCAAATCCCCTTTAAAAGCTGGATGTGGGGTTTTGTGGTGAAGAGAGGCTTCACCCCCAGAATTGGTACAGATGTTGCATTAATCAATTGAATTGTTCCCACGGTCGAAAAAATTTTCTAGGGACCCCCACTCGGGGAAAGATGGACAAAAGGGCTTCGCCACCCTGTAGTGATTATGGCTTTAAGGAACGCTTCGGGAACTCGAACAAATCAAAATGTTAATAAACTAGTCCCCCCAATGAAATGGAGTAAAAGGGCCAACATGTCAATAGCTACTCTTTCAAAGGTACCATAAAGATTGGCATTTTGACCTAGGTACTCCCCTGGTACCTCGGGGGATGAAGTTTTAAACTTTTCACGATCTACTAGGTAGTGACATCTGGGCAATTTTTTGGCCCAAATTAGGTTTCCCTAATTTTTTTTTAAGGTTTTTTACGATGCAGAAATGTCCGGCCACGGAGGCATGACCATTTAAGACGTCTTCTGCATTGACTTGGAACAAATAAGATGGAAAGTCTATCTCGTCTGAATTTAATTTGAATACTGTTTAACAGATATCCTTTATATATTTAAAATTTATATGAAAAGTTTTCCTTTTAAAAACTTGATTTTGTTTAGCTGCATTTTTGGCAATTTTGAAGAAAGGGGGAATTACGTTGTAAAAGACAAAGGAGTCCTTCGATATTCTAAAGGCTTAAAGTCAGGAAAATAAAGGAGGGGCAGTAGGAGAAGCCTGGGCTTTGGGCCCCGAGCCCTATCAAGAATTTATGGTACGGGGGTATACTTCACTTCATCAACAAGTGAACCCGGTGATCCCTACCTCGCTTTCGAGATAGCATCAATGGGTTTTTAAAACCCACATGAATATTTCCCAGAAATTTTCCAATCGGACTTTCGGGGGGCCTCAGATCTACAGGAAAAGGCGAAAAGCTTTTGTCCACCTTTTGTGATGAAAGGCAACCCCAAGGAAGAAGGCACCTTTTACTTACCTACTAGTACGGGCAAAAAATGGAGAGGTAGTACGGCTTCACACCAACCCCTGAAAACCCTTTAGACTAATGTAACAACGATGGGAGAAAAGTGCCGTATGGGCCCAAGTAGTCTGAAAGTATCCGAGGAATGATTTCTTTAAGGTTAGAGAAAACTTATCGAAATGACAAAACATGTGCACAGGGCCGTAAAAAAGGGGAGATACATTAAACAAAGCCTCTAGTGGGGAAAAAAATGACTTCTTTTTTTTTCCTGTTTTTTTCTTTGGTGGGTTTAAGGGGTAAACGTCCAATTGTCCCTTTTAAGAAGGTCCAAAAAATTGGAAGATGTTTTTAAGACTGTAATGGGCCAAGCACCCTCTTTCGAAAATTAAGGACTTAAGGTTTATAACCCTTGCCCTAGGTTCGATCCCTTAGGTCTTTATGGGGTTGTGAGCCCGCATACCGTCGCACCTCAGCAACTTCCTCAGCTTTAATCAGGTTAAAGTTCTCTGATGATGTTTGTATTGGTGAAAGACTCGGAACTTTTAGCAACCACGAAGCTCGAAGAGATTTAAACTGATCAATCCCGAACTCTCATCCAAAGTCGAAAAAAACGTTTTACCTGTAAATGTTGAAAGTTTGGCCAGGGGAAGGGAGCATACTGAAATTTTCTTGTAAAAAATAGTGGGTTTTTTTATATGCTTTAAAAGGGTGCCTCTTAATAGGTTTTTAATTTCAATGATATCCTGCGATAAAATTGCATAGATATTTAAAGCTTACCGGAAAATAACATTCTAACCTGGAGCCCAGTGTCGAGGGCCCTTCACAAGGGTAGCGGTATTTTCAAACCCGATAAATTAAAGAAGTTATTCTTCACCCTTGTGAAGGGAGGGAATTAGGTGTTGGAATTTGCACAACTGCTGATGTTCAATTACCCCTTCCTCTAATTTTTGTTGTGAATATTAACTTTTTATTCCCAATTCAAGGCGAAACTTTTTTGAGCTGCGTCCTTTTCTCTCTCTTTAACTCGATTTTTTCTGCTTTCCCCCACGTTTTAGCTTTTCCCAAAATTCTCTATCCTTTGCTCTTTCCCAAGTTTTTTTAATTTAATTATCACGCACCTTTTTGTCTCTCTCTCCCTTTAACGTCTACTTTTTTTCTCTTTTAATTTGATCTCTCTCCTTTTTCTCTTCTCTTTCCCTTTCGTCTCTCTTCTCTCCAATTCCTCTCTTTCAATCTTTCCCCGGATCTTCACAATGAAAGATTCTAAAAATTTTTTCCCCTTTTTTTCCAAAATTACTTCCAGCAATCTTTCCCAAAAATGGGATTCCCCCATTTGCAAGAAAACTTAAAATACCAGGGGGAAAAAGAACGGGGAACAAAGAAATGGAGGGTTCAATTCCCTGTCCCTCAAAATGTAAAAAACCCCGAGGCTCGATCCCCACTTCAAATTAAACAATAGTATTAAGAAAAAGAAGGGTTTTATGCGGGTCCCAACAAACGTAAGTAATGGGGGCCCTTGACCACCAACTTCTCACCAACAAAACAAGAGTGTCCTAAAGACAGTTCCCCTTTATAAAAAAAAGAGCTCCAAATTTAAAAAAATTTTCACGGAAATAAAATCGGGTCCCCAGAGTCTAATCCTCCCAAAAGGGTTTTAAACTCGAAAAAAAAGGGGCAGAATTTAAAAATTTTTTCCTGCCCCGACTTGACTTTCAAAAAAATTGAGACTATAAAAAAACCCAAATCTTTTAAAAAACCCGTACTGTAGTCCAAACCCCCTAGAGAAATTATCATGGCTGGGGTAACCATCTTGGTAAGGGGGGGAAGTTCCCAAAGGGCAGATTCGAATGGAATTGAATCTTGATTTAGTAAGTTGATCCTGGCAAGGCGCCACGTGAAGCTTCTCAGCCCTGTAACAACTTCAGACAGTATTACCAAGGCTGGCTCCTCCTCAGGAAAATTAAAGAATAAAAAAAACAAAAAACTGACAAAAATAAACACTTTATTATTTGAAAAAAATTAAATATTAAAACACTTAAATATGAAATATTTTTAAAACCTACCTTAAAGAAAATGAAAAAAAAAAAAAAATAAAAATAAATTAACAAAACAAAAAGCAAATATATAAAAATAAAACTGGGTTTTTCGGTTTTTGGTACCTGCGGTTTTTGAAATCGTAGCCTTGCCGTTTTTGGGGGGGGGGGTCGCAGGGGTTGGTGACAACCCACGCCATTTTCACAGATTTTATACCCGTCAAAAACCGCCAATGAGGGGAAAGAAGGTTTTTTTCCACGCAACATGAGGGGTTATATCTCTACTTGCAAAACCCAAACCCGGTAAGTATAAAATTTTGGGATGTCTCAGAACGTTAGTCCGTCCCTTCAATTCTACTCGTGAAACAGGGACCCCTCTGTCCTTTCAAGCTGTAAAGAGATTTTACCCACTGCTTAAAAATCATTTCTCCATGATAAGTAATTACCAAAAAGATGTGGTGATTATTAAAATTTTTTTTAAACCCTTTTCAAGACAAAGGAAAAAGTTAATTATTGGTCAAAGGTTGAAGCTTTCAACCAATAAGTCCCTAAAAATGATCAGCATGTACTTACAGTAGTGTTGTTAGCTGTGAGTCGATGATTTCCCTGTTTGCCCGGGGAGCCCCACACTCCCTTTTCGGGGGGGGGGAAGGAGAAAAGGGGGTAAGGGGAGCTGATGACCCCTTTCCCTTTAAAAAGCAACCGGCAATGAAAAATATTTTTTACTAATACTCCCCCCCACCCCCCTTCATTGAACTTTTTTCCCAACAAACCCCCCATCCCCCCCTCCCCCCCCTCTCTAGAAACCCACATCCCATCCCACCCTTTTGAAAACCCCACTTTCCTTCTCCCACCCCTCTAGAAAACCCCCATTTCCTTCTTCCCCCCAGAAAAAACCCCCATTTTCTTCCCCACCTTCTGAAACCCACATTCCTTCCCCCACCCCTCTAAAACCCACAAACCCATCCCCACCTCTTTAGAAAAACCCCCATCCCCCCACCCCCTCAGAAAACCCACAAATCCCCTCCCCCACCTCTTAGAAACCCAAACATCCCCCTCCCCACTTCTCTAGAAACCCAATCAAATCCCCCACTTCTCTGAAACCCACATCCCATCCCCCTTCTCTAAAACCCCCATTTCTTTACCCACCTTTTCAAACCCACATTCCCTTTTCAAACTTTAAAACCCACATTCCTTTTTCCCACCTTCAAAAACCCACTTCCTTTTTTCCCCCCTCTCTAGAAACCCCCATTCCTTCTCCCACCCTCTAGAAACCCACATCCCATCCCCACCTCTCTAAAAATACATCCCATCCCCCACCTCTCTAGAAAACATACTCCCATCCCCCCCCTCTCTAAAACCCACATCCCCCTCCCCTTTCCCAGAAACCCCATTCCTTCCCCCACCTCTCCAGAAACCCACATTCCTTCCCCCCCCTCTCCCAAAAAACCCAAATTTCCCTTCCCCACCTCTCTAGAAAAAACCCCCATTCCTTTCCCCCCCCTCTCTAAAACCCACATTCCTTTCCCCCCCCTCTCTAGAAACCCATATTCCATCCCTCCCTCTCTCTTTAAATTCCTCATCAATAAATCCTATGTTGTAAGCGGTAAAAAGGATGTGTAACCCCACAAATTGGAATATATTCAGAAACTTTAATGTAGTTTAAAAAACTTTACAAACGACTACGTTACTTAACACGACTTGGTTATTCTGGACGACTAACCGTAAACACAGTATAAAGTTCCTCTCCGTACTGTGGATTGCTTTTGAAATATTCCAGTGTAATAATGTTAGTAGAATTACCAAGAGCATGGATGAGTTAGCCTACAGAGTGCTTCCTTAAGACACCTGCTGTCCCTGCTCATCTCACAGTAAGTAGGTACCTGGGTTTTAGCCGATTGGTTTGAGTCGCATCCTGGGGGACAAAAATTAACCTAAGTTCCCCCAAAATATTTTTGCATAAACTAGGGACTTTCCATGTGGAAAGTCACTGTTGTCAGCTAGGTTTGTTAATTTGTGTCATGTATTTGACTTATTATTATTATTATTATTATTATTATTTATATTATTTTACTGCATGATTAGTTTTTGCATTTCACTCAAATACTTATATACCCTTGTGTCTGGTATTGTAACAGTTGAAAATTTTCCGGGGAGGGAAACTTTGCCAAAAAAAAAATGTCGAATTAAATTGCACATGTGTCCTTTTCCCTGAAAATTCCGTCATGATATTGTAAATTTTTTTTGATTTCGTATATAGGGTTGACAGAATCCCGCGCTGCCCCGGGTATATTTTTTGTCTCGTAAAAAAAGTTACCTATGTGTTTTTCCAGGGTTTCAAAAGATTTTTTTTTCTGCATTTCCATGTCGGGGGAGGGGGGTGTGGAGTTCTCCAACCCCAACCCCCCTCCCCACAATGAAAAAAGGGAGATATGATCTGCATCCCCCTTGTCGAAGGCAGATTTGGGACTTGCAACCCATACCTGTCTGAACACGAAGTGGGTGGGGGGGGAACTCGGGGGAAATTCTTTCTTCTGCACATACACTGTAGGAGGAAGGTGTGGGAGGACCAGTCTCTACATTTTACCTGGTTAGGAGGGAACTGGGGACTTGTGTTCAGCACTCGTTTTCAGGGGTGGGCGGGGGGACTCGTACCCCCCCCCCACACACACACTACCTTATTAGGGGTGAATGCACCCTTAAATTTTGTTTAAAATCAACTTGTGAGTATTTAAATTTAAAAAATGATGAAAGCGAAAATTTAAATGGCCCCCTGACGTCACCCCAAAACAAAATTTTTTTTTCTGCCGTATATTTTTTTTATTTTGAAATGGGGCTTTAAAAAAGAGTGCAGCAAAAAAAACCCTACCATGGGCCCAAACCCCTTTCCCTCAAATTAATACTTTGGAACCGTATATTTTTTTGAAATAAATTAAAAAAAGCTTTAAAATGTCCCTAACATAGTGCAACAAAACAATGCCCACTTAGCGATCCCCCCCCCTTCAATTAAAAATTTTTGAACCCCTTTTGTGACTAAAAACCTGCTTCTGGGTAAAACCAACTAATTTTACTGGAAAACAGAGCATACACGTAAATAAAAAAAATCCCGTAAAAATATTAAGGGACAAATTGATATAGCAAGAGAGTGCTCTGTCAGTGAAGTTTATGATAAATAAACATTAGGAAACTTTTCGGTATCTTTATTCTGAAACTTTTTCTATAAAAAAAGATTTTTTAAATTTTAAATAAATTTATTAACTAATCTTTTAAATCATTTATAAAAAGTTTGTATACCAAAGGTCAGACAGTTGAAAATTTACATAAATGGTAAATGAATCTTCAATATTTCTGAGAATAGAAAATTAAAAGGGGGAAAAAACATATGTAAATAACATAAAAAATAAGCAGTGGGGTTGAATTAAAGACAATTTACTTAATAAAAACACGAAAACAATTTTCCCAAAATGAAAACAAAATTATGATAAAACAAAACAAATATGAAAATGAGTCAAAGTAACATACTAAATATTCAAAAGCAGCGAAAAGGTGTATAAAATCACCGGAAATAGACTGTCTCTGATCCCAAAGATCAAAGGTTACGTGAGTTGCATTTCAGGAAATGGCATAAGTAAACACCATCGCAGACACCTATGGCATAAAAGGCTGGGTCACAAAGAAGCAGGGGAAAATATGCCCCTGTCAGGAAGCAGGACAAGTGTTTTTTTACCCCGGGGATTTGTCATATGAGACCCCATGGAGCTTTTAGTCACCCAACCCAGGGCTTTCGCAGGCTTTTCCGGGCCAACTCTTCAAAAAAATTATGGGTTATATTTAGCTATTAGAAAGAGAGGTTCACGAGAACAAAGGGGGGTGGGTTGAACCGGGTTCAGTAAACTGTTGTGGAAGCGTTGAATCAACCCGCTAGTTTTCGGAGGTGGCGGCAAAAGAAAACAGCTCGCTGAATGCAAGGCCAACAACAACAACAACTACAACTAAAAAACTACACAAAAATACAAAACAACAAAAAACAAAACTACAACAAAAAAACTACAAAAACTACTACTCTACAACAAACTACTATATTCTACTACTACTACCACCACCATTATTATTATTTTTTATTATTATTATTTTTATTATTATTTTTATTATTTTACAAGTCAGTAAACGAAAACACACCTGTTGACACGTGGCATACGTATAGAAAGTCCCTGGTTATGCAGGCGTTTCGGGCAAAAAAACCCGCACATAGGGGCTTACGACGAGTTTCATCCCATTGGACACTACCACTACCTCCCCCTGCCCACGTATACTCCTCTTTTCTCCTTTTCTTGTGGACTTTGTAAATGGTCCAAATCGGACCGTAACGTCATCGTAAGCTCCTTCTTCCATGTGCAGGGTTTTTGTGTATCGTTTCCAGTCACGGTTTGTGCCTTTTTTTTTTTTGTCATTTCGGATAAATTGGTCAGTTTTTTCCCCGGATGCGACCCACATCAGTCGGTCAAAAACCCAGGTACCTACTTATCCTAGGGGAACAGGGCAGCAGATGTTTAAGAAAAAACTTCCCAATGTTTTCGCCGTTTTCCGGGTGGAAGTCTTTCACAAAACAAAGGGTGAAGTTCGTAGCCTCAGTCACGACTCTACCAAATCCAAAGCAACTCAGAAAAACATTCGTCCTCACCCTGGGGCTGAGAGGAGCTTTTGAGCCCGCTCTTGCTTAACCTGGGGGGGAACCTGTACTACATACCAAAGATGGCGGATCGTCAAGGTAGAAGAGTAAACCGGTTGTGGGGAAAATTTTTTCGTGGGTCTCTCAGTGGTGCAAAAGACATGTTTTGTTGCCCCCATCATTCGCGACGTCTTGGCATCCCCATGAGGGAATTTTTATGGTGTGGCCTCAAAGGGGTGTCGAGGTTTTTTGTAAAATTTGAAAAGCCCGGGTTTTTTCTCCAAGATTTTGGGAAATTTTCAGAGAGGAAAATGGCGGGGGAAATTTTTAGCCCTAGAGGTATGCCCGCAGACGTCTCCACATACGTCCCTGGGCGGAGGATATGTTACGGAAAGTTTTTGGTAAAAACGGCACGCTGAAGGGGA